>PKRV01000322.1:1186333-1381206 GCA_003709505.1 Hyphantria cunea
AGTCTTCGCGCAAGACGGTTCGTGATGACTCTTGAAAACAGCTTATAGACGTGGCTCAAGAGGGAAATGGGCCGATAGTTCTTCAACAAGGTTTTATTTCCCTTTTTGAAGAACAGGACGACCACACTCCTACTCCACGCCTCTGGAGTCCTCCCTTCGAACAGGACAGCGTTGAAAAGCTTTTGGAGCGCCTTTAATACGGGTTTACCTCCAGCCTTTAACAGCTCTGTAGTAACGCCATCCTCTCCAGGGGCTTTTCCATTTTTCAGCTGTCTAAGAGCCATTTCGATTTCGTCAATGCTGACTTCTGGCAGATCTTCGGTGAAGTGGCGTGTTAATTTGGCCCGAGGGTCCTCATTTTCGGGATCAGGTCGAGATGCATGCGAAGCGTACAAATCGCCATAGAAGCTCTCTACTTCCAGGTATCAATACTAATATTTTAAATACGAAACGTCTGTCTGTTAGCTTTCACGGCTAAACCACAGCACCGATTAAGGTGATTTGATACTTGAGGAAGGGCGACCACACTACAGCATAACCAAACATCATTGCGGGCCGCAGGCGTAAACTAGTATTATCCATGCGCGATAAGTTGAAACCTGAGCGCTGTGACGTCACTAACAAGTACAGTTCAAACAAAAAATAGAACTAGCTTCTCCTAGCGGCGGGATGGGCGAATTTAGGGTAGCCATCTTCTATCGTAAAATGAATTACAATATTTACCCCTCGTTAGAATACTTGTTATTAGAAAACAATAACAATAAAACAGTCAAAAAACGTAATAGGAACTTTAACAATAAAAAACTTAACAGGATCAATAACAAACTTAACACAATTACAACAAAACTAACAACAATAATAACGAATTCGGGAGCGCGTCGATACGTGACGTAAGCCTAAAATAGAGTCGCCAACTGTACACTGCGGGTGACTGTGGGTAAGTGCGCGGGAATGGGGGAGGAGTGTCGAACTCCACGCGGGTCTCAACTTATCGCGCACGGGTAGTAATATCAAAAATGCAAAAGCTCGTGGGGATGTACTTACCTAGCTTTCAGTTCTCAATTTACATCTAAGGAATTAGTTTATACTTAGATTTTATATATCACATAATTTGTTAATCTAAGCATTTCGGTTTCTTAGTTTTATCAAAGTAAAATATAAGACTAACGAATTTCATACTGACAAAAATAAAAGTTTTTCTTCATTTAGGGCGCGAAACAATGTGAGTAGCGACATTTAATTGGCTCTATTGATCTTTATTTGAAATTAGCTGACCCGGCACCGGTGAACTTCGACCGCCATTTTAAGTTTTAGGTTTCGTAAATATTTTCTGTGTGTCAGATAAACTTTTAACAGGTAGATTACGCCAAAAAACGATTACACTTTTTCGGTTTTCTTTTAATTTTATTATACACAAAACTAATTCTGACAATAACTAACATATAAAGCGGAATTGTGTATCTAATTTGTTGCAATCGATCGGAAGTTAAATGCGCGTACATGCATTGCGATGATTAATTGCAATAGATTTAAAGAAATGATAAGCCTCGAAAAAAATGACTAACCTATTCCATTAATACCTAAATAGACTAAAAAAAACGAAAATAAGATAAAGGCTGGTAAAGGTATATAGGTACTTACATCAATGCTGCGGCTGCTTCGAAATTAATTTGTAAATTCGTCTAAACTGCTGTACCGGCACCTCACGAATTACTTGCTTCTTGCACCAACCACAAAGAAAGGCCAAATACTTAATATAATAAAACTGTTTTTAACCTTTGAAACTCAATTTGTACTTTTTCGAATTTTTTATCACTCGATGTTATTCGACTCTTGAAAGCTAAGTGTTATTTTTTTTTTCAGACGATCGACACTTGTCACTAATTTATAATACTCTTTATCAAGAAACTGTCTCATAAACTGTATAATTTAGGATATATAATTTTTTACTTTAACAGACATTCATTTAAATATATGAAAATGAACGACATTCGACAAAAGGCGCGCGGCGAATAAACTTTAAACTGCAACAAACAAAACGTTGAAGCGAAACGAATGTGTCAAAAACTCAAAACAATTTTTCCATAGAGTATCGAATACAGACGCGCTTTGTTTCAAGTCCTGTTTATTTGGTTTTGACATTAAGGTAATTGTTTGATATAAATTAATCTGGCAGAAACAAAAAGGATTTGATATTTAGATTTGATGTTGAATTTTGTGACTGATATTTATTTGTAACGTAAGATCGGTGTAGTAAATTTTTTCTTCTAAATTTTACTGACGCTATTACTTTTAAACATATCACGTGATAAATTTTTTACTAGTCAACCCATAGCATAACCCATCTAAAAATGTGAATATTATTGTTTTATCTCATTTAAGAATGGAAGGCAAAACCTTCTGTTAATTAATTCAATAATTAAAAGTGTTATTTTTGTGATTTAGTAAAACTTAGGGTTTTAGTATAATACAATGACTTGATAATTTGCGATAGAATCAAATATACTTAATATATATATGTATTAGAGAACCACTGATTGCAGCACGAGCGGGCCGGCTCGACCGGAGCGGTAATACCTCTGACGACAAACTTAAAATGACAACATTCGTGTTCGTTGGTAAGTTCGAGACCGAAGCTCCAATAATTTAGAAGCATCGCAATAGGTCATCGCAATAGGTCGGCAAAGTGTGCATTCGTAAATATATAAACATAATCATTAAAAAAAATAACATTATATTTGTACCTATTTATTTATATTCTGGAATTTAAATTCTATATTCAAATATCCAATGCGTTATCTCTTTCCAGTGATGCCAACTCCGGGGTTTTCCCCCTCAAAAATATAGGGGGAAAAAATCTATACAGTTTTTTTTTGGGGGTGAAATTTTTTGAGGACATTTTTAGGGATAAAATTTTATTTGTATTTTTTAAAGACTTTCTACGTACATCAACAAAAATAAAAAAAATCATATCGATTGAATGTTTCCAATTTTAATTGATGACACTATGCATTTTTTATATATTTTGATTTTTATTATTTTGATTTTTTTCTCACTAAACTTATTCATTTTTAAAGAAATAAGGAGATGCTGGTAAGTAAATGATGTAAATTATATAATAATTGAAATTACATTTCATAATGTGATGAAATTAAAGAAAAATACTAAATAACTATTGTTATGAACAAATTATTTATTGTTTTTATTTATTTCTTTACTTATATTGTAATGAATAAATGGAGTTTTGTTTTGAATTTTGTGGTTTTTTAAATTGCTTTAGGGGGAAAGTTTTCAAACAGTTGGCGACACTGTCTCTTTCTCACACATGCGCTAAGCGCCATATTGTGAAGTGAGAACGAGGTAGCCGATTGGGTAATAAAAAACCGCCATGCACAAAATTTTATTCACAATATCAGAATATGGAGAAACAATAATAATTGAAATAGAAAATTAAGAGAGGATGTATAATTTCCACCGCAAAGATTTATTTAAATCAATACCCCTCTTTTTAAAATTTCTTTATTTGAAAGAAATATTATTGCACAATAGTTAGTTTTAACTAATTACATCGAGATATACGAACTACGTACTACTTTAATGTAATTCTTCGAATACATTTTTCCACTATTTTAAAATTGTTCATTCCTTTACTTTATTCATATATTTTTATAATAATAATAATAGTTAGTATATATAGTTAATGTTACAATTTCATTTTTCATATGTAATTCTAAGATTTCATAATTAAATAATATGTAACGATTGAGTAACAATTGATGTCTAGTTATTATTTTTTCTCATATTTGCAATGCCTGGAAAAGGCTACAAAATTGAGACAAACTGTACTAAGTACACAGCTAAACAATAAACATTTTGAATTTGCATTTGCTCTGTGATCCTTGGTACAAACAGTAAAAATGGCCACCAAGTAATTCAAAAAGCCAAAAACTGTGCTAAACTGTTAATAGATGGCGTTCATGTCTCTATTTGCCAAAATCGTCAATTGTTTTGATAATATTGATTACATTGGGGTTTATTGAGGAATCAAATAATATTTTGTTCATTTATTTTTATTATCATAAATAATATCTTAAAACGTAACAATAAAAAATATTACATTAATGTACAAAAAACGGAAAAACATTCTAATTCAGTTTATAGGGCAGATACATTTGTAGTTTCAAAAGTAAGTTGTTCAGAAAACATAATTGTTGTTTTGTAATATAAGTTATTCGGTCGGTGCCGATGGGAGAAGGGCGAATATTCGGGGTTGAAGTATTTTCTTAATGCTAAAAAAATCACAAAATAGGGAAAATGAACAATAAATGTAGAGTGGGCCTCCCTTATCACCTAAAGGTATAAAAATACTTTGCAAAAATTTTGTACCCCTTTTTAAAAACAATAAACGACCAAAAAGACTTTTAAATTTGTCATAGTTATACTTATACCCGCATTAGTTTAAAAACAACAACTAGATCTGGATGAATATGTATATAATTTAATAATTATATTCTCGAGGATTTTACTTTTGTTTATTTTGAATTAAGAAGAAGTGAAGAAAAGAGGAAGAGAACGTCTTTAGCGGCGTTTTTGCTCTTTTTTGCGCGAGGCCACGTGACCTGATCGAAAATTCATAAGACGGGGGAGAGTAGACTATATATTGTAATACCGTTCGGGTGAACTCGGGACCGCCGAGTGCACCCGAGCGAGAAAGATAAGGTCAACTGCTGTGTCGCTGTGTTTAGTATATTCAATTAAATACGTAATAATAGTCATTATTTACTTCCTTTTGTCGCGAATTTTATTTAAAGAGCAAAGAGTTCATTTCAGATGAGCTTAAATAACTATTTGTTAATAATTCTAAGCTGTTGACAGTCTTCAAGACTGCTTTGTGTTTTACTAGCCAGTGCTTTAAATATCAACTGTATTGCACCTATCTCTGTGTGGCAATAAACACAATTCATTTCAATATTGAACCTTCATTTATCTACAAAGGCACAATTTCATCTTTCTTAAAATTAACAATATATTCGGCAGGAGTTGGGCTCGTATAACTATCGTAAATGGCGGGTTTATTCTCAGGGTCATCCATCTTCAAATAATAGCTTCTAATTATCATCAAATTGTACATGTGGAATCCTGTAAAGACATTGAAATGTAAATGAACTAATGAATGGTTAATGACCTTGTGTCGACTTTCTTGTTATTTTTTTTTTTGATGAAATAAGAGGCAAACGTGCAGACGTATCGCTTGATGGTAAGCGATTACCGCTATCCACGGACACCAGCAACACCAAAGGCGTCACAAGTGCATTGCCGGCCTTGGGGGATGAGAAGAAGGGTTGGATTATGGGCCTCCGGTATCCTCACTAACTCGGTGAAACACAGCGCAGGCGCTGTTTCACACCGGTTTTCTGTGAGGCCGTATTGTCACTCCGGTTGAGCCGGCCCATGCATGCCGAAGCGTGGCTATCCCCGTGGGATATATGGTATATGTTAATGTCGACTTTACTGGAATATCATATATTTATTCCCGCCGACTTTCCATAAATCGTTATACTTAGTGCTTCTGTTATCATCATCTTCTTAGCCTTTATTATTCCCAAGATTTGGAGTCGGCTACTAGTTCAACCGGTTTTACCTGAACATCAGTTTTTTCCACGGAGCGATTGGCTTCGGATTTCCGCAACCCTGAGGGTGAACTGAATTCGAAGGTTAAACTTGTTGGCTGTATATTTGAGGGCACTGACTTCCTTATCGATTGTCATAGGTATAGATGACAACCAGGACCGACAGCTTAACGTCTCACCTGTTAATCTATAAGCTATTAAGAATTTCTTGTAAGAAAAACTCTCAACAGCAATCCGGCCTGGGAATTGAACCCGGGACTTCTTGATTGGTAGTCGCTTGTGCTAACCGCTAGACCAACGAGGTAGATAATTTATACAGATAAAATGATAAAAACGTGTGATAAATAATCACAACTTTTAACAAAAAAACCGACTTCAAGAACTGGACCAAATTGAAGTGGGAGCATACAGGATGCACCAGCTTTAAAAAACGGACATTTAACACACAACGCCATCTAGTCCCAAACTAAGCAGAGCTTGCATTATAGGTACAAGACAACAGATATAAATACATAAATTCTTTTTCTGTAAATACCTACACATTATACATACAAAACTCCGAAACAAACATTTGTAGATCATACAAACATTTGGTTCGACTCGGGAATCGAACCCGAGGCCTCAAATACGGCTGTCGCTAACGCTACCGCTGCGCCACCGTGGCAAAAGAATAAAAAAATGAATCATCAAAATCGCATCACCCAGTCGAAAATTCTGAGGTAACAAACATAAAAAAAACACAGTCGAATTGAGAACCTCCTCCTTTTTTAAAGCAGGTTAAAATAAATTCGCTTCCGCTGTCTGTTAGCTTAGATCTTATAAACAACTTAACGGTTTTAAATGCAATTTCAGCAATATGATTCAAGAAGGTTTATATGTATAATACATGCATAATATAGTTAAGAAAATCCGAGAATTTCAAAGACTTTAGTGTGAAGCCGGATTGGGTCGCTAGTAGCGTATAAAAAGATACGTACCTAAGAAGATCAGGCACAACGGTATCAGTTCAGGCAGTTCTGATGTAATGCAAAGCGCCATTATAAGTATTGATGCCACCACCATCTCGATTGCATTAAATATAAAATTTGTCTTCAGATATCCGACTTTATACTGAAAGTAAATGTAGGCTGTGTTAAATTTCCTCCTCAAAGACAACTCCCTTACTAGTAAAATATACTGTGTCAAGGGGGACTTTTGAAATATATATAAAACGGGCATACTCAGATTCGGGATCATAATTTGTGGCTTACAAAAAGTTTTGACTCATGTGGGGATCGAACCCACACCACTCAGTGTAGTAGGAAGCAGTGAGGTATCCGTTTTAACCAACATGGTATCCGTGCATTCAAGGTGTAAGTACAATTTGTCACGATATATTGATATACCTATGAGTACTACCTCAGGAGCTCGTTGTTCATTGATAACTGATCAGGTCAACAAATTACAAAGCTAAATAAAACTAGCTAGTTCAGTAAATGGGCGGGTGACCGCTTATTAAAATATTAAGATCGCTTCGTGCCTTGGAGAACACGTTTAACCGTCATCTGCAGCAATCATTACGGGTATTTGGAACCCTGAAAAGTTAGACAACGACCTTTTGACCCGATTGCGAAAGAAGGAGAGTTATGTTTTTCGAGTGTAAGTATATATATATTTCTTTGGCACGCCCTAGAGCCTAAACGGCTTTTCATATTTTTGTATGAGTGATGTCAATAGATTCGTGTTAGTCGATTGAGTGACACAGCGTATACCAAACTTTAAAAAAAAGCAAACTATAAAAATAAACATCAGTTCTTTTCAGTTCTTCCTGTCTTTTCAGTTCGGAAATCAATTTAATAAAGATGGCGGATATTGACGCAGTCAGATTTTCGTTTTTCAAAATACGTTACTTGTTACAGAACTTCGACGATATCGCCCAGTACTTAATTTGTGGAGGTTTGATGGCAGTCGTTTAAAAAATCTAAGTTCATCTCCATCGTAGCCGACTTGCGACTGTTATCAATAACCTATCTCTATTTAAAACTTTATATACTCCATACACTTTTCTATTGTTTCCAATATGAGTGATTAAATACTTTACTTGATTTCCTGGATCACTTCTTTTTTATTTTTGTGATGAGTTTTAGCTGTCGTTAAACGAATTAATACTCCTTGTAAGGTATGAGCAGGCCGTTTTCATTATCTTATCTTTAGAAAAACTAGAGATTGATGATTAAAAACAGTCGTAATAGTGATGATGTGTTCTCCTAGCCGACTACAGCGACGGCGGCCAGTTCCAACGGAAACTACCCAACTACGCAGGAGATATTATATTGTACAAGTGTGTGCGCAAATACAGGTGCACTTTCTGTCCGTCGGTTAACCGTCCCATCGGATGAAGATATAGAGGGCTATATCATAATCCGATGGGACGGTTAACCGACACAATCGGGGAGAAATTTGGTGCAAGACCGACAAGCAATACTAGCTCTCCGAGGCACGGGAGTTTAGACACTAACTTCCAAACTCCACTGCTGGGCTCGGGTCTCCTCTCAGGAGAGGGTTAAGGCCATACGTCCCCACGCTGGCCAAGTGCGGGTTGGGGACTGGTAAGAATACGTTGTGGCTACGTAAATCTTGCCGTTGGATGTTTTTAAGCCGCCCGAAGGCCTCCAACTAAGCTTCACGACTGTTATCGTATGATAACAACCGGGACCGACTGCTTAATGTGACCTCCGAATCACGGAGACGCTCATGGTAACATGCCACCAGCGGTCACCCATCCAGGTACTGACCCCGTCATCGTTACTTACCCTCGATGATTGTTTGTAATCACCGAGTGCAACTGGGCTATGAGCGCCCCATAAAATAATATGAAAAGACTTATCTGACTCCTACCTTATGAATACCGATGAGTAAAACCAAATCCATGACCACATTGACTACGGTGACGGCAAGTAGAATACCGAACACTGGTATCATAATTCTGTCCAGCCATAGAGCGTTTGCTGTGCCACTCAACGCCAACATTGTTATTGATATCAATATAATTAATATATCTCGAATCTGTAAATTAAATTCAAAAGAAAATTAAAACTTTCCTTGGAATCGAATGATAAATGTATATTTCGGACATCTATCACACACAACGCCATGCGCTATCTTGTCCTAAATTAAGCAGAGCTTGTATTGTGGGTATGAAACAAGTGATATAAGTACATATAATATATTTTTATATTATATATATAATATTATACATAGAAAACACTCAAACTCTGAAACCAATATTTGAAGATCATACCGACCCGACAATCGTAATTGTACCCCGTCACTGTCATCTTTTTATTGCAATCTAAAAGTCTCTTAATGCTTGTCAGTGTGATCCTGGCTAGGCGTTTTTAATTACTTTAAAAAAAAAGTAAATAGAGTAAGTTAGGTATAAGTAAGTAGGTGAGGTTGCCTGGAAGAGAGTGCCATAAAGCTGCCCATTGTATATTTTATTTATTTTTTATTTCATTTTATTTATTTTAAAACTTCATGCACATATGTACAACGGCGGGCTTAATGCCCAAGGCATTCTCTGCCAGCCAACCTTTGGATGGTGTAGAAATTTTGTGGGGTAGATGCATTGTGGTGGGAAAAAAAAGATATATATTCGTGAAGTTACAATATATACATAAAAGTATATTATATATATGTCTATAGTATATGTCTTCCAGTAGTATTCAACTGTATTATAAATTTTGTAATGTCCAAGTATCTCTGAAGGCTTAGTAATATATCTGACAAGGCGGCTTGTATATGCCGAAGTGAGATTTCTCATGATTGAAGTTCTATGAATCAGTAAACAACTAAAATATGAAGTTATCGAGTATGGAATTATTAATTTCCTTACCAAGTTTAAGTAAGCGATGAGCACAGATCCAGTCCGAAGGTCTCCGCAATAACAACAGTATTTTAATTTTAGTTTACTCATTTTTAACCTGTAATTTATAATAATAAATAATAATATAATAAATATTTCGGACATCTAACACACAACGCCATCTAGTCCCAAACTAAGCAGAGCTTGTATTATGGGTACTAGATAACTGATATTAATACATAAATACTTTTTTTTTTGTAAATACATACATATTATACATAGAAAACACCCAAACTCCGAAACAAATATTTGCAGATCATACAAACATTTGGTCCGACCCAGGATTCGAACCAGAGACCTCATGGACAGCAGTCGCGTACGCTACCACTGCGCCACCGAGGCAGTCTGTATGTATATATGTATGACAGATAATACATTATATTGTCAATTAATCTGCGAAACGATTACGACTCTCAAAGAGAATAAATTTAACCCATTTTTGTAACATTTCTCATTGATGTTTGATTCCTTTTAGCCGTAGAGTGATGTTATAATTGCATAAAGCTTTCATCAACCAAATCTACATCTTTGCACCTTCATATATTATACAAATAACATAATTTTCACCATGATTTATAACTTTTTACCCTATTAGAGTGAAGTCAAAAGGAAGAGTAAATATTTTTGGCAATACGATGTATATGTATGTTGTATGTATCTTCTAGTGTAACGTCTAAATTATTGAACATGGTTTTAATTAATGAGGGCTCAATAAATTCTCAATATAATAGCCCACATGACATAGGCTATATATTTTTTTTATCTAAAGTGTTTGTGTACCTAGCCGCGTTTTTATACATATTTACATCCATCGTTATATATTTGACATAATTAGTTTTTTTATCTTTTCTTGTTTGTTCTTGTTTAAACGTATATATTTAGTTTTCAAAGCTTTGAATTCTTTAAAAGAAAAAATATGTTTAACTGTGCATAATAATACGCACACTTGAACATATTTTATATTTTTTAAATTCTTTAAAACAAACATACAAATGTCAATAACAAATGTTTAACTAGAAAAAATATTCTATGTTATAAATTAAAATAATAATGCGACAATATATTTATTAATGGTTCTGAAATTGAAAATACGAAGCCATAATATGCGTTTCACACATTAATCATATGAAACCAAACCCAAAGAAAGAATCGGAAAATAGCAAAAAGATAGCCATAATACTTATGATCCATGTTGATAACGAGATCCAAAATGTCTCACACATAATATTCCTCTATTTAATTGGGTAAATATATGTAAAGTACAATACAATTTTATTTACAATACACGTGCGGACTGGTGTCGACAACGTGTAACGGATCGTTGACACGAACGATCTGATGTACATAAAATAAGCAATACAATGACAGTGGTAAAAGAACCAGTTTTAAGCTAGTTTTAGTAATTTACCGGCTCGAAAACGCAGTATTCGTTGTGGTAAAACTAGCGAGATCTGTTGCCTATTTCTTTAATATACTCCTATTTTGTAATTAATGTGTTACTTACATTTTGAATAATTTAGCTCCAGAAAATGAAAGGCACTGTAACATGTATTTCACTGCATTTTAGCGATGCACTGATTAAAACTAAAGTGAAGATGCTAAATTACTAATTAAATACACAACTGAACAGGAAAAATACACTTATAAACTCATAATTCTCAAGAAATACGGCCACGTACGAACGTCTAATGTCCTCGGCCAAACAAATACAGTAACGTCAGAGTTGTCTGTACAAATTTGTGATTCCCCTTTTTTAGGAACAACCTGTTTCCGTGTATTAGGTATACTGGAATACCAAATCTAACTTCATTGAATTAACATATACATGTACAGGACTTGAGAAGAAAGAAAGATACAACAATTGTTATAAATTACACATATTTTGAGCTTCCTAAGTGTATAAGTAAGATGTTCTTCTTCCGTGAAATTTAAAGCAAAGTTCTCTGCGTTTCTTTTCAATTATGCTCGACTCTTATTGGTCTAAGTGTGATGTTAACTATTATATATATTTATATTATATTCTATCTGAGGCAAATCAGCAAAACGGACATTTAAGAAAAAACCGTGAAAGTCATTGAGCTAGTTTCGGAGTCCATCTTGAGTAACAACGTGACACGATGAATCCAGATATATAGACGTATATAAATAAATAGAGAGACACAGAGAGCCATAAGATTGATAGGTCTTCCTTCCAGATTGCTGAGGCGACGAAAAATAATATCGTCTCTGACATACATGTACACTCCGGATTTACGTAGTGTGTTCAAAAAGTTTGAAATCAATTGATGCAATTTAAAGTCTTAGAACTTAGTCTTAGAATTTCAAGGAAAAAACTGAAACCCTCAAGTATCCATATTTTCAGTCAGTATATATTTTTACTGCTGGTGTTACCAGCTGTCAAATACAAAACCCCTTAAAATATTGGTGGGAAAATTTCATTATTCGTTTATGGGTGGGGTGACGAATTAAGAATATGAAGTTAATTAAATAGAATAATAGCACGACTAAGAGAAGGAAACCTTGAAACAGATCCTATTTCAAAGCATCTGGTCAGTGTTGATCAAAATCTTATTTCTAGGCCAAGTCCTATGTTCGGCGATAATGATGATTTATTTAACAGTTCTATTTTTAACGGCTTGATATTTGAAATATTTGGGCAGCTTAATAACACAGGATTTGAGATGTTCAAACAATATAGTGGAGACACTCCCAAGCACCAAACAAGACTACAATTGCAAGAAACATCTGTTTAACAGCAAATTTAACACCAAAAAAAAGTGTGTGTGTACTTATATAAACACGTTGGAAGTTATACTTCTTTGGTGTAACAAGATAAAAATTTGAAAAACAAAAATGTTGACTGTAGCTAACTTCAGGGTGTCGGGTTTTTCGTGATGGTGTGCGCGCGCATCGTACAAATTTACTTGCATCATTTTTCCCTAACGCGCCAAAAGAAATATAGCTTGAAAAACAGCTCAATAAAACATATATTTATGACTGCAAAACGTGGATATTAACTCAAAGGCACATAGACAGGTTGGCGGCGTTTGTACATCAGTTGGACCGAGAAAAGATCCAGCGATCAGCCAAGTATTGTAACGCGGAGCGGAGACCTGGCGACCTACAACACAGTTTTATACCTAGCTTAGGCACCAGTCCTCCACAGTATTGTTTTGAGAAATGGCATTACTTGCTAGGCTATGCTATAATATTTGTAAAAGCAAAATATTGTGGTGAGGAAAACACTTATTATAATTATTAACGGTTAAGGAAAAGAGAGAATTGTTGAAAACTATTAAAAATACAAGAAGCAAAGTGGTTGGCTACTTGATAAGACACGACAATCTGTTTTAAACAATACTAGAAAGAAAGATGGAAGGCAAAAGAAAACGAGAAAGGTCTAGAATAAGTTATATACAGCAAGTAAAGGAGAAAATAGGGGTCGAAAAGTTTGCAGAAAATAAGAGGATGATTGCTCCATCGACAAGGAACGTCTTTAAATTAAGAGAGAGAGAGAATGATTACATGTACATCAGAAGACAGGTAATAAAATAATTGATTTATTACCTTGATATCTAAGCCCGTATGGGAATTACATTCAATATGACTAAGGCGCTGTCTCATCGGTTATAGATAAGTGTCGGATAGCTTATCGGACAGATATTTTAACGTAGGTATCTTCCATGTAAATTGTGTAAATTCGGAACTTATCTGTAACTGATAAAACTGGGGCTAAGAGTGGCTTACAAATGAAGGATGAGTTAACTGTGTGAAGATATTCTTTGAATGAAGATTATGAAAAACTAAATACATTTAGACATAAGATTTGTGCACCCTACTACAGCTACCCTAATTAATGTCACCAAACTATTCGTATAAAGGTCGTCTGTAAGAGATCGCCATGAGCGATAAGATCGCCAATTGTCACATTTGTATGTTGTAACTCTTTTTTTTCTGTCGGTTAAGTGTGTAAAATAAAGATAAATAAATAAATAAAAATAATAGCTAAATTCACATTGCGTAATAAAGCACCAAAGTTCAAAACTAGCATATAATAAATAAATAAATATTTCGGCAAGAAAGCACCAAAAATCAAGCCTAGTATATAATTAATAAATATTTCGGACATCAAACACACAACGCCATCTAATCTCAAACTAAGCAGAGTTTGTAATATGGGTACTAGACAACTGATATGAATACATTAATACTTTTTTGTAAATATATACATACTATACATAGAAAATACCCAAACTCCGAAACAAATATTTGCAGATCATACAAACATTTGGCCCGACCCAGGATTCGAACCCGAGACCTCATGGACAGCAGTCGCGTACGCTACCACTGCGCCACCGAGGCAGTCTAACTAATAATGTTATGTACGAGTAGTTTTAACAAGGTAAAGTTTAATAAATTATAAAAAAATAGCCTATATATATCACCTGGGCCATTTTTACGAATTTATTGAAACTTCATTTATTAAAATCGGGTTATTACCTGGTTCAGGGCTGCATATAGAAGTACAAATGACTGCCCAAACTATTTCTCTTCCTTTTGGATTCAGCGTAATGTTTCTTTAAATCATTTTAAGATTGGACAAGTATGTATATCGATGTTTTTAAAAAAATATTTTATTGTGATGCTTGCGTTCCACAAATTTAAAAAGGTCTGCACCAATTATTAAGTTGTTTCGATACGATATATCCCACTCGAGCCTAGTATGGACTCCAGCTCTCACTAGGGAATTTTAAAAAACTGTTATACATGTACCTAGATCTCATGAAACTTAAATTGTACCTTTCCTGTGAGAGAAAATAAAGTTTTATTATTATTAAAAAAAAAATTGTGAATGCAGTTGTGCATCTTCACATTTGTATTGTGCATCGCTGGGAGAAGTGTGTTTTGTATCATCGCTATGTCGGTAACTTCTCAGACCACGTTTACCCACTTTGAAAATGGTTTTCACTCATTTTCGTGTCATTAAGTGTCTTATTTGTCATCTGGCAAGTCGTGTAGTATTAGTCTATTATCCTACTAATATTATAAACGCGAAAGTTTGTAAGTAAGGATGGATGTTTGTTACTCTTTCATGTAAAACCTACTAAATGGAGTAACACATAGGCTACACTTTTTAAAGATACAATTCACACCATATCTTTGTAGCACGGGTAACAACGCGGCGCTCAGCTAATTTATATAATTCTAGTGTTACGTTGTTGCTCACAAGGAACTCCGAAAGTATTTATCCGACTATCACGTTTTTATTAAATGTGTAACTGACGCGTCTAAAATAAGATAGTTATCATCACGCATAGACCAATAGGGGCCGGTTATATTGCAAAGAGATAAAGAAGTAGTTGCGTGGATCTGATAGAATAAATATAAAACAATGTTGAAATACATCAGTGTTATTACCGTATAATCTGGGGTAACTCCGTAAATTGGCAGCACTGTGCTAGCTCATAGTCTATAAATAACCGGCGCACAACTCAATAATGCGAACAGGCAACGTGTTTTGTTTATAACACAGTATATAAAACCAAACCCGAAGCCATTATTTTAATGTTTCTTGGTGACGTCACCTATATTTAGTTTTTAATTCAATAAATATAGTTTGAGAAAATTGTACAAATTAATTAATAGTTTAACCAACTTCAGTGAAGTAGGATACTTTTATTGACAATTTTTTAATTTTAATTGGCAAATTGGGAAAAAAAAATAACAGAGGTATATACATATATATAAATATGGCACTAAAATATTGAGAATACTGAAGGACCAGGCTTTCCCTCACCTCATTAATTCTAGAAGATTTCTTATATCTACATGCAACCTGTTACTCTATCATTAGCCTTAATGGTACATTACTGGACCTAAATGTTTTACAGAAAGGAGGTTCAGTTTTACTCCTCAGGCAATCAAAAAATAATAATCCATGATGTCTTCGTAACCCATAACCGACACTTCATATTTTACGTTTCAGTTTTCATTGCCAACTACTAACAAAATACGAAATCGTTTGTGGTTAACCCATGTTCTAAACATAAACAAATTCCTACATGAACCAACACTAGCCGCTATTGCATGTTTGTATCCTAAACTGATTCTTGTAGTATTTATAGACTTAATAGTTGTACACTGGTGTTGCCAACATGTGCAAATCTCCCCACATCGGCGGGAGATTTTTCTCTTGAGAGACTGTGTCTATTTTTCACGTACGCTGTCATTTAATATTTTTTTATATTTTTAATTGATGATCTAGAGCCTAGTGATTGCCTCTATAAATGGGTTATCTAAAATTAAAATATTATTTCAAATTGGATCAGTAATTGCTGAAACTCTGAAACCATCAAACAAACTCTTCTTCTTTACAATAATGGGCTGTGTAACTTATTTTATTACATAATATACGTTTACTAACTTCATTGTTAGCAAATATGTCTCTATGCAATACAAAACCTAGGCTCAGTCCTTGTAATCGTGATGTAATTGTTGAATTAAAAAAATAAAACTGTAAGCACAACATATTCACGCCTATTTCCAAGAGGGATAGGCAAAGACAATTGATCTCCACTTACTACAGTCCTGAGAACACACCTCTTTTGGTTCGTCCACATTCACAATTCGTTGCATCTATGTTCGTTGTTTCCTGGTGCTTTACACACGACCCTTCGTCAGAACATCTCCAATTTTGTAGGTACATGTTTGCCGTGGACGACTTCTTCCGACACTTCCAAACACAGTCCATAAATTGCTGAATAACTGAAAAGATGCCCAATTTAATGCAGGTTGTTTGTAATTTTATACTGGCAAGCTGAATTTAATCGAAGGCGGCCAGCCCACCTCGTTGTTGTGCTCCCAAATTGTTTAATATAGTCAAGAAAGTTGTTGTGTATTTGTTTTCTTTGTAGCCTTCCGTTGCGTGATTTTGAGGGAAACAGTTTTTGTGACTTCTGAAAGAAACTACATTTAATTGTTTGTGAGTGTTGAGGGTCTTGAAAATGTAAGTAAAAGAGATCATGTATGATATAATCTCCTTTCTAAACGTACCGGCAATCCGTGCCTTGCTCTTACCGACTGAGTCACCTATGGTGAAATCGTTCTTCCCATTTTTATTTCTCTACAAATAACAAAATAAAACCACAATTAGAAATACCAGAAGCGAGCACGGGTCAACTAGTTACTTTATATGAGGATATTACTGTCTGTTCAAATGTACGACAGTATGACCACTATTAAACTCTTAAATTAATTTTTAAAAAAGGGTGTGTGCTTATTCGACACATTTAATCAATATGAAATGCTTTTTCTAGTGACTGTATCCTGGTCTTGTCTTTCCAATTTGTTTGACAACATTTAGCACTACCTACGCCCTGCGGTTGCTGTCACAAATTGCTTATGACATGGGAAAACTAACAAGGATAAATGTGATATAATCTACAGCTATAAACTAACTTTCATATATAAACTCACCTCTTTTAGAATATACACTAACATCTATAGAAACTCTTGCTTTTTAGAATTAGCATTTTATTTTTGTTAAGAAAAGACAACTCCCGCGTTAGGAATATACATTCATGTGTCACGGGGATCTTTACAAACATACATGAAACGGACACAAAGTACACCCAGACTTAGAACAACAATTTTTGGATCACACAAAGTATTGTCCCATGTAGGATTTGAACCCAAAACACTTGGCGCAGCAGGAAGAGGAGTGGCGACCACTGAAACCACTAGGCCAACCGTGTAGTCAAAGAATGATTTTAGAGCAATTTAAAAGTATAAGTTGTAAGGTGCACTAACAGCCATATATACTTTTTAAATATTCTTTTCTTAATTATTTTCAACATCGTTTATTTTTTATTTCAGAGTGGAAATGGTTTCAGTTAAGCATAATAACTGTTGTTTTTGTGGGGAGTTAAGAACTGGAACTTTGATCTGCAGTTACTTGACATTGGTAAGAAATTACTAACCAAAATTCTGTAGAAAATAGTAGATTAACGACAGTTTTCAATAACCTATCTCTGGTTAAAACTGGGGGCCATGGTTTTTTGCCGGATCATCTCATTAACCACCTCCGACCTCGGAAACGCCGACCATAGCATGCTAAATAACTACCAACTTGTGGAGTCGTTGTTACTAAGTATCCATGTTTCAGCTCCGTAGATCATGACAGTTAGGTACAGTTAGTTAGTTAGACAAAGACTTTCGTCTTTAGGCACTGTGTGTTTGATCAACTCGATCTATTGTAAATTTATGTGTAAATAAATATTATTTATGGTATAGAATACTAAAATAGGGTCATAGGTTTTTCTTAATAAACAAAAATTTGATTAAATTTAATAATACTAGTAATTTGATTACGTGTTTCACTTTGTCAATTTTTCTTAGTACTCCCTAATTGAATAATTGTAAAATCTAATATATAAAATTATTATGTTGAGGTGTTTATACCAAATGTGGGAGTGGGAGAGCCACGCTTCGGCATGAATGGGCCGGCTCGACAGGAGTAATACCACGGCCTCACAGAAAACCGGTGTGAAACAGCGCTTATGCTGTGTTTCATCGAGTGAGTGAGGATACCGGAGGCCCATACCCCAATCCAACGCCCCCTATCCCCCTCACCATCCCCCTTCTCCCCAGGCCGCCATAGTATGGGTCACCATGGTGCATTGTTCTTTTTCGCATTGAGGATGGTGACCACCACTCTTGGATTCTGCTCTGCCCTGCTGATGGTATCAGGCAGGGCAGTCATTTTGGCAGCTTAAACATATATAAAAAAAAAAACTCCTCTAAAAAGGGTGGACCGATTTTTGTGAAACTTTGTGTGCATATCGGGTAGGTCTGAGAATCGGCCAACATCTATTTTTCATAGCCCTAAATGATAAGGGTGACCCTCCCCTAATATTTTGTATTTTTAAGGCACAAAAGCGTTTGCCGAGTCAGTTTGTAATATAATAATAATCTATACAAATGAATGAAATTGGAGTGCGTAAATGTCTGTAATTTAAAAATGAAAGATATCACTAAACGCTTAAAAAAGTATTACTGCACTAACGACAATTTTTTTTTAAATTTTCTTTCTTTCCGTCTATTTGTTTGTTTGTTTCGGCTAATCGCTGGAACCACTGATTACGTAAAAGTAACTTAGGCTTGAGACTTATATTATACTAGTTTTGCCACTTTTTTTTGTGCGGAAATCCTCTCGGATACCAGCGACCGGTGGTTATGTCGGACTCGAACCGACTAAAAACCGCACAGTTTACTAAGTTTACTAAGGTTTCAACATCAAAGACGGGTCACTGGATTTAGCTAGTGATAAAAATAATAATTGTTTGATTTCAGGCAAGGGATATAATAGTGACTGTGGTGTCGCTATCTTTACTGTGCCTGAACAGCAGCAGCAGAATATGGATAAGTGGCGTTGGGATAGCAGTGTTCTGTATAGTAATTATGATTGTTTTCACGAATGTAATCTTCACTATTATTCTGATCATCGACATACATCAGGTTAGTTGACTAGTTGGAAACTGATGAGCCACGCTTCGGCATGAATGGGCCGGCTCGACAGGAGTAATACCACGGCCTCACAGAAAACCGGTGTGAAACAGCGCTTATGCTGTGTTTCATCGAGTGAGTGAGGATACCGGAGGCCCATACCCCAATCCAACGCCCCCTATCCCCCTCACCATCCCCCTTCTCCCCAGGCCGCCATAGTATGGGTCACCATGCTGCATTGTTCTTTTTCGCATTGAGGATGGTGACCACCACTCTTGGATTCTGCTCTGCCCTGCCTGATACCATCAGCAGGGCAGAGCAAATGTTTCAAATGTTTCAGGCGGCTTAGTGTTTTATTTTATGGAATAAGTGGCAAACGTATCGCCTGATGGTAACCGATTACCGCTGCTCATGGACACCCGCAACACCAGAGGCATCTCAAAAGTGTTGCCGGCCTTTGGGGGATGAGGAGTGGGATGGGAGAGGGTTTGAGGTATGGACCTCCAGCATCCTCACTCACTCGATGAAACACAGCTCAAGCGCTGTTTTCTGCGAGGCCGTGGTATCACTACGGTCGAGCCGGCCCATTCATGCGGAAGTGTGGCTCTCCCACGGTAAAGTATCAGTGTCAGTTTACTTCACATCCACTCGTTCCAATATGACCGGGTTCGGTTTTGATTGGTAAATATTTTATTGCGGGCCAATCGTAATCTCGAATGCTGTTACAGTGAAGAGCGAGATTATGTTAATAAATTTGCGCTTCTCAATTAGTTTTTATTTATGAAATAACAGTCCAACTGCAGTGTTTTTTCTCAAACTCTGGCATGATGGTAAGCGCGCTTAGATTCACAAATGCGTTGAGTCAACGAACCTGCGATTCCCCCCGAATTAAGTTTGACATATTAAACAACTTACATCAAATCAGTCTATCGTAATTCGCTACTGAACAAAGGACTTCCCCAAGGAGTTTCTATCTTGGGCTTAAGCCATCCGGTTCCATCCGATAACAGCCACTTTCTTCAAATCATCGTTCTATTAATAAACTACACTACGTTTTTATAATCGCGGTGTCCACAATAGCACTTTTCAAGTCCAGTGACTATAGCTTAAGACTTCTATGTTAATCTTAAATTAACAAAACAATACGCCAAAAGTTAATGGTTTATTAACATACATCTTTTTTTCACTTTCAGTTCAAAAATGGGCACATGAAGGCATATCTGATTTACAATGTGGTGCTTTTGACAATCGTCGTGTTGCTGATATTCGTCTTATGTTTCACGTCTGAACCACGCATCTACATATTGGCGGGGCTGATCTTTTTAAGTATGTTTCTTTAGATCCCTTTTTAAATTAGAAATGAATCGTCTCAATGGGCATGGTAACAGTAACTAAGAACCACTAAAATTATGTATTTACCTGATGAAATGGGGCTTATAGAGTATAAAAATGGCATTTATATTCATATTTAGATCGAGATTAATAGTTAATTAACAAATATTAAACTACAAAATACAGCTATTCGCCATGTTAAGTTGAACACCAATCGTCGAATTACGTCACTAAAGGTACTATGTTCGGATATAATCGGCGATCACTTTACTGTTTATAAGAGCTATAATTGACACCGTTTGACAAATGGTAACGTCGTGTCTTACACAAACAGACGCCATGTCACTACCTCGTTTTCTCGTGAATTTTAAACTTAAAATTTCAATCGCAATTTTTTCCTACTAAATCTTTATATATTGTAAAAACATAACTGTTTTTGACAATGGTATATACTTCCGAAGATCATAAAACAGTTTTTCAAAATTAGTCATCATGCCTATTAGTGTTTATCATTATCATCTACGGCGTCATATCATCAGTCCACTTTTCGAGATATCTTAAGAAAGGAGGTTTGTGTATGCTGTACTTCGCTGGCTCAGGTAGGTAGAAGGTTTGCTACAAGCTTTCCTACTATTTGCAGTACTCAGTAGTCACGCAGTAGTCTTGCGTCCTTTCCTTCCTTAGTTGGCAAGTACGATGGGATGAATAAGGGTAGTGACAGCGTGATATTATGTATTCCTACCCCAACACCATATGGAACTGGATATTTGGTGTTTGTAAACAAATTTCTAAGGATTTCTAGTTAAAATCGTCATTTCTAAAGAAAGCACCATATCCAGAAGCATACTATGGATGATGAAACAAAATTTATTTATTATTATTAATAATTTTCAGTGGTCCACATGTATTACCTGCTTATAATGACAAGTTTTTACTTGAAGATTGATGCCCTTTCGAAGAACAACACTATTTATACGACTATCGAAGACAAATCTGGACAAACAAACGAAGGCATCTCCAATTCGATTTAAAATGATATAATAGGATCGATGCTGGCTATACCGGCACCATCGGTGCATAGTACTGCTCCAATAAATATGCGCCAAGGTTGTGCACTACCCTCTTCTCGTCACACCTTAGTCACTTTATCTAGGAATTGTAAATCCGACCACCCTAATCAACCGAAATCATCTATGCCTCGGGTCTCTTGTTCGATGCTCATGTCAACGGAAGCGAGTAGTGATTTGGAGAAGGGATGGATTGAGGTCTGACGTAAGCGCACTGCCTCACTTGGTTCTGTGTTGCAAGGAACCGCAGCACCTGGTAGTACTAAGCTGGAAGAGTCGGAGAGATGGAGTTATCTACATCTGTATTATGTGAAACAAGGAACCTCCGATAGTCAAGTACGTGAACACCTAGCTACCATCAGCGAAAGTGACGTTTGCATCGTGGAAATACTTAAAGCGCGAGGTAGCTACGCATTTTTCAAGCTACCGTCTAAATACCGTCTAAATGATAAACAGGTTATGTTGGTTCTTAACTAGGCTGGGGATATTCGCGTAATTTTCGTGCCCCAAAAAAGGTACTCAGTAGACATTCTGTTCTGAGCCTGGGTGGTGGTAAACGCAGTTTCAAGCTTAAGTTGATTTTCGTACCAAAATGTGCGTGGACTGAAGACCAAACTCCCACTATGGAGATCAAGTTTGATGCTCAACGAAAATGATTTGGTAGCAATAAAGGAGATGGACCTGGACGATTCGGTTGAGAACGCGGAACTATCAAACGGGGATTTGGGCATCATTCGCAGAGCTAGAGTGTCAGCTGGTGGGGGCGTGTTATTTGCCAGCTGTCCTGGTATTATTATGAAAAAGCGATGAGAATTAGAAACAGACTGTGGCGAAGATTTGGGCCTCGTTTACGTTTCACGGGCATAATGTGTTCGTGTGTGTTGTTTACATTAAACCGTCCAGCAAGTGAAGATGACTACCTGACATGGTTCAGCAAGGTCTTGCCGACTATCTGCGTGGTCGCAAACAGTTCTTTAGACTTGGTTTCGAGTCCAATCACTATAATACTCTGTCTGGTGTAAGTCAGGGATCAATATTGGGCCCACTCCTGTTCTTGATTATGATCAATGATCTGGCAAATGAGCTTGCATCTGCAAAATGCCTGTTTATGTCTGTTTGTAGATGGACGGTGTGACATTTTGGAAATATGCTTGGTGTTTTAATATAGAGCGTACGCGAGGAAGCCCACAGTGCCATATTAATTTTGTTTGATGTTTTGTGTGATTTTTTTTAATATTTACATTTTATTTCTATGTCATTTTTTGTATACCGTTTGATTCAATGTTAATTAATGTAATTGGTAAAAACCGTTTTTACTTAATTATAAATAAATAAAATAAAACCTATTGTATGCTGAAAATTATATCTCCTGATGTACATCCAAAAGTTCATCGCTTAAAAATAAAGTCTGGCGAAGAAAAGACGTCCTAAGAAAATAAATTTGAAAAAGCAACAGGTTGCAGTATTGAATATGCACAGAGTATTTTATGCTATGACTTATTTACTTATTTTTGTTAGGGACGCATAAAAACCAGCCTACAGGGTTCAAACGTGTTTAAGAAGACAGCAGACTTAAAAAAAATTACGTGTTTTTGCTCATAAGTGCATAACTACAGCTTTTGCTATGAAATATAAAGTATGTAAATCCCATTTTTATTAGATATTATGATTAATCACATCAGTTTTAGGTGCAGTAAGTAAAATGATGGCGAGCGACGCTCTTAGCCCAGTTGCACTCGATGATTAGAAACAATCACCGAGGGTAAGCAAGGACGGCGCGGTCAGTACCTGGATGAGTGACTGCTGGTGGCATTTTACCATGAGCGTCTCCGTGACGTTAAGCTCTCGGTCCCGGTTGTTACCATACGATAACGTGAAGCTTAGTTGGAGGCCTTCGGGCGGCTTAAAAACATCCAACGTTGTCTTGCCAGTCCCCAACCTGCACTTGGCCAGGGTGGTGACGTATGGCCTCAACCCTCTCCTGAGAGGAGACCCGAGCCCAGTAGTGGGACATTATGGGTTGTTGATGAGCGTCGCTTTGTAATCTGCAGAACGCTGGTTCTGAAAGTTGAATTTAAATTTCGGCAACGTATAGGAATGGAAGGGAAAAAGAGCAAACTTTGTCACAAAAAGTCTGTCAATTCAAAGGTGATAAGATACCTTTTACGTCACCGATTTTCTGTTCATGTAATTTATTATTTATATCTAGAGCATAGGGTGTGTGTGTTGAGAGTAAGAGAAAAAAACTATAAAACTGGAAGAACTCTACCAAGACAATTTAAGTTTTTAATTTGTAATAATTAACTGGCATCAAATTATTTTTAATTATAAATTGTTAATTAAAGCATTTCAATAGAATGAGTGATACTTATTTAAATACTCAATTGCGATAGGAGGTCGTGTTTACTTAGGCACTGGAGGTCGCTGACCGATCCCCATGTTCTATAAGTGTAGACCTGTCGCAAACCGCCATCTATCACAATATTTAAATAAAAATTACGAAATTTATGTGAAGTGTACTTGGAAAATAACGCATTCCTCATGTAAACACAAAACTCCTATTTGGTGAGTAATTTGAGAGTGAAATGTTGTGTACGTGTACGATATTATGTATTTCTAACTTTGAATAAATGATTTTTTTAAACAATCTCTACTCCCTTATTTCCCTTCCTTGTCGATTAAATTTCAAAAAATACCTAATTTCAAGCTTGCAGCCACTTCCTAAGTGCTATATTCTCTTCATTTTATATATTTAATCTATAAAAACCCGGCTGTAAAAATAAAGTTTTATTTAAGTAACTATATATTTATGAAACTCTCACAATAAAGATTGACATTCAGCGTCATTTATTAATTTGTATACTAATAATCGTAATGTTCTCCTAGTTGCTTACGGCCACGGCAGCCAATCTCAACGGAGAACAGCCAACTACGCAGGAGATATTATAGTGCACAAGTGTGTGCACACACATAGGTGCACTCTCTTTTCCCCTTCTCTCTCATAATCCGATGGGACCGTTCACCGACACGATCGGGGAGAGATCAGGCGCGGTCCCGACAGCTTTACGTGCTCTCCGAGGCACGATGTACCCCAACTTCCAAACTCGCTTCGATTTCGATTACAGAAACACTTAATAACAAGCTATGTTATTAAGTATTTCTGTATTCAGAATGCCTCGAACACCTACCTCAAACTGTTTACCAACTCTCGGACCAGTTAATTAATTTTATTTCTACATATAATAAAATTGTGGACATTGATGACATTCAAGTAAAACTAATGAATCTTTATTAAAGTAATTGAATTTAAAAGCAGCAGTAACAAAGGTATATCTGCTAGTTTGTTCTTGCTGATCTCAGAAGCCTCAACCAATTTAAATGTAGTAAAGTTTTCTTTAAGTGTGTCTTTTATTTCAATCGATTGACAATACCTTAATAGCTGACACATACGAAGGCGGAGCCAGAGGCAAAAGCTAGGTTGAAAAAAAAGCTTACTAGACTCAACTAAGGCCTGGTAGCTAAAACAGGGAGTGTCATGCTGCCTAGTAAGCATATTTTTTGTAGAAAAGATGTGTATGTGTTGCATCAAGAAGTTCCTAACCAGTAATCTTAAGCGAAACACAAAAACAATCTGTATGCCTATCTGATTTATTGTAAATTGTAAATAAATTAACAAGTTTCATTTTTTTATTTCTTCTAAAAAATAAGTGAAATTAATAGTTTCACAGCTATAAACAGTTTTTATTGGAAAACAGAAATTTCATTTTAATGTTTTACGTTACTCCTAATAATAAGTATATGTTTTTCAATATTTAAACTATCCATGAACTTCCAAAAATATTTTAAGATTAAAAGTCATGAATATTTTCATTTCACTTTTTTATCCTTAATTTCTTGACCAAATTCCTTGGCAAATAAACTAACAAAATTACTGCAGTAATTACACAACGTTTCCAGAACCTGAAGCTAAAGAAAATAGCGTGAAATAAAAAAGGTTACATAAAAATATGAACAGTATTCATAACGTTTAATCAATAATTTTTTTAAACTTATCCGTAACGGTTTAATATTGTTCCTAATAGCTACGTTAATAATAATGCAGTAAGGTCCAGTCCTCGTTTCTTCTTCGTTTTTCCTTAGACACTGCACATCCCTGCTTTCAGTATCTTCACTCCTCATTTTGCTTCATCTCCGAATAATATCTATTAATGAGCACGATGTTGTAAGTATGGATTGCTGAAAAATATATTTAATTTAGAATCGTAGTACACCTCGTACTTCAAGGTAGCGGAACCGCGCTACTTTCAGCACGAACAGGCTGTCTCGACTGGGCGGTTCTACCTTCTCACAGAAGATAAACCTAAAATTAACATTCGTGTTTTATTGGCCATTGAAAAACCGTAGGCCTAATGATGAAGAAGCACCTCAATGGACGGCGACAGTGCAGGTCACTATGCTGCATTGTTGCATTATCTGCATTCACAATGAGAGCTCATGATTTCCATCAGGCAGAGTAGAGTAACTTTGGCTTTTGGTTTTTATATAAAAATGTCTCGTTGGTCTTGTGGTTGACGTATGCGACTTCGATCAAGAGGTCTCGGGTTCGAATCCCGACTCGGTCCAAAAGTGTTATTAAGTTTTTATGATTATAGAAATACTTATTAACAGCTCGGAGTCCTCTTCTTGGTCGTGTCGGATAACCGTCCCATCGGATTGTGAGAGCGAGGGAACAGAGAGTGCACCTGTGTTGGCGCTCACACTTGCGCACTACAATATCTCTTGCGAAGTTAGTTGGTCTCAGTTGAAACTGGCCGCCGTGGCCGTAATCGACTAGGAGAACGTCATATGAGAATGTAAAAAACTGATTTACATTCTCTTAATTAAGGAAAGTGTCCATATAGTGACGGATTGAAAGTACGGATTATCTTCACCCCTATACATCCCATAAGTGTCGTCAGACAAGACAGCAAATTATACACGACAACATCGCTGTACTGAAAATGAAACGAGAAACAAACTTTAAGCCAGCATAGTGAAGTAGGCTAAAAATTAATGGTTTTTGAAATACTACCTTCTCAGTCCACTGATTATAAATGATGATTTTAAAGACAACTCCTGGTTGGGAATGCATCTTAACTCGCGATGGACCTTATAAATATACACGTTACTCACACAAAGAACATCCAGACTCAGAACTATAATTTGTGTATCACACGAAGTGTTGTCCTGTGTCAATATAACCCAAAATACTCAGTGCAATAAGTAAAAAGCGCCGACAGAAACTTCTCCGCTGTCCGTGCAGTCAAGATAAGTAAAACGGACCGCAGATAACAATGGAAATAATATAATTTGTACTTACGGAGGTGTAACAGAAACCCATAGACGAGTACTGATCCTTGAATGGTTAGATATAGTATGATCATAAGAATACTTGCAAGAATAATAGCTAGCACACTGTAAACCAGGTATATTTTGATCATTGCAGTTTTGTTCTGAAATAAAACAGATTTATATCAGAAAGTATAAAGTACAAATATATTCATCGGCGGACTTAACAGTACAAGAGCAACTGTAGAACGACTTACACCCATTTGATGAACACTTTGACAGCCTCGGTGGCGCAGTGATAGCGTACGCGACTGCTGTCCATGAGGTCTCAGGTTCGAATGCTGGGTCGGACCAAATGTTTGTATGATCTGCAAATATTTGTTTCGGAGTTTGGGTGTTTTCTATGTATAATAAGTATGTATTTACAAAAAAAGAAGTACGTACTAATATAATAAGTTACGTATTAATATCAGTTATCTTGTACCCATAATACAAGCTCTGCTTAGTTTGGGACTAGATGGCGTTGTGTGTTAGATGTCCGAAATATTAAATTATTTATTTATTATAAAAAGATTTATTTTTTATTGCATTACCTAATGAATACATCTATGATGGTTCACCTGCGGCAAAATTATCTTGATTATTTTTAAATGTACTTTAATTAAATTACTGTATTTTTCCTATTTAAATCTATTGATTAACTAAATTCAGTTCTAATAGTCATACATGGCATATTTTCTTAACAGAAAATATGCCATGTATGCAATTAATATTGGTATCAAAATTAAGGTTATTTATTAAGAAAGCTAATAGATTGCCTGCGAAAATAAAAGAAACAATAAAAATTTAAGTAAAAAAGCAAGCAAGCAAGCAAAATTTAAGCAAACTATCATACACGTATGATAGTTTGCTTAAATTAAATAAAACAACATTAATTTATAAAATAAAAAAATGGCAGGCCTGAGGACTCCCGATAGAAGTGAAGACTTATTACTTGGAATGTTATTTATAAAATTAATGTTTAATATTAGCAATTTCATAATGTTTAAATTAAAATTATCAACATCAACCATTAGTATGGCGGTGAAGCGAACTCATAAGATTTTCCCCTCCCAAAAACTGTTTTTTGTTCACCTAAAAGTGTTCAATTAAGGAAGTTTATACTTCAAAAAAAAAATGTGTTGATCTTCACTGGGTCTTAGACACAACACCTACGGTATTCTTTGCCAGTCGACCTATTGGGTAGTGAAGAGAAAGGATGCACTAGGTGTACTTATGAGCCGGATGGCTTAAGAAAGCGGTTCCCGGATCTCTCCCTTCTCAGGCGCAGAGTGGCACACCGTGGTGGTTTAGTGGGTAGTCTGGCGAGTCAGTCAGGAGTCCCACACAAAGCGAACCCGAACCCCCCGTCCCCGCGGGAGGGGAGCGAAGTGCGTAAAGGCATTCCACAACGTAAAAAAAAAAAAAAAGGTGTACTTATGAGGGACTATATGTATATTATACTTAAATATTAAACATAAATTATATCTAATACCTTTAAACGAGCAATTCTTGCATATAACGGCTACGATTTTCATATAAAATTGTATATAGGGGGTTTCGGGGCGATAAATCGATTTAACTAGAATAAATTTTTAGAAAATGTATTTTTATATGTGTTTTCAACAATCAGGTTTATCGATAATCAATGTCCATCTAGCAATTCAAGCGAGCTACAATAAACTATACTGGAATAAGATCCATTGCGCTGTCATCGGTGCATCAACATCATCTAGGTACTATTAGTTTTTATTACAAACTAATCATAGTCGTTCTATCGAAGGTGAAAAATAAATAGATCAGTTTTCTAAAACTTACAGTCTGGCTTTGAAATATCAAACAGAACAAGGAGAAAATTCAGAGTTATGCTCATACAGAACCGTTGTTTACCAATTTCCTATGCCTATAGCTCACCAGTTCATTCATACCTTAGTATGTAAAAAGCCGAAGCATGGATCAAACCGTAACTGAAAAAAAAAATAGGTAAACCAGACTCAAAATTTAATAACCTCATGTAAACCATTCAGAAGCATACTGACGAATATCAGATCTATGCCTGCGATTCCAAATAACATATAGAAAAACGTTCGGATCGCGTTAACCTTCGTAGGCTCCACAAAAGACTGTAGAAATAAAGCCATAAGGAATCCTATCATTAGAAGATCTCTAACCTGTAACAAAAAATATATATTAATCAATTCTTATTTTTTAATTTGACGAATCCCGTCCTCACACCCGCCACTGTAATTCCTGTACAACAGGATCAACAGCAGTGACCCACGAACACATCGAGTTATAACACTCTGGAAGTCCCAGGAAAAATTTAAACTGTCTTAGAACTCACAATGAAATTAATCAGAAGAAAACTAGAGTTGTTGTAATTATAATAAGTTCACATTTTCTTAGCAAAGTGGGATACAAAATCAAGTGAAACAAGGGATGTCTTTATTAATTAACTTACACATCAGGCTTCACTCACGTGTAGTATAAAAACTAAAGTGGTGTTCGTCTGGCGTGATTAATTAATTATTAATTAGGTATTATTCTGGTAAGAAGATGCAAAAGGGTATCTTTAAATTCAATATTAATATATTCGTAATCATCGTTAAAAATTCTTTATTTTAATACCACACTCGATGTATTTTGAAAACATTTTTTGAGATTTCTTTTTGGCTCCAAAAATCCTCAATTTTGTTTTTTTTAATTTTTATGTACCACACAGTGTCACTCGCACGACTAAGACGAATCCATTGACACCGCTCACATAAAAATACGACAAGCCGTTTAGGCTCTAGGGCGTGCCAAAGAAATATACATACATACATACACTCGAAAAACATAACACTCCTCCTTTACCGTCAGGTAAAAATAGATATCATCTTAAAACGTACATTAAAGAATAAATTTTCGAAATGATTTTATCAAGTATGGGTAATTTTAGTTTAGTTAAGTAACGCAACTACAGAATTAGCACCATCATCTCAGAACACACAGAATAGATATGGAATGACATTTACAGGTTGCCCAGGAAAGAATGGATAACCTCTGAAAGGTTAATAGCAGAATAAAAGGCAAGGCCAAAAAAAAAATATAACCCAAACACTGCTAGACACATGACACTTTAAAAAAAAACAATCATTTTTTATTGTCTGATTTCAAATTTTTACTCGCAACGGAGTCATATTCATATATCATAATTATTTCTGTGCTTTAATATTTAATATGAACCGCATCAGTGAATAACTATCACATAAAATAGCTAACTGGAGTGTTTTTCTCAAAAAATGATGTTAAACTATTGTTTTCTGTAAAATTTCTGAAGAAATGTTTTTGATGTGGAACGTTGAACAGCGTTGTTGACAGGGCTGAACAGCTCTGGTGTAAAAAGAAGATGAAAGCAATAGTGGCCAATCATTTCAAAATATTCCTTGTTTAATGACGTTTCTAAAAAGATGTAATATGTCGTTATTGTAATGAAAAGATACTGAACTATTGGTATTAATGTGTAAATATTTGAAATCAGACAAAAAACTGATGGTTTTTTTTTAAAGTGCCATGTTTCTAGCAGTGTAAGGGTTATATTTTATTTTTGAGCTTGCCTTTAGTTCTACTATTAGTCTTTCAGAGGTTATCCATTCTTTCCTGGGCATCCTGTATAAGAAAGACTTCGAAGGATCACCAAATGAATAGCTTCATAATCTAGTATTCTGACCATCATCATAACTATTAGTATCATCATCAGCATTCGAGCCAAAGGATTTCCCATGCTAGACATAGGTCTACTTCTATCATTAACAAATATGATGATTTGAAAAATACTTACTAAATTAAAATATCCAAATACAAAACTGCCAGTTCTTAGCGAACCACAGAAACACCACGTTTTCGTTGCCATATTAATCTTGATACTGAAATAAAAAAAAAAACGTATATCAGTCAGTCAGCGTTCGGAGCTCGTTAGAAGCAGACGTAGCGATAATTATAATTTGAAATATTTTAATAACCGCTGAGCTATAACCCACTCAAAGTTAATAGTCATAAAGTTTCACTTGTGTTAACAAACGTTCACACGTTTGTCACCAGTTAAACTGTTTTAACTCGGTTACGAGTCTGTCTCAAAGAGAACCTATCCCTCTCACACCGTCGGGTAAACGGGACAGGTTGCTGTTTGCCATCCTGGTCTGTATTCCGATCTGAGACGACGAGACTCGACAACCGGCTGACCTACGCACTACGTAATCTAAAAAGTAAGGGCAATTTTACACTCATCTAATTCGTGATCGTTGAGTTAACTTATTTATAATGACCTCACGGACACCGCCAAAATCTCGAATGTGTGGAGGGTCTCAACCAGACCTATCTAAATTAAATATTCTGGAATCAGGTATGTGCCAAATTACCCAACGAAAAAGGAAAATTTACCGAAAATGAGAACTTGAGTGAAGTATTGAGTAATTTCCGTAATGAAATGATGGCTGCCTACTATAGCAGTATGGAGCAGCAGACTGCAATATTGAATAAAATATCAAACGATGTATCGGACATTAGAGAAGAAATTAAAATCCTTCAATTAACTACAAACAATCTTTTATTGGAACAAAACAACATAAAATCTGATATTGTTCAACTAAAAACTGCCAATGCCGGTATAAATACAAAAATTAATGATTTAGAGATTCTAATATACAAGCTGCAAAAACTACTGCAGCTGCGCAAATTACATCATGCTATGAAAACCCAGTGTATGAGGATATCGTCACTGAATCGCAGAGAAGGCAACAGCGAAATAGGAATATAATAGTTATAGGTATACCAGAATCTTAAGTTGTTGACAGGGCTGAACGGCATGAGTATGAAATAAATGAAGTGACCAAAATTCTGAAGAATATATATCCCGAATGTCCAAATCCCATCAAGATTCATCGTCTTGGCAATTACAAATTGGAAAGATCTCGTTCTCGGGCTTATCTTACAAATCAAGAAATTGTTAATAACATTCTTCGACTCAACATCTCCAAACCAAATAGAAAGTACTCAAGAAAAAATAACGCACAAAATCGCTAGTAACTATAACTATCTAGATCAGTATCATAAACTGGACTCCAACAAAAATATCATTAAAGTTTTTATATGCCAATATTCGCAGCTTAGTAAAGCCCGGAAAGTTGGACGAACTGAAGTGCATACTGGATCTAATGAAAAATGTACATGTAGTCATACTGGCCGAGACCTGGATTAAAAGCGAAAAAGGGAGATATCTACAATTACCTGGCTATGAACATTACTTTAATTTTCGAACAAAAACCAGAGGAGGTGGGGTGTCTATATTTGTCCACAAAAATACAAAACACGAATATGTAAGTGACAAACATGAGGATGATAACCACTTTCTATGGATCCAATTTAAATAAATTTTGCCTAAATATTGGTGCCATATATAAACGTGAGAGAACAAATAATAATAAGTTCCTTGATACATTCTCTACAGAACTCAAAAAACGGAAAAGAGCAATTGTAATTGGTGATTTTAAATACAATTTTTTAAATACAAAACAAGTTACAAATGAGTATACAGAGACACTATATATAAACGTGAGAGAACAAATAATAATAAGTTCCTTGATACATTCTCTACAGAACTCAAAAAACGGAAAAGAGCAATTGTAATTGGTGATTTTAAATACAATTTTTTAAATACAAAATAAGTTACAAATGAGTATACAGAGACACTATCTGAACAAGGATATACAATATTAAACAAAATAGATGCCAAGTACTGTACTCGGAAAACATTAACGACATCAACAATATTAGATCATGTAATCACCAACCTGAAAGAGTTTAGATACAATCTAACTATTATAGAAACAGCCATGTCGGATCATAAACAAATACTTCTTGCTCTGAAGCAACACAAGCCTAAACCACCAAAGAAGGTCGAATTGGTATATACCAAGCTATATCCTACACTCAGCTCTATAAAACTATGGAAGAGATCAATTACATTAATATTGATGAAGATTATATAAAACTAGAAAAAGCAATAACGTCAGCAATCAATAAAAACAAAGAAACTAAAACAAAAATACTCAACCTACCAAGATCTGACTGGATAAATAAAATCATAATATAATCAACCATATACATAAAAGAAATGATTTATAAAAAAAATTCAAGAAAAATCCAGGGGACATAGGTCTAGAACAAGCATTTAAGTACGAAAAAAACAGAGTTTTCGAACTAATTCAAGCCGCAAAAGCAGATTATTATCAAAAATCATTTGGAGATTGCGAAGGTAAGCCTTTGAAGATGTGGCAATTGATTAATAATTTATCGAATAATAAATTGCGAAAAACTTGTGCTCCTTCTAAACTAAACACTCCGAAAGGTATTTTGACTAATGAAAAAGATATTTGTGAATATTTTAATGATAACTTTTTTGGTATAGGTTCTATTTTCTGAAATCAAATACTCACGCAAAATCACAATATTAATTATTATATATTAACACTTTTTCTATCAACAAAACATCCAAGCACAAAACTTTGACACATCTATTTCCGGCCACAGAGGCTGAAATAGATAAAATTATCCTTAATATAAAGATTAACACTAGCACAGGGACAGATGGCACTAGTGCAAAAATTTTAAAATTAATAAGAGGTGTTATACGGCCTACATTAACTAAATGCATTAACAAATGTTTAAGCGATGGGTACTTCCCAAATGCGTTGAAACATGCTAAAGTAACACCGATCTATAAGACGGGCGACAAACAAGATTCAGGAAATTATAGGCCTATATCCGTTTTACCTGTTGGGTCTAAGGTTTTTGAAAAAATATAACACACCAGGCTTAGTGAACACCTTGACTCTATTAATTTTTTATATGAGAGACAATACGGATTCAGAGCAAAATCAAATACACTTTCGGCATGTACTGATTTGATTACTAAGATTAGGACTTATATTGATCATAAACATATTGTCCTAGGAATTTTTATAGACCTAAAAAAAGCTTTCGACACCGTTAGTCATAGCTTGCTATTGGAAAAGTTGTCTTCGATCGGTGTTGACGGCAATGCATTCAAAATGTTCCAATCATACCTGGAAAGCAGATATCAAGTCACAAAAATCACACACATACACACAGTTATCATTCACAACAAAATCGGAAACACATAATCGTACTACAAGAAGAGCCCATCGCCTTGTTTTGCCAAAACCCAGAACAAATTACGCAAAAAAATATATTAAATACGAAGGAGCACAAACTTATAATTCATTACCTAAGAAAATTAAGGACGCACAATCTTTAACTTCATTTAAAAAATATTTAAAATATCACATCTTGAAAGACATTAAAAGTAAAAATGTTCTACTAAATAGTTTATTGAAATCTAATTCGTGTGAATAGTCCCTAAGTGTGTCATTTTTGTCGCCTACCTACAATATATTTTTTATAGTTGTGAACGAGCTCTGAACTGTATACCTACTTTTTATAATTATGTTTATTTCTAATGTGAAGTGATTTGTAATCTTTGAGAAATAAATAATTCTAACCTTATATAATGATGTGACAATAGTATGTGAAAAAAAATATTATAACGAAGAAAATTTAGTGAATAAATTTTTATGGAGGAGGCGTGCAGTAAGGTATAAAAAATAAAAATAAATAAATGAATAAAGGTTAAATTTCGCCTGCTAGGCGATCACAAGCATAATAAGGGCTTATGTCATCACTCACTAATAAACCTCATGAATATATATATAAAGAATTTATAAAATAAAATAGAATATATGACGGACAGCCACATACATATCTGCAACTTTTACCCATCACGAAGTATTATGTAACAGTTAATTATCTGAAATTTTATCAGGAACTAGTAAAATGGCCTTCATCAACAACCCGTAATGTTCCACTGCTGGGCTCGGGTCTCCTCTCAGGAGAGGGTTAAGGGCATACGTCCCCACGCTGGCCCAAGTGCGGGTAGGGGACTGGCAAGAATACGTTGTGGCTACGTAAATCTTGCCGTTGAATGTTTTTAAGTCGCCCGAAGGCCTCCAACTAACTTCACGACTGTTATCGTATGATAACAACCGGGACCGACTGCTTAACGTGACCTCCGAATCACGGCGACGCTTATGGTAACATGCGACCAGCGGTCAATCCATCCAGGTACTGACAGCGCAGTCGTTACTTACCCTTGGTGATTGTTTCTAATCACTGAGTGCAACTGGGCTATGAGTGCAAATGGCCTTTAAGTTATACAAAGAAATAAAATTAAAGTTTCTGATTGTAATTTCAAATTAACAGCTTTTCACTAAATGCATATGAAAGTATGTACGGTACGTATATGCAAAAAAAAAAAACGTTTTAGACAATCAACGGCAACTTGGATCATATTTAGGATCGAATATGTATTCATATTAGTTGTCTAGTACCCATAATAGAAGCTCTTCTTAGTTAGGGACTAAATGACCTTGTGTATTAGATATCCGAAGTGTCCGAAAGTGATCCAAGCTAAGTGTTACGTAAATTAACTTAGCAGAGAGATTAACTTAGGCGCTCATAGCCCAGTTGCACTCGGTGTTTAGAAACAATCACCGAGGGTAAGCAACGACGGCGCGGTCAGTACCTGGATGGGTGACCGCTAGTGGCATGTTATCATGAGCGTCTCCGTGATTCGGAGGTCACGTTAAGCAGTCGGTCCCGGTTGTTATCATAGGATAACAGTCGTGAAGCTTAGTTGGAGGCCTTTGGGCGGCTTGAAAACATCCGACGGTAAGATTACGTAGCCACAACGTTGTCTTACCAGTCCCCAACCCGCACTTGGCCAGCGTGGGGACGTATGGCCTTAACCCTCTCCTGAGAGGAGACCCGAGCCCAGCAGTGGGACGTTATGGGTTGTTGATGTTGATGACTTAGCAGAGAGAAGATTTATTCCGGTTACGCGTTACAAATAAGAACACAGTGCCATGAAAGCACTGCTAACTCTGAAAATCTCTATTCAGGGCTGACCCAGCCTGACAGCTATTTGATGTTTTTTTTTATTTTATAAAATACAGCATACAATAAAATATAAATTTAAAGTTTCCAATACAATAAAAAAATTATAACAGGTTTTTGTTATTTTATCTCATCCACATTTTTTATATATTTTATCATTATTATTTTTTACATCACGACGAACACTTGAAAACTCGAAGACTTAAGGTTTGTTGACTTTAAACACTTGACATTGGCAGAAGTAGCTGGTTAGCTGGTTGCCATTTCATCAAAAGAAGAAGAAATAATGTGACATTATTGACGTGTCTTAGCGCACGTTTATTTTGTAGGTTATATACTACTACAACTATGAGTTATTTATTAATTATATAAATATAATACTCTCTCTCCGCCTGGAATGCCATAGAGTGACGTGTAAACAAAGTGACGGAGACCGGGGAAATCGCTCCTTTTAAAACTCTACTCTCTTAAGAAATCTAAGCCCGGATTAAAGATTTAATAATATATAATTAGTTTCAAGTATATAAAACGTTTGAACATCTGACACAACGCGATCTAGGCAAGCAAGCCAAACTAAGCAGAGCTTGTACTAGGGGTACTATTTCATACTGTCAACTGGTATAAATATTTATATACTTTTTTTTTATAATTATATAGAAAGCATCGAAACTCTGAAAGAAATATTTGTAGGCCACACAAACATTTGGCCCGACCCAGAAATTTCCTCAACTGCAACTCAAGCACAACAGTCGCATTCAAGATTCATAAACAGCAAAGATTATTTCAAGTACCAATATCAAAGGACATCAACCCGACTGTAACTTGACATGTTAATGACATTAAGTTCTCAGAGGGCATTTCCTGTAACTGTTTATACTGTTAACTTATACATATAGAGTCACGCGTATATCAACTTACACCTATATAATAAACACATGTGTGTGTGTGTGTGTATGCCTTGTGTTTTTTAACCGAGTTCACTGCGATTTGCCTACAGAAAATTCACCAAAAAAATACCGATCAAAGCTTGGTCATCTATATAAATCTAATATTGTAAATGAAAATGCACATACATACATATTTTATGGTTATAGTATAATATTAAAAACAATGCAAGCCGCTTCCAAAACCGTTTATATCATTGAGTTATAGGGCTGTTTGGATTTAGCCCCCCTTCTGCCTTTGTACCAAAATTTTACTCTCATAGTAATTCGTAACAGTTTCTCTCTCTCGTGTCCCTTTGCCTATAGCCTAATGTTGTAACAACAAGTACAAATTTGTTTACTATAAAAAATTATCCTGAGCCTAGCTTAAAAGAAACTGTAGGAGATATTTTTAAAAGGGATCATTGCTTTCTTACAGTCTTTTTTTAAAACTTTGGCCGTTAACGCATTTCACTAAAGCTCTAAATAGGAATAATGTTAGCCCCCTTTTTGCAACCTTTTACTTTATACTCAGTTTCTTTTTGTCATATAGTGGTAATATATACCTACAGCCTTCCTTTGGGCTAGATTACAAAAAACTATCGTAGGTGAATGACAGTTGAGCTTATGCAAATTTAACCCTCGTGCGTCTTAATAACATTTTTCCACATTAAATTTGCGATATAATATAATTACGAATAATCTTTCTAATATGTTAGTCAGCGCATTTAAACATATAGTGTAGCTATTGTAAATACAATAAACAAATATGAGTATATAAATCTACCAGTCACTACTAAAACGTTCAATTTAGTTATATTTAAGTTTAAATAAAGTGGGCAAACAATTAAATACCTATTTAAATCTTTTTATTTATTGTCAACTAAAACAATAAATAAAAGATTATAATGTTAAAATAGGGCCTCACAATCGAATATAAATTAGGAATTCAGAACAGGGGGCAAATCGATACGAATTACCATGGCGTTATATTTTAAGCTAAAGGCGAAAAGGGGGCAAAGAAGAACATTCCGGGTTATAAAGTAATATTGGTTCAATGGTTTATCTAATTTTTTCATTAGTATTTTTGCTCTATAAGCTGCAAAGTAAGCGTAACAAGCATCTAGTAAATGAATAGCATAATAGCTGACACAGCGAACTTGCACCGCCAAATTTTTTTTTCGTAGATATTTTTTAGATTACTGAAAAACTTGTTGTAATAATCGAGTCTCAGTTTCCCACAGAAAGTCTACAACCATGAAAAAAAATCCTTTTCCGATTATCTTTAATTTTTTTATGCATATAGAAAAGAATGCTCAAACTTATGCGATTGATTTTTATTTATATAGATAAAACATATTTACTTACTTTTTTTTGTTCCGCTAAAGAATAAAGACTAGTTAGTAGTAGTAGTAATACTTTTTCACTGTTACAATTACGTAAGCTATACGCCCAAAACGTTAAGTTATAAACTGAGAAGTATATCGAATGAAGCTAAGTGAAGTGTACAACGGCTAATAAGGAGTGTTGCTCTATCTGAGTATCAAATTCAGTTCATACACTTCACACTAACTAAACTGTAATCTGTGTTCGTTTCATATATGTTTGTACGTTCCCGCGATACAGGATGTTTAATGTCAACGTGGGCATAGTCTTTAAAAATAAAAAAAATAAACATACATACATAACTGTCATGTAAAATTATACTCATAAAGTACAGTAGTAGGAAAGACGGTCCCCATTTCATGTCATCCACATTTTTTATAATTTTTATCATTAACTCCATCACGACGAAGACTTGAAGACTCGAAGACTTAGAATTGAAGACTCGAAATACTTGACATTGGCAGAAATAGCTGATCCGGCTGATTGCCATATCATCAAAAGAAGAAGTACAGTAGTAGTACAGCACAACTTTCGCCCTCCTGCAAGTGACTGCTGACATTCGGACAGGAATCGAGAATCCCAAAGTAACCTTGTTAGTTTTGATTAATTTCTCAAATGCTTTTAACACCGTCAGTCACGATATCCTCCTGTCTATCCTTTCCTATCATGTGATATAACCTGATGAACTGGAATGGTTCTCTTCATATCATCGGTGTTGATAAATCCACCTCCATATGTTGTGATGTTGATTCTGGTGTCCCCCAAGGCGGCATTCTCTCTCCACTAATATTTTCAATTTTTTATTACTCTCATCACTCAGAATTTTCAATGTGGGTATCATCTTCATGCCGATGACTTGCAATCATGCTGTGATAGATGATATAATAGAAGCTATTACCATTATTAACGGCGATCTCGATACTATCAGTAATTGGTCACACAGGTTCGATTTGACTGTGAACCCTTAAAATTTTTTAATGAAGTTCAGACAAGTATTTTAGTTAATATTTAACTTGTATTTTCTGCTTCATTTTGATGTTGATTGGTAGAGAATGCCTCAGGAAAGAAATTTGTAAACATGTTGTGTACAAAAACTTGTACATCCGTTATTTGTTAGAATACAAATCACTGCTATCTAATAACTTTAAATGAGCAATTCTTGAATGTAACCTGAATATCGGTAACGGTTCCAATAATTTGCATGAAATTTAGTATGTAATGTACAATGATATAAAAGCACCGCCCCAGGACCTGATGGCATTCCAGGCCGAGCTTGGGTCCTGGCTCTAGATGATGAGGGGCCGGTTCTCGAGCCCTGACTGAGAGGGTTATTCAGCGCATACCTTGAGCAGGGCCAGTTTCCGAAATTGTGGAAGACGAGGAAACTGGTCCTTATCCGAAAGGACCAAGCACCTCTTCCGGGCAGGGCCGGATCTGGCGGACAAACAGTACGGTTTCTGTTAGGGGCGCTCCACCGCAGATGCGATCATGCGCGTAAGGGCCCTGGCGGAGGAAGCTGTTTCCCGGGATGAAGTAGTGTTGGCGGTGTCTTTAGACATCGAGGTACCCTATATTAAGTTTGCTAAGACGCTGTCTCCACTCCAATCCACGCTTACTACAGCGGTTTTCTGTTCTGCGACATATATGACCAGCCCATTGCCAATTCCACCTGCTAACTTTCAGAGCTATGCTGGTTACTTTGGTTCTCTGATGGATCACTTCATCCCGATTTTTGTCTTTCAGACTATGAGCATAGCTCTTTCCAGGAATTTTCCTGGTACACCAAGCACCTGTCAAGTGATGGCAAGTTACTAATGACGTCAGTAGCAAGTCAAGCCTTCGCTGTAGTCTTTGCCATTACTTCTAAAGATTAGTAACAAAAGAGTCTAATATGAAGAAAATACTGACTGCTATTCTATTCTATATACCAAATGTTTGTATGATCTACAAATCTTTTTTTCTAAGTTTGGGTGTTTTCTATATATAAATTGTATGTACTTACATAAAAAGTATTTTTGTAAAAAGTATCAGTCGTCTAGTACCCATTTTTTTTATTACGTATGGAAACCCCCTCGGGCCTTCACCCCTCCGGGGTTTATGGCGGGGCGGTGTGTCGGAATCGAAGCGACTATAACCACACGGTGCGCCACTCTGCAACAAGCATTTCTCCTGCAAGCCTGAGTGCAAGCCTGAGACGGGAGGGATCCGGGAACCACTTACTTACGCCATCCGGACCCCTCCCAGCGCTTGCCCGCACTGAAGCGGGCACCTTCTCTCGATCTTAAACTCTCAATTTAGGTAACGTACTGCACACGCGTAACGTCGCCCCCTCGCGGCTGGCTTGTGAAGCGGATGGAGGGGAAAACTTGTCCCGCCCATCCGCGGTCTCACTCCGGGTGGCATAGCGCGCCTGCGCCACCCGGTTCGCCGGCGGCGGATCGGGTCCAGGTGGAGATCGTCCTCCCGGGTCTTCTCCGCCGCCTTCTTCTGCGAGATGACTTCCTCGCAGAAGGTCGCGACCGCGGTAAAACTGCTCTCGCCACCAGCTATGGAGTAAACGACGGCCGGCAGCGAGAGATCTCCTCTGATGACTGCAGTGAGGTCCCGACACTGCGGCACCCAAGCGGGGCACACTGCAGTCGCAATGGTGACAGGCGGAACTCCATTCCCTACTGGCGACCGAGTGCAGGTACCTCCCGAAGCAACCGTGCCCGGAAAGCACCAACGTCAGTCGTAAGGAAAGGGTCCCGTGCTGCCGCCCTGCCCACTCGCGGATGACTAGCTGGAGAACCTACACGGTGGCGAAGCCAGCACGTGGAGCCTCCAGCCGCGAAGACCAACGAGCCATCGTGCCTCGACGGGCGGCTTGAGGCCACGCGCGTACCTCTTCGGGCGGAGGGCGAACGCTATTTTCCGCCAGGAATTCAGCCACCCGTCGATAAACTTCGGCGAGTACTTCCGCCTCCAAATCCCACGGGGTGTACCGGCCAAGGCGCACGCCGCCTCGGTCGACACCGTGCGGTATCCGCGTACGGCTCTGACCGCCAATAGCCTCTGAGGCCGCTAGACGCGCGCCTTATTCAGTCGGCGGCGGGCGGTCAGAGCCGACACCCACAGTTGTCTAGTACCCATAGTATAAGCCCTACTTAGTATGGGACTAGAGGGCGTTGTATAAAAAAAATTGTGTGCTTTTTTTGTTCTATTTAAGTGTAAAATTTTAATCAATATACGGTTACTGTTATCCGGAGATAGTATGGGAATAACCACATACGTACACGTACAATAAATGTCCTTGCAGATTAAACAAGCACCCGACAGAAAACCGGATATTAAATATAGGTAGTTAACTAATCTCATAAATCATGCGATTAGTATTGATAACAATATCTGTTATGAATCATAGCAAATATAATCTCAGAAGATAAAATTGGCTGACTGATATTCATATTGTATTTCGTTCAAAGAACTATTTTCGGGTCGACTACTGCGATACGGCTGAATTTTTAAGCGACGCATATGCCCTCTGACTACATATCCCAAGTATAAGACCGAATAAACGTGCTCTCCAATATATGGGAGGGGTCCTAAAGTCTTAAGAATACTAGGATAGCCTAGAATAGAATAGAATACACTTTATTGTACACCAAATATAACAGTTTACATAAAAATATAGTTTAAATAATAGATCCATTGATTTACCTTGTATAAATGGCGGCCTTATCGCTAAAAAGTAATTTCTTCCAGGCAACCTTTGGATGGAAAACAAAATATTGTAAAGAAAAACAAATACGAATCCATGAGGAGTTTAGGTGTGAAAAGAGAAAAAAGAAAAAAAAAGAATGTAAAGGGCTTAACTTCCGAAACAATTAAAAACCCAAATAAGATAAGGACACGCAGAAGACCAGTGTTAACTAATTCTTGCACTTGTTTTCAACAACTGACTGCCGCTGCCAGAAACCAAACCTCTCTCCCCCTGGCTCTGTGAAGAGGTCTTAAAGGCAGCATTACATCAACATAGCCTTTAATCGTACACTGATAGACATAGACCTCTCTTTGGAAAGGCCGTTCCAGCTTATTATACCAAGCTGCAAAGACGGGTTAGTAAAATATAGTTTATGCCAAGTTTTTCATCTTTTTGCAATGCTGATATTTGCGCACTCTACTCACGTAGTCGATTCTTACTACACTCGGGATGAATAGCGTTGATGACTCTCCGTATTCATAAACTGTCAGCACATTTATATCTTTTTACCTGTCACAATATTTTCAATAAATAAATTATAATAGATAAACTAACATCCTCCTTGTATAGTAGGAGTATTTGTTCTTTTTTTGACGAATGTATTGAATCAATCATTGAAAGCCTTTGCTCAAGCCGAGAACCGAAGCAAGTGGCGTACAATTGGAGAGGCCTTTGTACAGCAGTGGACTGCGATTGGCTGATGATGATGAATCATTGAATATATTATACAACCTAACTAGAGAAAGGTTATTGTAAACGGAGATTAAGATAATGATTCTTATGGAGGTACCACCCTAGACCATAGTACTGCAATCGTAGGCCGACAACGCACTTATAATTCTTGAGCCGCAAATGTGATAGATGTCGGCTGATGGCGTATCTGGCACTCTTATTATATGACTCGTGTGCTGAAGTGCCCACTTTCCCGTTGTAAATCAATGCAAGCCAATTGTAAACTGCATCTTCACAATACAACAATCAAATAATCATATCAGTTAATGCTTATTCGAAGCAGTGAGTCACACAAATAAATAAATTCCCAATCATTATATTTAGATTATCTTTATTTTATTATGTCTTATCGGGAAAGAGATAGGCAAAACACGATGCGTCGAACAAAAGATGGTGAGAACGTAGTTTCATACATTTTTAGATATTGATACATGTATTCATAAACTTGCTTTAGATATTGCGTAAAAACTTCACCCCATAGGTACCTTTGGTTAGATTATTAGTGCGATAAGCTAGTACCGTACAAATGATTCTTCAGAATAATTTTCATTTAGTGTCAAGTTCTATAAGTTCTTGTTATATAAATTATTTATTAGAATAATGCTCACGAAATGTCAAGTAGTTGCCACATGACTCCACGGCCGCACGGGCTGAACTTTCTTTTTTATTTTTCAGCAGAGCAATAAGTCTAGTAATTTAGTAACGTTTGTAAATAATAATTGTATTGAAAAGGTGTAGTAAAGCATATATAATAAGCCTTATTCTCTTTCAGAAATATATGGCTTAATAGTAATAATAGTAGAAGTGGTTATTAGATGCTATTTGTATGTAAGACATTGTATTTTCTTTTGTAAAAGATAAATATATAAAAAAGGTACAATAGTGATTTGACTTCCGGATTCCACCTTCGTGAAAGAGTGGCATCTAGGTTAGGTTATAAAAAGTTAGTCTGTGTTACAGGTATACATATAATACAAGGTTGTATCTTGACAACGTTTTTTTTAAATAAATTTTCGAATCCTGATTGTACCCACAACACAATAGAAATACAATACACTTATACAGTTCATAATTGTCTGTCAAGGGTTCAGGCGATCGTAAATAGATAAATATGTCGGACAGCGCCATCTAGCCTCAAACTACGCAGTGTTCGTATTATAAAACCTAGAATAACTAATCAAATCTGCCGTTAGTCGTATGTCTTCGTTTTAAAGATACTCTCTTATCTGCCTCAGCCAATATTGGAATACTTGGTGTCGAAGCATTGAGTAGAATTTAGTTTCGTATTCATTTGGATGGTAAAGGCAATTTGGCCTCGAAGAAGCTTGGCGTGCGCAATAGATCGAGACGGTATTTCACTCCGGCTCACTGGCTTCTACTTTATAAGGCGCAGGTACCCTTTCATATGGAATACTGTTCTCATCTTATCCCGGAGGCACCCCAGTACCAGCTTCTCCGTCTGGACCGTATTCAACGGAGAGCGACTCGAATCTTCGATTGCCAAGAGTTCTCAGTTCCGCTGGTCTCTCTGGTACTGCGTAGAGATGTGGTTTCGTTGTGCATTTATAATGAGAGTGCTGTGAGCAATTGTTTGGACGGATCCCTGCCGCTTCATTCCACCATTGTTATACCCTTATTAACTAAAAAAATGCTTACAATCTTTTCAGTGTAAATATATACATATTATGTAAAGGAAATATTCAAATTCCGGATCGTATATTTGCAGATCATGCAAACATTTCGACCTGAGAATCGAACCCAAGGCCTAAAACACAGCAGTCACACGCCCACACTACGCCACCGAGGTAGTCAAATAAAAATTCAATGGGTCGATCGTTTTTTGTTTTTGCGAAAGACGGTACCCATTTTTATATCATCCACATTTTTAATATTTTTTATCATTAATTCCATCACGACGAAGACTTGAAGACTCGAAAACTTAGAATTGAACACTCGAAATACTTGACATTGGCAGAAATAGCTGATCCGGCTGATTGCCATATCATCAAAAGAAGAAGGAGAAAAATTCAGTGGAATACGTTGCTGGTACTTACTCGCTAGGTTCTTTCTTACAGGCGTATTAAATACAAGTAATAATGAAGGCCGGAATGAAAACCGCCGAACCGGTAGATGTCGCAACATCATCTTATTCAGCCTATATTGCTCTATTAATGAGCACAGTCCTCTCTTCAGATAAGATGTATTGGTCTACTTCATCGCCATGGTAAAAAGAAGCCAAGCTTCCAAGAGCTGCTTGAGACACCCAAATCTGAACAACCTGGAAAAACTTAATTTATATTTTGTTCAATTTGTTTTATAGCATAACTACTGAATTTATCTTTTAAAAGTATAAAATGAAGTTGCTACCTAAGTTAATCTAAGCCTTGTAAACTACTCAACAAATTTCAGTGTTGTTTTCAATAATAGATAAAGTTATTCAAGAGGAAAGCTTACCCGTGATTGTTGTGGTACGTTGACAACACCAACCATGCGAGGCGTAGCTGGTTTACAATAATCCTTGATTATATTTTACGTGCTACATATTACCAATATTAAAATTAAGACTAATTATCTAAATTATCCATTTTTATTATCAACACTTAGATATAAACGTTATCATTGTTTAGGGTCATAATTACTTGCTCCAGTATTTAGTGATCTTGATGACTAAGCAGAGATCTGGGGTTCGATTTACATCCTAAAAAAATAAATGTGTGATGAAGACAATCCAACTTCTTCTCGTTTTAACAGGGTAGGAGGGATTCAGCGAGTGGCAGTTACTAGTGGCGATTGATTTGTAATGGTCCATATGTTCTTTTTGCCCTGACAAAATGACTCGACTATGCCTGATGGAAAGCATAAGCAGAATCCAAGAATGTTGGTGGTCATCATATTTATTGTGAATGCAGACAATGCAACAATGCCGCATTTTGACCCACATCATGGAGGCCTAGTGATGCTTCTGTAGCCTCCTAGAACACTGCCATTCTACATTGACTTTCTGTGTAGCGGTAGACACTCAACATCAGGTTACCCACCTATACTATTGTTATTATTTCAAAAGTAATTCTCCGTTTGTCTGTACGTTTTCAATGAAATTCGGCATTGAGATAGCTTGATTCTTGAGGAAGGATATAGGGTATTCTTTACCGCATTAACCGCATAAACGACTCTGCCATTCCTTTTTTATGTGGAAGGAGTACTTGAAGTCCTCTTTTTTTGTAAAAAAATGTGATTATTATGATTAAAGACAGTGTCACTCTCACAATTAAAACGAAACTTAAAATACACAAGACGTGTAGGCAGAGCGCATTGAGTTGTATGTATAATAATGATAGAGCGTTCCTATGAAAACGTACTCCCTACAACATAACTCTCACCCGAATAAAGTAAAAAAATAAAAGAACACATGTAAAATAAAAAAAAATACTATTAAAAAACTAAACTTATTATTATTACATTTCTGCTTACGTACGACTCTGCACCTGAGACAGAAAGGATCAGGGAACAACTGTCAATATTACATCCAGACCTCCCAAAATGCCTGTCCTCTAATACAAAAACCTTCTAGTATATTCTCCATTCAGTACACGCGGACGTTACGTGTTTTCAATCAGCTATTACGAATACAAAACTTCATCAATATCGGACGATACGATTCGTTTCGAACAGATGAACCCGTAAATGTACAACACCAGAGTGGGTGGTCGGAACTAATACAGTAATATGGACATTTTTCACAAAATAACTGAAATAAAAATAAGACAATTGAAACTTCCTGATAAAATATTACATGTTTTGTGATAAGAACGTTATCAGATTGATCGGAAATTGTATTTATTACAACGTCCTTAGGTCTACCTATACTCATTCAGTAACTCTTGTGATTGCTGGTTGGCTTTCCCATTACAGTGTAAAGCTTATTTTTTAATATTACGAACTTGTAACTAGTGATATACTAAAGTTCATTATTTCTTCAGTTTCTACAACATAATGTAAGTTTATATTATATATTTATGATGTATATTTTTTTTTATTATCACTAGATTGTGTATAAATGTTGCGAGTATATTCCTAATCGCTACACAGATTGTATTTGTCCTTGCAATTAAAGATTTTTCGTGGTGCTGTAGTTTAGCCGTGATAGAGTAACAGACATAATTACTTTTGAATTTATGATATTAATATGGATAGCACGGATTATCGTGATGTTTATACGTAGGAAATGTAAGGAATATATAGGGAATAAGTAATACGGTAAAATAATTTAGGTATTCTTTTCCCAATGTACACATTTTTTATGATATGGGGGCAAACGAGCAGACGTATCGCCTGATGGTTAACGATCACCGCCGCCTATGAACACCCGCAACACCAGAGGCGTCACAAGTGCGTTGCCGGCCTTTTAAGATGGCCATTTAAATAAAATCCGTTGCTTTATTAAAGGCTTTTTGCTGCCAGCCAACTATTATTAGAATGTAATTATTTTCAAACGGAATCAAAAAGAAAAAACAAACAGAAATGATGAATTGGGATTTAAAAAATGGAAAAGCTGAACAATGTCTCGTACTCGTACCAAATATATTTGTGACATGTTACATAAAATCAAAATTCTTGCTAATAATTCAGAGGGTTCATAATCTGAGACTTCGCTCGTGTTTTCATGTTATATTTTGTTTTTTTTTTCAATTTGTTTTAATCCTTACATGTTTTCTAAGGATTAAAAAAATGTCTGAGTTATCGATAACATTATCAGTATAGATAGATACAGATACTGATAGATGTATTATCGATAGAATTTAACTCAAATACGCATATTGGTAGAAAACGATATATAATAATACACTATTGGATTTATCTACCTTTAATGCTTGTACATGACCTACTCAATTTTGATGTGACAGGCGAGGGAAATACCCCGATTCCTAAATGGTTGCCAAGCACTTGTATCGCTTGAGTTGTACAGTGTCCATGAACAGTAACTGTTAAAAAATAGATAGATAGATAGATAGATAGACAGAAAACTCTTTATTTGCACACTATAATACTACAGTTAGAAGAAAGTACATAAAATGTGAGACGGAGTGTACAAAGGGCGCCCTTATTGCCAAAAGCAATCTCTTCCAGGCAACCTTAGGATGGATCAAAATGTATAGGAGAGACGGTGGTAGTTGTCGGTGCAATGAGTTTTGAATTAATTATTTGCTAATGAATATAACGAACTACATACATATATATATCCACACATATACACAGAATATAATAATATGTATATATATACCCACAAACACATACATATATACACACATATACGTGCAAAGATTGATAGAAGGAGAGCTATGCTTGGGTATGAATGGGCCAGCTCGACCAGAGTGATTACAGGGCCTCACAGGAAACCGATTTGAAACAGAATCTGCGCTGTGTTTCACCGGTTGAGGAAACAAGAGGCTCATAATCCAACCCTTCCCTTCATCTCTCTTCCCATCCCCCAAGGCCGGCGATTCACTTGTGACACCTCTGGTGTTGCGAGTTTTCACAGGCGGCGGTAATCGCTTTCCATCAGGTGATTCGTCTGCTCCTTTTCTCCTTTTCCAAATAAATAAATAAATAGCAAAGTTTTTATTTGTACACCGTATTACAAATTTCCTAGAGTGAATACAGAATTTCAGGCATATAATTTATGAAGGCAACCTTATTGCAAAAAGCAAGCTCTTTCAGGCAACATAGATACTCTGTTATATATTCACGTTTCCTATCCGATATTTCGTCTTTGTTACTCTTACCTCAAAAACCCTATTCTTGGGATGGTGGTAATAACGCTAGGTAATTTTGTACGGAGATAAAAATGGTGATAAAAAAGCATGTATATTTCTTTTCAGATCAAAATGAACAAAAATTTTACAGTCAATAGTTGCTGTGGTACTTTGGAACTACGCACCGGATCTTTAATATGTGCTTACATAAGCCTGGTAAGAAATAAAACATAATAAACCAAACGAGCCTTTTACATTTATAGAAAGAAGTACACCAAGTTTTTTTCGCAGTAGATACAATCGAAGTATAATTATTGCGCTATATATAAACGCCCTTGTATATGTCGGTTATCGCAACAATTAGTAGCCAATGTGTTATTCAGATGTATAAGCTATGTTATTGTAAAGTTTTGTGGAGGAACGGGTGTCATGTCCCTCCAAAACCAAGGGAGGGTCCTCAAACCAGGCGAGGTGATCATGCCTGGTGGGCCATTGCGTAACGGTTGCTGTTGAGAAGTTGTATATATGTTAATCGGCGCTAGAACTACTACTGCGCGATGCAGGATTGGTAGCGTCTTCAGACTTCAGACTGTCCTAAAGACAGTTCTGTGTCCTATGAACTAATAGAGGCCGTTGTCGTTGATGGTGATGGTGATGAGTGTAAGGACCAACTCATTGACAATCATTAACATTTTCTCTTATATTTCTTTTCTCCTTGTATTATAGAATTGGAATGCATATTTTCCATATCTCACCCGGTATATAGAACCAGGCTTGTTTCATTGCCTGCACGAACGGTTTAGTTTAGGCTTAACATTGTGACTCTGGTTATATATAAGGGTACTTGTCTTTACCGTAGCAAAGAATATATTCCTCTCATAAGGCTTTATGCATTTTGGAATCTGGATGTTATGGATTGACACAGGCAGGCAGTGGATTTAGGTGTTTTCACCCAATTCACCTTGACAATACAGTACCTCTGTGGCGTCTGTTAGTGTCGATCTATGAATTTATCTGTAGCTTCAATTTAACGTTCCGAATTAATACTTAGTGTCTTAATTAAATAAATGATTTTGTATTTGAATTAAAGGTACTTAAGATTTGTGAACTTATCTGTTCTATTTTCTTTATACATGTCTTTTTTTCAGATATGGCATCTGGCAATTGCAATTGTATACATCATTTCGATGGTTGTATCTACATCGTTACCTTTTGATGTTACATACGCGTTAATTATTATTGGTATCGACGTTGGTTTCATTTGTATAAACATCATTTTTATCGTAGTAGTACTCGTCGGTCTGCATCAGGTAAATATATTTTTATTTGTTTTTACATAACACAACACTTCTTCAAACCTGTAGTAGGTATCAGTTTTTTCGGACAAGTTTACTAGTTAATTTTGTTTTGGACTTATCTACTAAATAACAATAGGTTTATTCACAAGTTTTAGTTTTTTAAACACACATATAAAAATTTGCAAATCATACAAACATTTGGTGCAGGACTAGAACTCGAAACCTCTAGTAGCATTTGCTACCACTGCGCCACAGGGTACTTATCAGCATATACAACCCGTCTAATCAGCTTGGGCTAAGACCTTCTTTGTAAGGGAATGCCTACAACCAGCAATGGTATCGTGAAATCTATTGATTTTGAAAAATAATATGAGAGTATAAGCGTGTTTATTAGGAGTCATGTGATAGGTACAGGCTCAAACTACTTAATGATCGGACAACCATTTTTAAATGTTTTAAAAAATGCAGATTATCATGAACACGTATGACAATTGGTATTAGGAAGTCAGTGCCCTCAAACATACTGACTGAAAACTAGTTCAATCTTCGGATTAAGTTTACCCTCAGGGTTGTAGAGGTCCAAAGCCAGTCGCTCCGTTGAGAAACTGTTATTCAGGTAAAACCGGTTGAACTAGTAGCCGACTCCAGTTAATCTTGGGAAAAATAATGGCTAGGAAGATAGTGATTGTAATACAGTAAACTACAGAAAGAGGACTTTAACCATGATATTGCAGTATATTTTCTAAGGCTGGGCCTAGGTCTTTCAGTGGACTATTAATAATCATACCAATATTATAAATGTAACTTTGGAATGCCTGGAAAAGGCTACTAAGGCGAGACAAAGTATAAGATCACAAAAAATACCTACACTTAGGTAACAACAAAGATTTGAAGTTTGTTTGTTACGCATTCAGGCGAATACTACATAACCGAACATTATATTACACATATTTTTGGAAGTAATAGAAGTAACATAGGATACTTTAGATTATGTAACTATACTAATGCGAGCGGAGACGTGGGCGAAAGTTAGTACTCAACATGGGTGTGTTTTTTTTACTTTCAGACAAAACGTGGAGCAATGAAGGCGTTTATTATCTACAGCTACATTTTCTTAGCGTTTTGTTTAATCATGTTCATCATATATGCCAGTTTGGGTGGAGGAGTCCTGAACGTCATGTTCAAAATAGTTAGTTTGTGTAAGTATTGGTGGCTGTTTCTTGGATATGAACATCTATATAGAATATTTATGATAAAATTTTTGAGCGTTTAACTTTGAAATTATTTATTATGTTTGGTTTAAAGTTTTACCGTCCCCAGTCCGCACTCGGACAGTAAGTATGGCTTTAACCCTCTCCTGAGAGGAGACCCGAGCCCAGCAGTAGGATATTATGGGTGGTTTTTGTTAAAGTTTTACCGTTTGAGAGCCATGATTGATTAGGAATAAAAGAGTGTCTCCACGGCCTTCTCAAATATTCTGCTGGTGGCAGTGCCGCGCTTCGGGTTGGGTCGTTGGTCTATATATATGCTGTCAAAGATTTGCCGATTTCAAATTTATGCAATTTTTTTTTTAAAGAGAACTCCAGCATTAGGAATATACATTCCTGTGTCACGGGGATCTTTATAAACGTACAGGAAACGGACACAAAGTACACCCAGACCTAGAACAACATTTTTATGGATCACACAAAGTGTTGTCCCATGTAGGAATGGAACCCACAACACTTGGCGCAGTAAAAAGCGGTGTGGCGACCACTGAAACTACTAGGCCAACCGAGTAGTCAAGTTTAGGGAATCAAAAGACCAGGTATCATAAAAAATTGAACGTTCGTTTCTTCAGCCGGATTGAAAAACGATCTTGCGGTCGTTAGTGTTCCTAGTTTGAGAATGGTCTCGAAGTATGATGATGCTTTCACAGGAGCAAATATCATGTATTTAAGTAATGACTAATTTGTTTCCTTTATAGGTATCACCGTTTTCTTCCTGTTCATTGTCAGAAGTTACTATTTGAGCTTCGACGATGTCAAAACCGCAGCGACCCCTTACTAGATCTTTAGTAGCTTTACAGTAAAAATATATACATTGTTACGAGAAGAGAACTTTTTGTGCGCATTTAATGGAATTTGCTAGAACCAAAGAGCCTTGTTATGGAACAGTTAAAATTTTAACAAAGACGTGGTTAAGAAAATTTGTCAGTTCAAAGCTAGTATCGAAGCCGTCACAATGATGAAACTATATTCTAAGGACTGTAATAGTAATATGCTGTTATAAGGAAATGATGTCTTCGAAAAGGAAAAATTATAGAATTATTTGTCTCTATTAGAATATGAATATCTGTGATATGTGTGTCTGAAATCCTGATTGAACAAGAGGTAGATTGGAATTTCTAAAGAGTTATATGATTAAATTGTTGTATGGTGAGCTTGATAATTTTTTTAATGGAGCCATCTAGAATATTCCTACTAACAATACAAAAGTACAGTCTCTAACTGTTTTCGGATAGAACCGCATCTCAAGTTAGTTCGATGTATATAACTATATCGTTCTATATCTACAATGTTATATGTTGTTATATGTAGGTTTTAAAAATACAATATTTATTTTACAATTCTAAATTGTACTAATATTATTTATTGTAAAAGTCAGTTTATAAGTATTTACCGTTGAGAAAATATCATACATACACAATTTGAAACATAAATGCGCTAAATCTTAGTACACTGAATTGCATCCTAAGTATATATTTTAATAGCTTGATACACATACTTTAATGTATATCGTATTTATTTTATCAATTATTTAAACTCGTAAAGTATGTCTTTAACATATTTTACGATGTTTAAAAGCGCAATATTTCAGTTACATATTTCAAAACTACTTTTCAAATATTAATCTGTTGCACTAACTAATACTTTAAGAAATTAAAGTTAGTATAGTTAAGAAGATATATTGAAAATTATATGTGGTAGATATGATTTTGTACCTATAGATTAAGTTTTGCCTTTTTTTCCTATGACTCCTACGCTGCGCTGATTGGTCGATAGTCATTTGGCGCCTGTGTCATTTTGGCGTTGTTCGAATATAGATTAAATTAAATTTGATTCAAATCCTATTACTTACTGGAACCTAAATAGTGTTTCCTGAGGAGATAAACATTATATTAGGCACCAAATCTAATGTGTATATTATCTCTTATAAAACAATATCATCTAAGTCATTTTGACTAATGTAACAAGAGCTGGTGTAAACTGTCTAAAAAATTTACAATTTAGTTCTAGAAATTTTAAGCGTTTGTTCATACCCGATGTTTTTTTTTAAATATGTAAACCTTTGTAAATTATAAGTAACAATTATAGGATTATTTAAAATACTTTATTATTAATAGTAAAGCCATTTATGTTACTTACACATGATGAGTCATAATATGTGATGAAAAAAAATATTTTTATTAAATATGCCTAATATTCTTTAGACACTGTTTTATTTTGATTCCTTACATATATTTTAAGTAGCTCTACGTATACAATTTCAAAGAAATACTAAAGTTTCAGGGACTTGATAACAGATACTTAAGCCGGATGTGTTCTGAGAGTGTTTCTCACGACACGCTACGTGGTAAAACTTCGTTGTAACTATGGAGCATTTGCAACTGGATGCCCAATCCACGAGAAAAAGCGAGACATTCTAGAAAACCAATTAGAAATAACAGTATGCAAGGAACATTTGAAGTAGACCCTTAATAGAAAGAATATTGTGAGGAGTTGTTGGAAAAACTAAAAACGATATGTGATAAAGTATGGGAAATGAAATATGGGAGGTCGGAACTTCCAGCGATTGCGGGTGTATTTGAAAAAAACTGGCCAAGTGCCTGTTAGGGTACGCATAGAATACAGTTTCGTAGTCACCTATAATGGGACCTGTATTTAGAAGGCGGGATTGGTATTTATTACTATGAATAATATTTAATTACTTAACAAGTTAAGGAGGCGAATATTTTACGGCTAAAATTTCTATTTGCGTATACCAAGACAGGATTTTGTCGATGTTAATCCTATTTTTTTAAGTAGTCTTTGATTTTTTTTTTTTTTTTTTATATTCATCTGCCAAAATGACTCTGCCTTGCCTGATGGAAAGCATGAGCAGAATCCAAGAGTGGTGGTCACCATCCTCAATGCGAAAAAGAACAATGCAGCATGGTGACCCACACTATGGCGGCCTGGAGGGAAAGGGGATGGTGAGGGGGATAGGGGGCGTTGGATTGGGGTATGGGCCTCCGGTATCCTCACTCACTCGATGAAACACAGCGTAAGCGCTGTTTCACACCGGTTTTCTGTGAGGCCGTGGTATCACTCCGGTCGAGCCGGCCCATTCATGCCGAAGCGTGGCTCTCCCACGGTATAAATATATAATATGATTGAAATTATAACTCTTTAAAGCCACTCAAACTTTACAATGAGTCTGGAGCTGCCGATGACTGTTATTTGTGTCTTACTGGAGTCAACTTTGAGCCCATTATGGTCCACTATCCTATGTTACTCAGATCCCTATTTGTGATGTCAATACCTAGATGCAACTCATTAAGAGTAGTTCGTAAATATATTTACAAATCGTCTGATGGTAGATGGAAAAAAGTTTATTGGTGATGGTATTAATGAATATTGAAATTAAAAATGGAGATAAAATGCCGCCCTGTGGCACACTAGCGACAAATAGGTAACTGCGAACAGCTAATGAAGATAAGTATGTTGAGAGAGTTTAATATGAGAAGGAGAATGTCGAACTCACCTGTGTCGAAGGCTTTGTTAAGATCCAGTAGACAACATTGATTTCTATTCTCCATACAATCCTTTACATCGTCTGTTATATTTTTAACAGCGTTAGTTGTGCATGTTGTAATAATTATACGAAGAAATGTACTGATATTTGTTCTGCATTCAGTTCTAAAGAATATATATAGACCTGCTGAAGTGACTGCTCTACCTTATGGAAAGCACAGGCAGAATCCAAGAGTGATGGTCACCATACTCATGAAGACGAAACAAAAATGCAGTATGGATCCACACCATGACGGCCTAGTAATGTTTCTGCATTGAGCCTCCGATCTCGCAGTCGAAATAGGACAACGCGAATTCTAATCACTTATCTATTTTGAATTTGTTATTTCGCATTTTTGCATATACTGCCATCTATCGTCAACTTGGAGAACATACGTAAACGAATGACAACACAGGACCGTATTTAGATTTCAGTTATTATATTTTTTACCTAATAATCTCTAATTTATACTAAATTTGTTGTTAGCATTTTTTGCATTACTGCCATCTATCGTCAACTTGGACAAGATTCATAAACCGAATGAAAGGCAGGGACACATTAGATATGAATTACTTGATTTTAACTAGTCACAATAAAATAAAATTACAGTCGAGACATCTGTCTAGAACTAGATGACCCGATAAATACCTTCGATATTCGATCGTCTTTCACACAATGAGTTATTGTTTCAAACAAGAGCTTGTATACATATTAGACAAATGATATGACCATTTAAGCAAATACTTTTTTTTTATTTTACAAATACACATACATATTTCTACGGCAAAATCGGTGCTTACCAGTTCTGTACTTATTTTTCACTGAATTAGATTACCGGCGCTTATACTTACCCTCTCCCACTGACCATAGTCTTCATTAAATAAACTGTCTAAAATCAAAACCCCGTCAAAATTGATCCATTCACCTGTAAGTTACGAGTTTGACGACAGATAAATAAATGCACACGTGAGATTTATGGCACCAAGGGACCGGAAATATAATCTTTTTTTATTCTTTCTTCAAGATAAAAACTACGGAATAAAATTGTCGAAAAATGATTCCTGATAAAATATTACACATATGTGATAAGAACGTTTTCAGACTGATCTGATAAAGTAGTTTTGCAATCTCGTCCCGAGGCCTACTCGTGGTAATTTTACTTTAACCCATGTGACAGCTAGTTGTCTCTCCCATTACAGTTATAAGGACATTTTTTTTATATTACGAACTTGAACCTTGTGATATACTAAATTTAATTATTTCTTCAATTTCTATACCTACAAAAGATGTAAGTTTAAACTAACAATTTAAGTTCTTTTATTTATTTATTACAACTTACGTTATAGCTAGGTTTTGCCCGCGGCTCTGTTCGCTCGTATGTCGGTTTTCTCGGCAAAAATTAGCCTATCTTCTTCCTCAAGTCACTCTCTTGTTAACACAGTGGTAGCGTACGTCACTGCTGTCCTTGAGGTCTGAAAGTACGTTTCCCATCCGAGTCGGACTAAATTTTTGTATGATCTGCAATCTGCAAACACTTGTTTAAAATTTGGATGTTTTCTATGTATAATATGAATGTATTTACAAAAATATATATGTACTAGCGGACCCGACAGACGTTGTCCTGTCTACACGTCTTTAATTTGAAAACTGAAAAGATTTATTGTCACAAATTTTAGATCAAAAAACGCGTAATTTTATGTTTTTTCTATTCAATATTTCTAATAAGGAATAATTTGTAATAAAACCAATTGAAAAAATTCATTAGGAAATTAATAAGCTACTATCTGCGTCATTAATTTTTGACTTTTAATTTTTTGAGATTTAATGAAAAATAAAAATAAAATATTAAATAATAAAATCAGTATATAAAATGTAGATGGATAAAAAAAATTTACATAAATATATGAATTTATAAGCAAGAAGCATAAAATATTCAATGTCAAAATCTGTATCGATGAAAAATCTGTCCAAACAAAAATTCGTATAAATAAAGAGGCAAATATAAAAAGTAAATAGATAGAAGACAATAAAATACAACAATTAAATAAAAGTATAATTATGTAGATAACCCATATAGAATTTCCATGTATTGTTTATGAAATTATACTTTAATTTTATGGATTTTTATTTATTCACGTTTTATATTTGCCTCTTTATTAACACCGAGTCATAAATTAATGACGCCAATAGTACACAAATAAATTTGTAGGTTAGGTTAGTTATTAACTAACGCACGTGTAAATTTGATAAAAAAAATTATAAGAAATATACTCACTTCGATTCTGCACTAAATTCGCAAAATGTATAGTTTTTTAGGCACACTTCAAAACTCTTCTCAAAACACTCAGTACCTTTTAATTTAAATTTGATCCAGCACATGGTCTACAATAACACAATGATAACAAAACATTTTTTTAATTTGATCGCAGCGCTAAAATTTGACACTGCGATGGTAGCGCTGTCTGTCGGATCCAATGTAAAACATTCCGAAATCAACAACTACAAATAAATTAAAAATTAATTAAAAAAACATTGTCCAGCGGACAAAATTGTGAATCTAAACCATTCTCAGATCCCCTTGAACACACACAAAAAATTTCATTAAAATCGGTCCAGTCTTTTAAGAGAAGTTCAGTGACATACACACTCACAGAAGAATTATATATATAAAGATTTATATCTATACTGCACGTATGGCCTAGTGGTTTAGCGATCGCCACGCTGCTTCCTACTTTGCCAAGTGTTGTGGGTTCAAATCCTACACGGGACAATTTTTTGATCCACTAATTGTTATTCTAAGTCTGGGTGTTCTTTGTGCCCGTTTCATGTATGTTTTTCCCCGCGACATAGGATTTATTGCTAGAGTGGAAGATGTCTTTTTCAAAAATGAATTATCTAGTACTTAAATACAAGCTTCGCTTAGTTTGGTACTAGATGGTGTTGTGTATTGAATGTCGAAAAATATTTATTGTTAAAATAATATTATTTATTAAGAATCGAAATATCTCCATGTCAAATTTCATTGAAATCAAAGTCGTGGTTAAGCCGTGAAAACGTATATACTCACAGAGGAAGGTGACACACAGCCCAAACCACTAACCCTGAAATTTTGCATGTAGGTTCTTTATATAACGTATTAATAAGGAAATTTTCGAAATACCACCTTTAAAGCGGTAAAATAGGGGGATGAAAATATCTAAATGTAAGGAATGTATAGGAAGACGAAAAGACGATTATTATTATTATGCAATACTTTGTATTTCGATCTGCTGTCTGTCCGCTGACCATCCTTGTGAATGTACTCGATTTCAGATTTGACAGAGAGAAGATAAAATAAAATTAGGACGGGATTGATTCGGAGGATTGATAGGAATTGGGAAAGATTCGGAGGCAATTTGAATGAGATACAAGTACCTGAAGAAAGCCAATTTTAAATAAAAATGATATCAATTTTTAATAATTTAGGGGCTAGAATATTTAAAAAAATACTTTTCGTTTTAAATATTTTTTTGATATTTTTTTGATAATGAAAAAATATTTAACCTTCTACATTTTAATGTTCTCCGTTTCATATTTTTTAGAGATAAATATATTATCTATGAAATTCAACTTAAATATTCGTGGTAGATAACAAAGCTACACTATTACAATTATCTAGCTCATTATTTATGTACACGAAATACTCAAAGCGACCTACTCGATACCGCTCATCGAGTGGGTCGTGTGTCGTGAGCATAAAAATTACGTTAAAAGATATAAATTTATTTTCAGATCAAAATGAACAAGAATCTGACAGTCAACAGTTGCTGTGGTACTGTAGACCTACGCACTGGGTCGTTTATTTGCGGTTACATAAATCTGGTAAGACCAAAATATTAATAATTAAAAGGTATAATTAAAAAAATTAAAAACCCCTTACGCAAGCACTTAATCGAGTAATTTTACGCCAAAAATGTTTCTTTTTTAATTTTTGTAGGGAACAGACGTTTGTCTTCCATCTCACCTGATGGAAAGTGTAGATGAAGACGAAGGTGGTAAACGCCCATCCAAAAGAAACCTGTTCACTCTACTCTTAAAGGCTCCATAGTTCAACTTATCAGGAAAAATAGACCCAGGCAGGTCGTTCCAAATCTTGGCGACTCTCACCAAAAACGAGCTGTCAAACCGTTTAGTTCGACTTTTGGATATGTCAACAACGTATGGATGAAACTGTTGCCTGCGGATAGTAATCCGATAAAGGAATGAAGATGGCTCAATCAGTTCGAAAAGAGCCTTCGAGCACTCTCTAAAATATATCCTATAAAATTATCACTTTGGAAACAACTGGTACTCTTACACTTTACGCGCCCGCCCTTTAGTAGGCGTAGCGCCCTCATTTTTGTTCCCGTGCGGAACTCCCCTAGTGTACCACCCCTTGGTGTCGGACTCGAACCGACTAGAACCGCACGTCGTCTCCGATTTCAGTAGCCGGGCAACCACGTATGCCCCAAAGAGGAAAACCCTGGAATCCCGCAGACCTCGGGCCACCGGAGCCCATAACAGTGCTACACCCGTGTACACCACACACCCTGCACTATAAGAAAAGAAGCCCCTGACCAGATATAGAAGATTTGTGGACTTGTCTCTTATTTTCTCTATTCGTGTCTTTTTTTTCAGTTATGGCACACGGCAATTGCAATTGTCTATCTTTATGCCATGATTGCGGCTTCATCGCTACCGGATAATGTAACGGGCGGGTTAATAACTATAGGTGTTGACTTTGGTTTTATTGTGATAAACGTAATTTTCATCGTGGTGTTGCTCTTTGGACTGTATCTGGTAAATATTTTTAATTATGTTTACTAAGCAAATATATTTTCATATAAAAAAAATATTGTAAGTAAATAAACCTAGAAGTTTTCGACTTACCTGCTAAATAACAATAGATTTTCAGCTCCATCATCTACTAGACTAGATGGTTGGCAGTCCAAATCTGTGTGCTTTTCCAAAAAAATTCTGTCTTGCACAAGAAAACTGGAATGAACTGTCCTCTGCGGTATTCACGGACCAACACGACGTTAAAACCTTCAAGAAAAGAGCGTTCTCCTTCTTAAGACTCTGGTGTTGTTGGTCTATTGGCGGTGGTAATAGCTTACCATCTGGGCAACGTCGGCATGTTTGCCCCCTGTTCCTTTAAAAATAAGATTTATGTCTCACAAGTCTTGGAGATATATGTATATGTCAGATAAACATACATTAACTAATTAACAATAAACCTAGTCCTTATAAAATTGCCAGGAAGAAATTACCCTAAGCCACCCTTTATGCACACATTTGTTGTACCTTTTATTACTTTATAAAGCTTTTAAAATCGTGGTATACAAATGAAGTATTGTATATTTATTCCTATGTATATATTAAAGGCTGTAGAGCCACGCTGATTTCAGCACGAACGACCGGGACGGTAACACCCTCGCACAGAAGATCAACGCAAAATGACAGCATTTGTACTGTCTTGTTTCGTTGGTGAGTGCAAGATCATCTGTAGGCTGCCATGGTGTGGGTCAATATGCTGCATTGCCTGCATTCACAATGAGTATGGTGACCACCACTTTTGGATTCTGCTTATGCTCTCCATCAGGAAGTAGCAGGCAGTAGAGTCATATTGGCAAAAAAAAAGAAATACATATCTGAATTTTTTGGAATGTTTAAAGTGAAATGAATTTATATTCAACAAATAATACCAATCGTACAACATATTATAGTACTTATATATGTTTTTACTTTCAGACAAAGCGTGGAGCAATAAAGGCGTTTATTATCTACAGCTACATTTTCCTGGCATTTTGTTTTATTATGTTCATCGTATACCTCAGTGTAGGTGGAGGAATCCTCAACATCATGTTCAAATTAGTCAGTTTATGTGAGTATTACTATTCATTTCATAGATTTGCTTATTTCTATAGAATTAATAATGTTATTAGCTTTTGTGTGCGACTCCACCCTTATGTATCCTCCAGTCCCTCTCAGTCCTTGCTCAAGAATCGAAGTATCTCTATGGTAAATTTTATTGAAATCGGTGCAGCTGTTTATCCGTTAAAACGTAACAAACAGACTGGCAGGGCTACTTATGAATATATATATATATATANATATACATACACTGACTCGGGTCGGCAATAAGCTAACACAACCTCACGCAACACAAGCCAAACAGCCCGTTTACACGCTTGTGTTTGTGGAGGATTGGCGAGGCGTGGCACGCGTCTACACGCACCATCACACTTTTGGTTACGGATTAACCCCCTCCCACCCCTTCGCCATATAAAATAATATTTTTTTGCATCCTGTGCATAGGTACCATAAAACCAATGAAAGGAAAGTTCATTTCTTCAACTGTGACTTAGTAGATTGAAAACGATCTAGTTTGGGAAAGAAGGCTCGGAAACTTATTATGGTTTCACAGCAGCAAATATCATATTTAAGAATGACAACGTGCTTTCCCTTCCAGGTTTCACCGTTTTATTCTTGTTGATAGTCAGAAGTTACTTCTTGAGTATAGACGATGTCCAAACTGGAGCGACCCCTTACTAGATCTTTGAAGGTGTTTTACAGTGCAAATATGAACTCGAAGAGAACTTTTCAAATTAATTGTTTAATTTTAAATTAGAATTTGTCGACCTGTTACATGTACACGCTGCGCGCGCGCACCAGTGAGCATATAGTTATGATTGATTGTTCACCTGGCCGATTACGGCCACGGCGGCCAATCTCGACGAAAACCAGCTACGCAAGAGATATTAAAGTGCACAAGTGTGTCCGCAAACACAGGCGCACCCTCTGTCCCTCTGTCTCATAATACGACAGGACGGTTAACCGACACGAGCTTTACGTATTTTCTGACGCACGGGTTTTAGAACCCAACTGCCAAACTCCGAACTATTATTAAGTTTTTTCAAGATCAGAAAATCTCAATAACTATTGGCTCGACCCGGGATTTGAACCTGAGACCTTGTTCTTGATCCGCAGCCGCATACGTCAACCGTTAGAACCTATGTGACATTAAAAACATTCACTTTCACATTCTATGTTTAATATGTATGTATTTATAAAAAGTATATATATATATGTAATAATATCAGTTGTCTAGTACCCATAGTACAAGCTCTGCTTAGTTTGGGACTAGATGGCGTTGTGTGTTAAAATAACCGAAAATATCTATTATTATTATTATTTATTATTCATGCTGGCTCTAGCGTTAACACATCACGTGACCATGTCGATGAAGACTTATATGAATTTACTAGGAGTAAATTCATGTAAGTCCATCCAAACCTGACTATAGAAGTTTTCACTTCAAATAATACTTATATTACTTCATGATGACTACCATCATGAAGTAATATCCTATAAAAGAAGTAATTTTATTGCATAAGAAAAGAGTATCTTTGAAACAAAGATATTTCTAGAATTTTTCTACTCTATCAGAAAAAGAATATTCGTGAGTGCTCTCTGCCGGTGCCTAGGTATGTGGAATTGCTCCAATAGTTAAAAATCCTTGCTACTGAGCCATAGATAAATTCCAAACCTAAGCCATCTAGAATCTTCCTACTATCAGTAATATAGACTAACTATCTTGAGATAGAACCTAGTTAGTAGTTAGATAAATCTAAATATATAACTGCTCAGTTCTGTGAGTCAGTTACAGTATTTATAATATTAAAATCATAAAAGAATAGATATTAAAATCGTAAAATATGTTTCTAGTAGTAAACGCAGCGCATTTCAAAATAACTTTCCAAATTATAACTTGTCACAGTCAGGAACTAGGGTCATCGACATAGCCCACAGGATTAGCAAGCTGAAGTGGTAGTGGCTGGCCACATTTGCCATAGAACCGATAACCGTTGGGGTAAACGAGTCCTTGTGCGGAGAAACGTAGTGTAGAACGTCCACAGGCCAGGTGGAGTGATGATTCGCGCAAGACGGGTGGCAGGAGCTGGATACGAGAAGCCATGGATCGAACTAAGTGGCGTGCAATTGGAGAGGCCTATGTCCAGCAGTGGATTGCGATAGGCTGATGATGATGATGATATTGTCACAGTACCATTATAAGAATATAAAAAAAATATGTTTAATAATATACATCTCGATTAGTATTTTGTACTTATAAAGTTGAGACGTTATATGCGAAGGGCGGGCGATGATTGTCTGTTAGTAAAACTGTGCAGTCCAAATGTAGTCAGTACAGTTAAGTATGTGTTGTTTTATCGCTGATCAAAAATAGATTTTCCCGCTAAATTAAATGGGATTCAAATATTATTATATATTTGAACCTAAATAGTGTTTCCTTACAGATAAACGTCATATTAGGTATCAAACTAATGTGTATGTATGTCGTCGCTTATAGAACTACATAGACTGAATAATTTTGAGGAATTTTAAAAATGGAGTTTAGGCGGTATGGTATAAAAATCGACAGATTTTTTTTCATTATGATAACTTTTGTAACCTAAAAGTTACTTGTAAGTTTATCTAAATCATTCTTAAATATAAAACATATAATGTTACTTACGTATTATAAATTATAACATGTAAATATTTATTTAAAATAAATCCGCTGTCTTTCGACATTGTTTTATTTCGATATACCTCGAATATCACTGGTTTATTAACAAAAGCACTGGTTAATATATGAAGAAAACCTCATCAATATAGGTTCTTACGTTTGAGTGCTAAGATGCCACAGACAAAAAGACATACAGACAGACAGGTATCAACATCAAGCATCTTTTTGCCTCGAAGTTTAAAATCAGGCAGGCACACACTTCGAGCTTTTTGGGGCGGCAAGTTTTGCCGCGGAGTATAAAACATTCCTGCTGCGTATGCTTTAATATAGATGTACAAGTTATGTTCGATCTAACAGTGAGAGTATGCGACAGCGGCTTAAGATATCGGGTACAGCTGCTAGAGTCTGGCCAAAAGTGTTGTTGGGATTTTCTTTTAAGTTTAGAAAACGATAAATTTGACGGTGTTTCACGCCCGTGCCTCGGAGAGCACGTTAAACAGTCGGTCCCGGTTATCATAAACATCTATTGCAATAAATTTTAATCAATGATTGCAATTGTTATTGGGAAATCAATGCCCTCGAATATAATGACAACTTTTTTTTTTACTTGTGGAAACCCCCTCGGGCCTTCACCCCACCGGGGTTTGCGGCAGGCCGGTGTGTCGGAATCCAACCGACTAAAACCACACGGTTTGTCACTCTGCGCCTGAGACGGGAGGAATCCGGGAACCGCTTTCTTACGCCATCCGGACCCCTACCAGCGCCTGCCCGCACTGAAGCGGGCACCGTCTCTAGATGTTAAATCCTCTCAATTTAGGCGACGTACGGCACACGCGTAACGTCGCCCCCTCGCGGCTGGCCTGTGAAGCGGATGGAGGGGAAACCCGTGCGGCCTATCCGCGGCCACACTCGCGCCTCCGCCGCCCGGTTCGCCGGCGACGCCGGTTACAATACAAAACAAACTGTAAATGAATGAGGAATGTAGTTTCAAAATATATGTGATATTGTTTTTTTCTCATATGTATACTAATATATATAGGCGTGTGCGTTTCCAGCGTCAAGGAAGGGGAAAGAGCAAAGTTTTCTTCATTGACATAATACACTGACGACGCTGTGTATTTACAATAAAAAAGTTGGGGTGTTTTCCACAGAAAACACCCCAACTTTTTAATTGTAAATACATACATTTATACATACATAAATGTATGTATTTACAATAAAAAAGGATATATGTATCTCCATCAGTTGTCTGATTATCAAGGGCTATAGATCGTTCTGTGTAAGATGTTCGAAATATTTATTTATTTATCTATGATATGTATATTTTAAGAAACATATAATTATGTCAATCAGTAACCTGGTTATCATAGTACAGGCTTTACCTAGTTTTAAAACAGATGACCGTGGAGTGTGAGGATACACAACAAATATTATGTCATAATAGGCCCTACCACTTAACTCATATGATAGCGCCAGCTAAGCTTAAATGTTTACTTGCGAATAGACTTAGAGGTTATAACGAGTGCGCACGTTTACACGCGATGTGAGAAATCTGCGACTGAACGGACTCAATGAAGCTGACTTCGACATCTAGAGCGCGCGTCTTGTGTATCTATATAGTCTATTCACGCGTTAGCACTCGACAGCATGTCACCAAAATTAAATGTTCTTATGTACATACTATCCCGTCCCAAATACATAGCTAAATTAACCAGATGGCGTAGTTTATAAGGCCCAGTAACTGCATAAAACCTATGAATTAGTAAACCTAAATGGCTGTCCCGAAAGGTATAATGATAGTTTTAGAAAAATACTTTACCACAACTTCTTATACTTACACGTTTGTGCGTAGCGAACAGCTGAATCCGTTTTCGCCTACTCTTTACAAAAGAAATTAAACTCGTGCTTCATACATTTGTTTATTATTTGCTAAAACATTATTAATATAACGATTACTTACATGTTATGGCGTTAATGCAATATTGTTTTATGTACTTCTTTGTCTTTTACAAATTGTATCGTTTGCTGATACACTCCGGTGTAGTAGCTCAATGAAAAGTGTTATTTAAAGTGATAGTACTCTTTAATGCTGTAACCTACATATTCTAACTAGGTCTTGTAAGATAGTACAATATTCAATGGCTGTAGCAAGTAACTAAGCACAAAAAAATGTAGAAGTGCGAAAAAATATACAAATAAAATTATAATAAATTTCGTAGTACCGACAATTTGGTACGCCTGATAAGAAGAAAATGCAACCTCAATCTTCGAAAAGGTACAAGCTAAGATCAGGAGCAATCACAAATGAAATCATATAAAGTTTAAGTTACGTATATATTACCACTATTACAATTTAGTTAACAATATGAAAATTTCTTACAAATCAATGCTTGAAGTAAATTTAAAAGTCAATCACTCTTACTGGTTGGTCACAAATATATATAATTATATGTACAAGCTGATTTCCTTTGTTGTTTCCTTGACATCATCTTTTCTTTATTATTCATGGGCCAGCAAAGTAGAGTTCGCTGTACATCAAGGTATTAGAGCCACGCTGAATTGAGCACGAAAGGGCCGACTCGACTGGGTCAGTGCTACCTGATCACAGAAGACCCTAAAAAGAGAGCATTTATGAGACTTAGCGAAAAAGCGCGACGTGCGCCGACGCGGGAACGATCGTTGAGCGCACGACATGTCGTGACTGCGCATGCGGAGTCGATATGCCAGGCGTTGACCGGGATTTAACAACTTATTTCTTGAATATCTAAAGTAAACATTTAATATATTCTCAAATATATAATATTATTAGTAAGTAAATAAATCATTTTTAATTTCTTGTTAGAGAAATCACTATTTTTTTTCGTATCTAACTGTACTTCTAACATCGCGTTCACACCATTTCGTGGAATTGGCGAGTATTGCTGTTTGAAACATGATTACACTTGAATAATGTAATAATACAAAAAACTGTTATTATTAAAGTATTTGTAGATAAATAATCTAAAAATTTATTTCCATATCAAAATACTCAGAAGCTTATTTATATAACAAGTGTGACAAAATATCTGTCCCACTCACGTAAAAGTATACATACTCGTACTATAAAAGTTTTTTACATTTTATTCTATATTCCAACTATTTCTTGAATTAATCTAATATCACACATACTTCATTAATTTCCCAGTAATTCTGTATAAATATCAAACAAAAATACTTACCTTTTCCAGCTGTCGTTCAATAATTTGTACAATTCTGCCTCAACTGTCGACACCAGTTTTTTAAAGGTAGCGTATTTCTTGTCAATTTCACTTTGGACTAACAATTTTTTTTTGTTTTCGTTCCTTTTTGTAAGTTATTTGAAATGTTAAAGAATATAGATTTTAAATTTTAGCTAACGCTTTGTTATTTTTATGTTATTGAATAATTGTGTCTTATATGAACCGAAACGTAATAAATCGACGACCAATAGAAGCATATCGCTTATGCACACCCGTGTGTGCATACGACGGGTGAGGACTTTTTTCTTACGCACACCCGTGTGTGCAGCCGACATTTCATGAGTTAACTGTATGAGCTTATTTGAATACTTTTCTCGATATGATAGTCATTAATTATCTTATCCTCTACTTGTTTTAGGCTAAGTCTCAGCACGGGATCAAATCGGGAAATTAACTTTACTAAACCATATATATATATAAATCTACCACTATAGCTATAATTTCTTTTAGGTGCACCTACCTCACTTTATCTCTGCATCGCTCAATCGACTGGCAGAGAATGCCTTAGGCATTAAGTCCGCCGGTGCATGTAATTGTGCATAAAGTAATAAATAAATAAATAAATCTATAAAGTTGCCGCTTGTCTCACTCGTATCTGAGTCAGATGTTAATTTATCTCTATGACCCCTGAAGGCCAAATTGTGAGATGCCAAATAAATTACGATAGCGAGCAAACGTTCTAAAATATCTCTCCAACGTAGTCTTTCTTGTTCAATTTATGACTGAGCCACGGATTTAATAGTGGAACAGCTTTTTAAACCATTCTCTAAATTAATTCATTTCAATATTATACGTATAACATCTTTACGCTGTCAACTAGATTCGTATGACTTTAGATAATCACCCAAGTGTTTCCATTTACAGACTCCTTCACTCGATCCAATCTTTGTGTTTTCTAGCCCAAATGTTTGACCCAGAAAACAGTAAACGTCATCCTTCGTTTGTGAATAAACCATCGAGCGCCTGTCAAGTTTTTCACCGTTAACTAATATCTTATCATAACGATATTCACTGAATCGCTGTCCATTATCATATACGGGAATTAAATCAACTTTAACCCGAATCGGAACTTTTAGTACAATCTCAGTTCGGTCTACATCAGTAATTGTATGTTATGGTTTGTACCCCACAAACCAGGGTCGTTTTGGGGATTTTTCATTCCAGCAGTCATGGATGTAGATATAGACTTGGGCTCAGATTCGTGTTCCTGACTGCGTTGCGTGATAGCGTTGACGAAAAAGACAATGATGTAGTTAATTCATAATCATCCTCGCTGTTTTTACTTAATGACGGCGGCGGCACCCATGATAATGTCGAAGGAATGATTTCAGCTGATCAGGATTACAGTCACTTACGGTCAATAAATATTTTGCAGAGGTTCCTTGATTATCACTTTTTATATATTTATACAAAGATCCAGGTAGATTTTCTTTTACCTGCCTTTTTTGATATCTCGTTTCCTTTTTGAACTGACTCTAATTTTATACCGCCATCACGATCACGCGAACTCATTTTATAAATTTGGTTTTATTTCGCATAAACAGTCAGAAATAATTAAATATCACCCAGTTTTTTTTACACTTTTTCGGCTTACTCAATACTTCAAATATTATAATTTACACTTATCTAGCTCACTCGACACTTTTGACACTGTAAGAACGTAATATTCAATAAAAAGATATGTATAGTACAGTAACGATTTAGTAACTCATGCATCCAAAATAATTCCAAGGTGGCAAGAGTTGACACATTAAATGAAACACGGGGATTCCTCCAGCGATAGAGGAGCAGAACACTATGTCCCGACTTTCGAGCTGACCCGAGTGCTATGTGATTAAAAGGCGCGATATTCAAGTACTACATAATGGTTTCTTCAATTATGTTTTGAATTAAGAAATTAGTTAACTAACTTTATTTTAATTTATCGTTACGTTATAACATTGTTACGTAATTATCAAATCAGGATCAAAAGTTTAAAATAAAAAATAGTTAAATTTTAAAAAATTGCTAGGTTTTAACGCGAGGCTCCTGCAAGGGTGAGGCCCCGGGAGTCAATACAGCAAGATTTGAGGAACACACACATTTGAGACAAGCACCATAAACCAGGAATATAAAATTTAAAAAAGACTAGGCAAATATTTCAAATTATATTCTTCAAATGAACATTTTATTCCTCAGTATATATTTTTACAGTGTCCTGATATCACTATTACAGTCAATAAAATATTGGTTATTATTAACAAAAATATATCTTACTCTTATGGCAAAACCTAGGACTAACGCTTCAAAATAAACAAGCACTAACTTCAAGTTACATAGAACAACAGGTCAGTTACATTCACCTGGGTTCTTAATACTTATTTCATAGCCTAAAAATTTCATAGGACTTATTCTTAAAGCGATAAATTCAAAAGATAATAGATAAAAAGTTAGACATCCATATATGCCTTTAGGTGCTTCAAAAGTTTTCTTACTCTCCTCCTACGGGAGCTGTGTAATCCATCTTTATGTAATAACTTCTGATGACCACCAAATAGTAGATGCTGAATACTGAAATTGAAACCAAAAGTAAATTTAATGAAATCATGACTCAGTACAATGCTCTAAAACTTCTTGCTTGCGTGTAATAATCCTCTTGGGTTTGCCAATGCAAGCCCTGATGATGTGTCAGAATGTATTCGGGTAAAACTAAATGGTATGAACGAAACTAAGCCGAACTCGGCCTACAATTAAAGGTTCCTAGATTGGGAACAGCTTTCATTAATATATCTCTTTAATTTATAAGCATTGTATACTTTAATTTTGAAAGTAATCTAAATAGTATTCTCACCAAGTACCTACTTAACTCAAAAATTTTCTTGAGAAGACTTTTTAGCCTCTCCATGATAGGTATTTTTTTATCGTTTTTATCCAAGAGTAACCTGATATATTTGGCGACGTCTTAATGCAAGGGTTCACTCAATTGAAATACAAATGTCGCACCTCATTTCTACAACACTGGAATGGTGACCCTGAGAATCAGCAGGACATCAGAAGGGATTTCCTTTTCTACTGTTCTTTCCCAGTTACAGAGTATCTGCCTTACCTACGGAATTATTAAGGAATAGACACGATAATACTTACACAAGCTGAATAGATTTTGGATAATAGTTTTAGCTGGTACACCTTTTGCAATACTGCCAATGAATTCGACAATGGCGAATACGATGAAAATGCAAGTGTAGATTAGGTAAGCCTTTATATATCCACGTTTGTGCTGCAAAAGAGAAATGCATAATTTTAAAACATATATAAAATCCAATGCATTCACAATACATATAACGCCTATACCCAGTAATTTGTCGACTGCAAATTTAGCCCTCACCATCTATTGTAGTGCAAGCATCATGTTCTTAAGTTTTTTCGGGCTCCATGATAAAATGGACTACTGTATAACGAAAGGGAGGACATGGGATTGAAAGCACCAATTCACGGTTGCATATCTGTAATTAAAACAGGATGTAGATGGAAAATTCGAGCTTTCCTAACGTCGTCATACTAAAGTACTAAGCAAGATACTGATAAAGTTATCAAAATACATCGATCTTTTCATCATCATCATTAATAGTCTCAAAAGTTCTTTCCTGGATATAGGCCTCTCCTCAGAAAAGAGGTTTTGACTTATTAACATACCATGTCGGCGACGACAATACGACCACATAAACCTCATTCACTAAGTTGCTCACTTAGTCGGTACCTTGTATACCCTTGATGTTGACTTCTGTCACTAGTTGTCAACAAGTAAACATTACCTTCCAACTCGTCCGCCGATAATTATTAGAAATCACTAGTTATCAAGCGATATTACATCAACTGCTACAATAAACATAAACATCAAGTGACACCGAACATCTTGGATAATAGACACCGTGGAGTTACAAGTAAATACGCTTTGATTATATGGCTATAAAATCACAAAAAAGTGGAAAAGCTCCGGGAGATGATAAAATATCTAACGAACTACTAAAACAGTCCTTACCCACAATATCTAAATATGTGAACCATCTCTTTAATGAAATAATAGCAACAGAACAAATACCTATTCAATGGACGAAATCAACCATTATCCTACTACACAAAAAAGGCGACAAAAATGAAATTAATAATTATAGACCTATAAGCCTTATGTCCAATCTATACAAATTGTTTTCAAAAATACTACTCGGGCAAATATCGAAACACCTGGAAGAAAACCAACCGAGAGAACAAGCTGGATTTCGCGCCGATTATTCTACCATCGACCATATTCATGTTGTGAAGCAAGTTATTGAAAAGCTCAATGAATATGGGCAACTCTATTATATGGCATTCGTCGATTACAATAAGGCTTTTGATTCGCTGAGTCATAACTATATCTGGAAAACGTTAAAGAACCAAGGAGTAGAAAACAAATACATAAAAATAATAAAAGAAATTTATAAGAACACCACAGCAACAGTCCAACTTGAACAACAAGGCGAAGAATTTAGAGTTCAAAAAGGTGTTAGGCAAGGCGATCCACTTTCCCCAAAACTCTTCACAGCAGTGCTAGAAAATATATTCAGGAACTTAGACTGGGGACATTTTGGAATCAATATTAACGGAATGAATCTAAATCATTTAAGATTTGCTGACGACATAGTAATTTTTGCTTCAAAACCCAGCATAATACAAACTATGTTGCAACAACTAGATGCTGAAAGCAGGAAAGCAGGTTTATCAATGAACCCAGCAAAGACTAAAGTAATGACAAATGCTGTAAAAGAAAATATAATAATAGGATAAGAAATTATTGAATATGTTGATGATTATATATATTTAGGACAACTTATTTCAATAAAAGATCAGTATTCTAAAGAAATAAATAGAAGGATATGCAACACTTGGAAACGGTACTGGTCTCTAAAGAAATAGTCAAAAATTAAACAATTCCCATGGCAATGAAAAGCAATCTATATGATACATGTATTCTACCGTGTCTTACCTATGGTTGTCAAACTTGGCCTGCGACAAAGAAAAACAACCAAAAACTAGAAGTTTGTCAACGCAACATGGAAAGAAGCATGCTTAACATAAAACTACGGGATCGATGGACAACTTCAAAAATAAGGAAAAGAACAAAGGTCAGTGACGTATCAAAAAAAATAAGAAAACTTAAATGGAACTGGACTGGACATATAATGAGGACTAACAAAGGAAAATGGACTAAGGATGTAATGGAGTGGTATTCGAGGAACGGGAAAAGAAACCGAGGAGGTCAAATTAAAAGATGGGAGGACGATTTACCTAAAGGATGGAGAAGGACTGTTATGGACAGAGAGACGTGGAAAGAATTGGGGGAGGCCTATGTCGACAGACAACCTGACCAAAGTGGTTGCTAAGTTAAGTATGTAATTGCAAAAAGGTCAGCGAATAAAGGCTTTTATTATTATTATTATTTATTATTATTATATACCCATGATGTTAATAGGAGTGGTTACTCTGGACCACACAACCACATGGACAGACTCTCACCTGTTCAGAATAACTTGCTACTTTTAATTTTATAAGGACAAGATACCGATGCATTCTTGAAGGGTAACATGAGTCATGCTAACAACACATGCTTCTTATTAGTACGTACCTTATATATACCACGGAGCAGCAGGCACGTAAACATGAGGTTTATAATAACGAATAGTAAGGCGATTCCTAGGAGTGCAAGAGCGAGTTCTGCTGCAGTTTCCGTATCTTTGTCTTTCGCTTCAGTTGCTATTTCTGCAGCTGCGACCATCGCCGCAATTATTGTCCCGATAACTATTACATTCCAGACCTGTAAATAAACAAATAGTTCAGATGAAACTACTGGAAATGTAAAAGTTTTTTAGGAAATGTGGAAGAGCATGCAACACCTGTACAGACTCGGCCGAGTGATACGATTTTACAGAAAAGTAAGTATTCCGCCCAGGTTGGAGGAAAAGACACAAAGATTTTTTTTGACGTGATAACTTCTTATAAATTGATGAAAGCCTGCACGCATGAAAAATCATAACACGTTGTCACGTTCTGCCTGAGCCGAGCATGCAAGAGAGAGCGCGTAGCAAGCGATAGAGACGCACAATCGGCCTAAGCGTTCGGCTTGTGACGCATATTTTTCATCAATATTTATTTATGAAATTATTTCGTAAAATTATCATCCGTAAAGCGACTTTACAGACTACCAATTTTTTATAACATATACACTACATGACGTAATCATAGTAAAAAAGTTAAGGCAAAGTGAAAATTTTAAAATACATAAAAAACGAGCAGAGATAACCCCGTGAACGTGTCAGAACAGGACGTACTTCAGCCAGACGAAGCTAAACACTGGTTTTAAACTAGCCGAACTAACTAGAGGAAAGGAGGGGTACCCTTGAAAGGCTCTGATGCCATTGTATGTTACCATCAGTTCATCAAATGACCGGTCAATCCGTCTCTTCCTAAAATTTAGGGCTTCCAATATTCTTCTGGTAAATAAAAAAACAATTGCTTACGAAATTTAAATATCCAATGATTAGAGATCCCGTTCTCAGCGGCACAAAAAAGCAACAGTTGTTAACTTCCAAAGGCATTTTCGATCTGAAACATAAGAAAACAATGGTTTATGGCCTTATAATATATTGTGTTGATGTCATAGGTCAAAGACCCAAATGATGACGATGAGAGTATTTGTTTTTTCTTTAAGGACTTCCGCGAGGCTATAATGTTTTTAAATTCTCTAATAATGAAATATGGATACATTAAATTTTTATCCCTTACCGTATACTACAAAATCGGTCAGTGGGATATAAAGAAGGCCGGGGAAGACATCGAATGGTTCGATACACTTGGATTGAGTAAGGCTATATATAAATATAAGTTAAAATATAAGATGTCACAATGCTGTGTCCCTGTACCATTTATTGTCTGCCCGATCTTAAACAAGTGAGATTGTTATTTTGACTTCCCTAACAACTCCCTGAGCGTTTTCCAGTTGAAGACAATGCCGCGAGAATCAGGTCCGAAGTCCGGATAAAAATGTGGACATTCATGAAAACTTACGATAAAAATGAACAAAGTAAACAATACATTTTTTCGTTTCGAAATTTTTCGTACATAGATAAAAAATATAAGTACCAACATACATTTCATTGATTTCAACAAAAACGAGAGATATGTAAATATTCCGTCCTTCGATATTGAACGCATTACATTTATGGAAATGGTTGTAACTCACAATTATTCACACCGTTACTATCTTGTTATTACAGGAGTGATAACACTTCAGTGATAATGTCACTACAATTCTAGGTATTAGGTGTTTATTGTACAGACCACGAGTGTTAATATAAATCGGTATATACATATTTATGCTGTCTGGTCCTCAGTAATAATGGAGATTCACAGAAAAATATTGTTGAGTTTCCATCATCAACAACTTTCAATAATGATGGACTCTTTTTCGAAAGGTTTTGAGCTACTATTTCATGGTGACCAGTAACCATGATTACCGTGGGAGAACCACGCTTCGGCATGCATGGGCCGGCTCGACGGGAGTAATACCTCACAGAAAGACCTCACGGAAAACCGGTGTGAAACAGCGCCTGCATTGTGTTTCGGCGTTGTGTTGGCGATGTCTAACGACACCGCCAACACAACGCCGCCACAGTTCACCGCCTCTTCGGTCACGGCCCTCAGGCGCATCACGGCATCGACCGTCGAACGCCTCTCTCGGAACCCGAATTGGGCGTCCTACAGGTGAGATACCGGAGGCCCATAATCTAATCCTTCCCCTCATCCCTCTCATTTTTTACGTGTTGAAACCCTCGCGGGGTTTCACCCCACCGGGGTTTGCGTCGGGGCGGTGTAACGGAATCAAACCGACTAAAACCACACGGTGTGCCTCTCTGCACCTTAGACGGGAGGGATCCGGGAACCGCTTTCTTACGCCATCCGGACCTCTCCCAGCGTCTGCCGGACTGAAGCGGACACCGTCTCATGTTGAAAATCTCTCAATTTAGGCAACGTACGGCACACACGTAATGTCGACACCTCGCGGCTTGCCTGTGAAGCGGATGGAGGGGAAAACCCGTCCCGACCGTCACGGCCACAATTAGGGCGGCATCGCGTCCGAGTGGGTCATATAACACCGGAGGCTCATACCCCAACCCATCCCCCTCCTCCTCCCCATCCCCCAAGGGCGGCAACGAACTTGTGCCGCCTCTGGTGTTTCGGGTGACCATGGCCGGCAGTAATCGCTTACCATCGGCGATACGTCTCCTCGTTTGCCCCCATAAAAAAAGACGGGTTGTTTTAAGATTTCCTTTTTTGTGTCAAACTTTTCTTAATTGGAAAACAGCGAAAAAATTGTCGTTGCTTTCCATTGAGTAAGTAAAGTTAGATCGTGTGTGTCGTTCACGGGGACCTGTCACTGATATGCGTGTATGGTTCAGGGGTTTGCTATAGGGAATCTTGAACAAGGGTCCCGGTTCCCGGTTATTTTACGTCGGGGCTCCAGGGAATTCCTTTCGACTGTGCAACTGGTGCCCCAGCTTCTAGTGCCCGGGCGTGCGCTTTTTAGTCGATTCGATTCCGACATAGCCACTAGCCAGTGGTATCGGAAGTATTTCAGCACAAAAAAAAACGGGGTCCCAATGAGTGTAGGCACTTAGGTTACTTAAGGTCTGATTTCACGAAAATTTTTGGGAAATTTACCCAATTTTTGGGCAATGCAGAAAGAACAGAACTATGCTTTTTTATATTGCAGTATTCAAAACACAACGTGCTTGTTGGTCCCCTATTCCACATCAACAATCACCGTGCACAGGTGATTTACAAACGATAAGTGGAGATAATACGTGTTGATAAGATAAAACAAGTTATTTTGAATATAAATTTACTCTTCGATGCAGGAAGATATTAATTCAGAAGTACATTATATATTCCAAATAATACACTAAAAATATACACACACGAAGTTAATATTAGAATTGAACCTTGATATAATACAAATCGAGAATCGCCAAAACGGAAATTCTAATAACGTTTTTTTTTTCTGTAAATTATAAGTATGTTACTTGAATCACAATTATTTAGTTAGTGTTATAATTATATTTTCCGAGTTTAAATTGATCTCAATTCGGCTGAGTTTTTTATAAGTTTATGTTACCAAAGAACTTTGGCTTTTGTGAACCACCTGGCTTTTGCCCGCTGCTCTGCCCAGGTATATGTCGGTTATCGCGACAAAAAGTAACCTTTGTCTTTCTTCAAGGTCCAATCTACTTTTATAGCTAAATTCATCCAAATCTTTTGTATTTAAAAGGGTAATTTAACCATTTGGTATTTGCAGATGACTTTTCCTGCTTATGCGTATTAATATATAGGTAGGTTATATATTTCATTCGTTGATGCAATGTGTAACCATTACTGCTTTTCAAGGTACTAGAGAGCCGCGCTGATGACAGTACGACCAAACGTCTCGACTGGGGGCGGTACAACCTAACTTTTTAATGCGAAAAAGGGTTGTAATGAGTTGAAAGGGGGGATGAAAGGATGTATAAATGCTACCCAAAGTCACTATTCCACGCGGACGAAGTCACGGTCAACAGTTACGCTTTCACGCGAAAACTAGTACTAAACCGATCATCGTTAAATTCGTACACATATTATTGGAGGTATTAGACGTAACATAGGATAATTTTTATTTAATGCGAGTGAAACCGCGGCCGGTAGCTAGTAATATTACAAATATCGATGTAAGTTTGTTTGTTACGCTTTCACGCGAAAATTACTTAACCAATCATAATTAAATCCAGCATTTAGGAACAAAAAGGATGGATCGAATTGCATCTCGAATATATCAGCTCAATTCTCACAAACATTTCAATAGTTAATCAAAATTATATATTATTATTCAATGAAAATAAATATTAATTGCAAAACAAAGGAATAATGCTCAGTTGTTTTTGATAAAACGTTTAGACAAACAAATGATTGTTATGCCGGCATTCGTGTCATACAAACTTAACGTCAGACGGGTAAAAACAATAATAATCCTATAGTTAATGTAAATTCCTGACTGTCTAAGTAACCATATATACCTATCTATTGGTTTACAATAATAATAATTTCTTTATTTAATAAAACATATGACACAGAAACAAAGTTTTAAGGCTTAAAGTATGCAAAACTCTGTCTTCTGAACTAGGTTTATTAACCTGTATTTCAGAAGTCAGTGCCCCCGTGTAATTAGATATAACCCTTAAAATGCACACCAAAAGTGAAATAGTCAAGGATTATACTTAGCGTTTTCAAGTCAAAATATGTAGTACAAAAATGCGGTTACTTACGTTTTGTACAGCACTCGGAGTTAACAAACCTTAAATTATGCTTTTTCTAACTGTTTTCACTGATAAATGAATCACTATATTCTATTATTCACATATAGAAGTGTCTGTCTAAAGAATCAAATAGAAAATCTTATCAAAATGAACAAAACAATATATGTACTAAGCAACAACTTTGAAACACGTCTGAATGCTGTGTCATTAACAAGTAACAAAGGATGTTGCAATAATTTTCAACCTGCGGTCGCGAATTACATATGTGTGTGTTGTAAAGATTGCATACTATCACTGACACATGGCCATGACATGTTAGTGTTGCCAGTTATTAACATTTTCCAAAAATGTGGGTATTTCAATACGCACAAATTAAAAAATTTCATATTGTGGTTTTGTCTATAGTATACACAATAGGAAAAACTCAGTGTTTTTTAAACAATTTTAGCGTAAGCGTTTGTAGATCAAGAGAACTCGAGTAAGATCCCGGGTCGGATTGCTGTTGGAGTTTTCTTACAAGAAATTCTTAATAGCAGCCTGGAGTAAGGTTGCGGTGTTTCCCGCCCTGGCCCCGGAGAACACGTTAAGCCGTCGATCCCGGTCATGAACATCTTTGGCAATCGTTATTGGAAAGTCAGTGCACTGAAATATTCTGACAACTTTTTTTTTTTATACGTGGAGGAATGCCTTTACGCACTTCGCTCCCCCCCCCCGCGGGGACAGGGGTTCACTTCGTGTGGGACTCCTGACTGACTCGCCAGACTACTCACTAAACCACCACGGTGTGCCACTCTGCGCCTGAAAAGGGAGAGATCCGGGAATCGCTTTCTTACGCCATCAGGACCCCTCCCAGCGCCTGCCCGCACTGAAGCGTGCACCGTCCTCTGATGTTAAGCTCTCAAAGTGGGCGACGTACGGCACACGCATAACGACACCCCCCTCGCGGGTGGCCTCTATAGCGGATGGGGGGGAAAACCTGTCCCGCCCATCCGCGGCCACACTCAGGGCGGCATGAGGCGCTGATAGGCGCGCCTCCGCCGCCCGGTTCGCTGGGGACGGATCGGGTCCGAGTGGAGATCGTCCTCCCGGGCCTTCTCCGCCGCCTCCTTCTGCGAGATGACTTCCTCGCAGAAGGTCGCGACCGCGGTAAAACTGCTCTCGCCGCCGGCCATGGAGCGTACGACGGCCGGCAGCGAGAGATCTCCTCCGATGACTGCAGTGAGGGCCCGACGCTGCGGCGCCCAAGCGGGGCACGCGGCCAGCGTGTGCTGGGCCGAGTCCTCACTGCAGTCGCAGTGGTGGCAGGCGGGACTCAATTCCCTCCGCGCGACCGAGTGCAGGTACTTCCCGAAGCAACCGTGCCCGGAAAGCACCTGCGTCAGTCGGAAGGAAAGGGTCCCGTGCTGCCGCCCTGCCCACTCGAGGATGACGGGCTGGAGCGCCTCCACGGTGGCGAAGCCAGCACGTGGAGCCTCCAGCCGCGAAGACCAACGAGCCATCGTGGCTCGACGGGCGGCTTCACGCCACTCGCGTACCTCTTCGGGCGGAGGGCGAACGCCACTCTCCGCCCGGAATTCAGCCAACCGTCGATAAACTTCGGCGAGCACTTCCGCCTCCAAATCCCACTGGGGTGTTCCGGCCAAGGCGCACGCCGCCTCGGTCGACACCGTGCGGTATCCGCGTAAAATATTCTGACAACTAGTTCAACCTTCGAATTCAGATCGCCCTCGGGGTTACGGAGGTCCGATGCAAGTCGCACCGTGGAAAAACTGATATTCAGGTGAAATCGGTTGAACTAATAGCCGACCCCAAATATTCTTAGGAATAACAAAGGCTAGGAAGATGATGAATTAATTTGCAAACAATGAATGAATAAATAAGATTACTTAGACATTATGTCTACTTTAGAACATTTTTAAAGTAACGACTATGACTTGTACTAGCGGTTTTTAGTTACTCGTTTTATACAAAAAATTCTTAAGCAAATTATTAATGTTTATCCTATCTAAACTAACATTTCGAATTCGAAATATTTTACTACCTCAACAAATATACGAATTTAAGAGTCGCAGTGCTTGCCAGAGCCACAGAAATAGATTAATAACCAGAGCAAAATTGTATTTTTTTTTTCATAATAAACACTAGCCGTGGCCGATCAATTTAGAAAAAGATATTTTAACTCTTGGGTCCGATTCCTGAGACGCACCATATGTTTGCATTCTGCAAATATTTTTTCAGAGATTGAGGGTTTTTTATCTATGCTTAATACTATAAAGAGGAAATATTTCATTGTTTGTTTGTTTGCATTGAATGGGTTCCGAAACTACTGAATCGATTTGAAAAATTATTTCACCATTAGAAAGCTAAATCATCCCCGAGTAACGTAGGCTATATTATAATTGAAAAAAGTTAGGGATCCTAATGAAAACTTCGGGTGTTGGTCAAATGTTCTAAACTTGGAAATTTTGCTAAGAGTGTGTGGCGACTTCCACATACAGCGCCATCTACCGAAGATACTTCGAACTACGGAGTAACAAAGGGAACTAAGGAACTACCAATCCTAAATCGCGCAATAGAAGTTCTCGCGCCGATTAGCATGTATACAACATCCCAACGTCAACCGTTGGGCAGTGGCCCGCCAGGCATGATCACCTCGCCTGGTCGGAGGATTGTGTTGGATGGACCATGACACCCGTTCCTCCACAAGTGCGTTAAAATTTATAAATAGATTATAGGGTAAATGCCAACGTCTATCCGTGTGAAGCCGGGTCGGACTGCTAGTGTATAATATGTATCTATTTACAAAAATAGTATGTATGCATTTATATCAGTTGTCTGGTACCCATTATTTCTTAGTTTATTTTGCCAGGCTATTTTCGCACTTGGTCTCCTGATTGGGCCGTTGTCGGTGAAAACACTGTCTAGTATCCATAATAAAAGCTCTGCATAGTTTGAGACTAGATAGCTAAGTGTATTGTTATTTATTCATTATTTACTTCCTTAATTAACATCCGTATTAACTCCATATATTAGAATATTTCCTCTGTCAAATGAGCAATTAGAATGGAATGGAAATTCCTAGAACAGTAGTCCAATATAGGAATTGACTATAATTACTTGAACTATGGTCATTTTGCAAGGTCAATGACACCGTTAGATATAAATATAGCTATGGTGCTAAAAGACTTGTAAAAGGGGGATCCCCATATTTATTTATCAGCTTATCTTTACCATATACACCAAACATTTAAAAAAGTAATCATTCAATATATTATCGGAACGTTTATCAGTGTTCAACCATCAAAAAACATTATCAACGTATCGTGTATATATATTTTTATTATAATATTTATTAAACAGGTTTAGAAATAAAAGGAAAACAAAACATTGCAAATGAAATGAGCCATTTTTGTTCTAAACAAGGTCGGTTCCCAGTTCTAGAATAGTATTTAAAATTTTATATGATAAACTTTATCTGAGTAAGTATCTCTGTAGGTCTGTTACGTTTTCACGGCTAAAGCACTGCACCAATTTCGATAAACTTTGGCATGAAGATACTTTGATTCTTGAGGCAGGATATACGCTATTCTTTAGCGCGAAAACTGGCATATACGTGGGCGGAGCCGATGGCAAAAGATGTAAATATAAAGTGTTTGAAGACAAATCCTGAAATATGCGTATATTGTTATACTGGTTTGTGAAGTCCTGCACCGATTAAGTCCAAACTTTGACAACTTTTACAAGGTGTTTTAGAAATGCTTTCTTAATATGCATTTGATACAATGAAAGATGAGGAAATAAATTGTAAAATTGAGTAATAGGATTTGCAAAAAAGTTTATAATCATTATATGCGTTCAATGGTATGCAGAGGTAACGGTAATACCTATGGACAGTAAAAAAATTGACCCACATAGGCTACCAGCAAGTCTAATCTTGTGAATTGGTCAAGTATTGCAGCAGAGATAAGACGTGAAATATGAAACCTATTATAGGGCAAGATAGATAAAAAAGGACAGCAACGGTATCAACGATAGAACAAAAATAGTTTAATTATAATAATACTATGAAAAGGTAAAGTGTGTGAGGTTTAAGGGCCTAATTCTGGATATATCAAACGAATTTTGGAAATCGTGTCAAAGGCTATTGCTTAACCCGAAACATGATTACGCGATACTCAACATACATCAAACTGCTAACAAAGCTAGTTATATTATAAAGTGATGCGCAATTTACGCAAGGATTGTGGAATGTAAGCAGTAACTAGAGCAGAGACAGGCCACATATTTTTGTTTTAGTAAAAAATTGCGGACGAAATCATATTTGAGATTATAATCAAGTTTCTATTTCTAGAGCCTTCTAGAAAACCCGTGTATATAGTCTCGGTAACCTTTAATTATGTACGCATTAGGAGGCAAGTGAAACACGCGACTGCTATTCACACACTCCATTAATCTCCTTTCAAATCAGTGGTGGATGCAGACAACTATACATAAATGTGAGTACTTTTTTTTTACGTGTGGAAACCCCCTCGGGCCTTCACCCCACCGGGGTTTGCAGCGGGGCGGTGTGTCGGAATCGAACCGACTAAAACCACACGGTGTGCCACTCTGCGCCTGAGACGGGAGAGATCCGGAAACCACTTTCTTACGCCACCCGGACCCCTCCCAGCGCCTGCCCGCACTGAAGCGGGCTCCGTCGTTTGATGGTAAAACTCTCAATTTAGGCGACGTACGGCACATGCCTAACGTCGCCTCCTCGCGGCTGGCCTGTGAAGCGGATGGAGGGGAAAACCCGACCCGACCACCCGCGGCCACAATCAGGGCGGCATGAGTGTGACAAGATATACTTATTTTATGGTAAAAAATTACTCATTTGAACGTCTATTTTTGACAAGATATACTTATTTTATGGTAAACAATTACTCATTTGAACGTCTATTTTTGACAAGATATACTTATTTTATGGTAAACAATTAATCATTTAAACGTCTATTTTTACTTTGTGTTATTTACACTTGTCAACAGAAAAATATTTTTAAATGAATATTGCTAACGGAAGTTGTATTGATTGATTATTTTGATTTGTTTCAAACTACTAATTTTGGATTGTAAAAGAAAATATGTTTATTTATAATTTACGAAAATGATCTATCGTGTATTATTGAAATTGACAATGCTTATTATAATTATTAGAAACATTTTCTAAAGTATAAATAAACATATTTTCTTTTACAATCCAAAATTAGTAGTTTGAAACAAATCAAAATAATCAATCAATACAACTTCCGTTAGCAATATTCATTTAAAAATATTTTTCTGTTGACAAGTGTAAATAACACAAAGTAAAAATAGACGTTTAAATGAGTAATTGTTTACCATAAAATAAGTATATCTTGTCAAGCGCATAGGCGCGCCCCCGCCGCTCGGTTCGCCGGCTACGGATCGGGTCCGAGTGGAGGTCGACCTCCCGGGCCTTCTCCGCCGCCTCCTTCTGCGAGATGACTTCCTCGCAGTTCTACGCTGCCCAGCACCAACCATTAATTCCTCATTATCTTGTACGTGGCTGTCTCTCCAAAACTTTCCCGAGTCCGAGGCTGATGGGTTGTCAGTGATTTTGGTTCGTCTAAGGATCTCCTTAATTAAATTCGATCACACAGGTAAACTCCGAGCATTCACCTGTCCATTGCTTTAACTGGGTGACTTTAAGCCTTTTTTAAATGCTTATTGTGAGCAACCACGTTTCTGTACCATAGGTCATCATTGGCCACGCACACTGGTCGAAAACTTTCGTTTTGAGTCACTACGGCATTATTTAAAGCTGTGCTGTAGTTTAATAAACTTGCCATAATGGCGATTGACCGACATTGATTCTGTAATTATGATCTTTACTAATAACTTTCTGCCTCGCACTTCAAAACTGTGTAATGAACTGTCGCCTGTGGTATTCCCGGACATTTTACTTCGGTACTCCGGCGTACTTCTTCTTAAAAGGCTGGCAATATACTTACATCTGGCATTGCGGTTAGTGCTTACTATCAGGCGAACCGTACGCTCGTTTGACCTCTATCTCTTAAAAAAACGTAAATATGATCATATCTCAGAGTTTCGTTCTGAACTCAAGTGGCTACCAATACGCTTTCGCCGGAATCTGCATATTCTTACTCTTTTATACAGTGTTCTGTTTCATCCTCAAACACCCCCGTATCTCAAAGAACGTTTTCAATTCTTAAAAAGTACACATTGCAGAGACCTGAGGTCATCGGAGAATTTTAAACTGAAAATGCCAGCACATACCACTCAGTTTGCAGACAAGTCTTTTACTGTGCAAGCGGTAAGGCTTTGGAACAACTTGCCAGATAATATCCGACGAGCAAAAACCTTGGATATGTTCAAAAAGCTAGTGAAGGATTACTATTTATCATTGTGAATAATTTTTGAATAAATTTCATGTTTTATGTATATTGGTCCGTATGTGTATGCATACTCTGTGTGTATGTATTTGTGTAGGTATAAGTATGTTTGTGTAATGGGAATAGTGTTTAACATTTGTATATGGATCGCTACTATTTCTTTTTGTTTTTTTTTATGTATATTTTATGTGTTCCCTGTATGTAAGCTACCCTAAATTTCAAAATTTTGAAACACTCATATCCGTGTTATGGTTGTCTGGAAGAAATCGCCGAGAGCGATAAGACCGCCATTTGTTATACATACTTTGTGACTGTTCCTATTGTACCGTTTCTTACCATGTGTATACAATAAAGACAAATAAATAAAAATAAATAAATAAATAAAAAATACTGTTTGATAAATAGCGGAGTCTGCAGCGATTTTACAGTTCCCTATTGGTAAAACCGACGCACAAATGGATGCACCTTCACTGCTGCTTAATATACTGAAAGTCTGCCCCATCTGCCTGTCGTCAACATTCATTGATTCTCAAATAATAATAATTTATACATTACACATCTGGCATTTTGATCCCACCTATGGTAGACTGCTGATTAATCGTATTATAATAATCCGACAGCTCATAGTAAATATATATACAGGGGGTAAAAAGACAACTACAGAAAACTTGGGGGTTGTAATCAGACCATGATACTGAATAGTTTTAGGCGTAATAGAAACTCAAAAAATATGTTAACTTATCAAAGTCCTTTTATATTTTTTCCTGGTAACACATATTACTGACTGATAATACTTCTTCTTCGAACTTTTAAAATAGGTAGGATTCAAAACGAATAGAATCGAAGGCGTAACACGCAGCTACAAAATAAATGAGCATGCTTCAAATAAAATTATTTGTACTGAGTGAGCAGCGAATCCACAATCCTTGGCTTAGCAGTAAGTATCCCTAACAACTACGTCAACTGATCGGTCGGCGGTCATTATATATGAGAAAGATTTCTTGTAATAGAAGTAAACTAAACTTCCAATAGTTATCCGTACTAATATAATAAATTCTAAAGTAGCTCTGTCTGTTAAGCTCATGTTTAAAGACTGAACCAATTTGAATGGATTTTGACACGGAGATAAATGGCTCAGGGAATTCTAATAATAATAATGCTAACAAGAGCTAGATCAAGAGCACTTACAACATGTTCGGACTCGTCGCTAAGCTCCGCCTTACCGTCTTCGGAAGCGAGATTAGAAGTACCAACTATTGCAGAGGCGTCGAGCTCTACATCAAGCGACGAGTTTTTCTCTCCGCCGACGTCGCCAACACCTGTGCGACGGCTGGGGAGATGCCGGCCACCAGAAAGCTTGGGACCCCGAGGACCACTGGCCTCGAATAGGGCCCCCGCTACCGGTGGTAATGTGCACCGCATGAAGTGGACTTATTCAATAAATGAGAATATCATGCGGGCATTTTTTCGGGCTACAGAGTTGGGGACGAACCTTACTGCGTACCGTGCTCGACTAGTCTCTCTGTTTCAGGAGCTTGAGCCAACTGTCAACGTATCGGCACAACGATTGTCGGATCAAGTACGAGCTATACAGCGATGTCACCTGCTGGATGATGCCGTACTTGAGAGGATACGATCGGACGTACGGAATACTTTGGCTATCCCTTCTTCGTCACATGCAGATGCAGTGAATGTGGTGGGTAATGCTGATGATGTTGACGAACAAGTGGAGAATGAAACTATATCCGTAAGTACCCAATGTAATGATAGGATAAGGAGTGCTTTGGAAAATGCGATTCAGGAGTACCGGTATGTTAATTATAATAACAGACCCCGGTTACCCCGTTTACCCATGCATAAACGCAATTTAGCATTGGTGGGCCCTGAATTCGTTATTACCGGATTATCTTGGTGATAGCGAAAATCTTAGTGATACACATTCTATTTTGTACTGTGCGGCTATTGCAGTTAGTCGAGTAGCTGATGTTAAATTTATTGAACAAATCACTACTCGACCTAAAAATACTGCGCCAGCTTGGCAGTGCAGAATAGAACGTCGTATTGCTGAGACCAGGACACTCATCGGCAAATTAATTGCTTTCAAATTTGGTAATACGCGGCAAAGGGTCATGCGCTTTGTGAAACAGGCATTCTTAGGGACTACCATCAGTCCTCAAGAGTACATGTCGTGTGTCACGGAGCGCATTGATTTCTTGAAACAAAAAGTTTATGCATGGGCAAATAGGATAAGATGGTACAAAAAACGAGGAGACCGGTTCAATCAGAATCGTATGTTCCAAAGAAACGAGAAGTGGGTGTACCGAAAATGGGAGGCCCCGAATCCATGTGAACGTGGTGGGCACTTGCCAGATGAAAATGCCACAAATACATTTTGGCGAAAGATTTGGTCAGTGCCTGTCACTCATACAGATGGTGATTGGATGCGGGACGTCAGACGCTCATGTGAGTCAATAACACCCATGGAACCAGTCATCATCGATAAAGAGGATGTAAGTTGTGCAGTCCGTTCATTACCGAATTGGAAAGCACCTGGTCCGGACGGACTGCACAACTTTTGGCTTAAATGGTTCCAAAGCTCACATGCGTATCTGGCAGCTCAATTCCAGGCAGCGTTGGATTCGGGTTCATTACCAGAATTTTTAACTACTGGTATAACCCAATAACTCTATAAATCTGGTAGTGCCATGGATCCCAAAAATTTTAGGCCGATAACTTGTTTACCAACATTATATAAACTTCTAACATCTATTCTGAGACTCAAAATTACTATTCACATTAATAAAATTCGATAATTTCTCTCTCTCAGAATGGATGCAGAAGTGGGACCCGTGGCACTAAAGAGCTCCTTATCATAGACATGACCATAAGCCAACAAGTACGTCGTAATCGTAAGAGTCTGGCGACATGTTGGATAGATTATAAGAAGGCTTATGACTCGGTGCCACTTACATGGCTTTTGAAGGTGCTAGAGTTGTATAAAATTAACACAATTCTTTGCACTTTCTTCTTTTCACTAACCTGGATGTCGNTAATCTGTATATATAAGTAATAAAGAGAATAATAATAAATATTTTTCAGACATTTTAACACACAACGCCATCTAGTCCCAAACTAAGCAGAGCTTGTACTATAAATACTAGACAACTGATATTAATACTTATACACTTTTTTTTGTAAATACATACATATTATACATAGAAAACACCCAAACTCCGAAACAAATATTTGCAGACCATACAAACATTTGGTCCGACTCAGGAATCGAACCCGAGACCTCTAGCACAGCAGTCGCATTCGCTACCACTGCGCCACAGAGGCAGTCGTCTTTATCGACGTAACCGACATACATAAAGGCGGAGATGCGGCAGAAGCTAGTAATATTATAATTTAAAGCCTTCCACAATACTTGATTAATCACGGAACCCGCATATAAAAATATCCTAGGTCTGTAACTTACGAAAATATTGAATAAAAAAAGTTAAAGAAAAGAAGGAACAATCTCTTGAAGTTCGGGTGTTTTCTATGTATAATATGTACATATTTATAAAAAAAGTATAAATTTTATGTATTTATATCAGTTGTTTAGTACCCATAACAGAAGCTCTGCTTAACTTAGGATTAGATGGCGTGAGTTACATATTTTTTTTATTTATTTTTAGTGAATTTTCGATAACGGTATCTATTTTTAAAGTAAGCAATAACTTTATTCAGGTACACTACGATGTTGTTAGCTGGCAACACCAAGAAACTTGAAGGGGAATACCCTAAAATTGACCCCGCTTCGAACTGTTTGTGCAAAGGGACATAGTAAAAATAAAATATTTCTGCCATGTTTGCGCACATATTTGCCTCGACTGGAATAATACATCACATCAACAGCTTCTAATAGCCCACTTCTGAGATAGACACACTGGCTTTGGCTAACTATACCACGCTAACTATTAAACTGGTAGGTGGAGGGTCCCTTGCAAGTTTTCCTTGATTTTTCTTCTATTACGACACTCATGGGATGGTACACGGATATTGATGGACACAAAGTGATACTGCGGTGGTGCAACCTCCTAAAAAACAGGCATCAAACACTTCATTGCGTTGCTTTGTATTGAAATTACCGGTGATCTATTCATGAGCAGCGATTTTCACTTACCATTAAGTTATCTGTCTGTTTGTTTTGGTATTTGTTTCTTAAGGTATATAGCTTAAAAGAAAATGGTTGTGCAAAAAGTAGTAAAGCAGACTTACTTGTGTATAGATAGATCACTTTATTAATTAGGCTGTTTCCAATAGTCAAACTCAACTCATGAAGAGAAATCACTTATATGGTTAGTATTTATCCATAGATTTTAAGTCGCCTTAGCTAGATTTATTCCATTATTCAATTAGACTGAAATAAGGAGACAACAAAAAGAAGACAACTTGCAAAGCACTGTTCATTGATTTTTCAATTCTAATATCTTATTCTCTCCTTCAAAACATCCAAATTATGTTAAAAATCTTGAATCTGCAATTATTTCAACCAATCGTAGAATATTATTTTAAATAAGAAATATGTACGCAGAGATCACAAAACCGTAAATCAGCGAGGTTAACCATAGACGAAGTATAACAAAATTACAGTTTTCAATGGATAAAAATTGTAATGAGGTTACATTTTAAAATGTAAAATAATTCAAAAAGTACTAAGATAAAGTAAAAAATCATCAAAAATTAATGTAATATTAGTATTCTATAAAAGCATTATAGTATTTATTTAAAACAGTCAAGAAAAAGATGTAGCATAATGAGGTGGAAAAACATTTTCATTTTATAAATTTCGCCTAGTGCGTTTTGCAGAACTTCAGGACCCGAAGAATAAGGTGTTTTTGCCTCTTGAGCCGTAGGCGTCCATAGCCCGCAATACTAACTAGTATCAGGTGACCAGTCATCTTCTTAACCGCCGTGCCGCGCAGAGCACGTAAAGCTATCAGTCCTGCGCCTGAACTCCCTCCGATCGTGTCGGTTAACCGTCCTATCGGTTTATGAGAGAGAGGGAACAGAGAATGCACATGTGTTTGCTCACACACTTGTTCACTATAATATCTCCTGTGTAGTTGGACGGCCTCTTTAAACTGGCTGCCGTGACCGTAATCGGTTAGAGGAAAACTTCATCTTGTTTACCCCTTTACACCATTATATCATACAACATTACATTAACAGCGATTAAAAGTCCACAGCTTTACATAGGCCTCTACTTATGAGGGATGTTATGAGCTATTGGTATAACGTTTGTTTCAAGTACTACTTATCTTTGCTGTGATGATATTGTCCTCCAAAGTCTGCTCTTTTAGTTATGTCACCTATAAGATGAATAAAGCTGGTGAACCTCTATATTCATAATGCGTCTCATCAGCCTATTGAACTCTACTGCTGGGCATCGGCATCTCAAATTCCATGATACTCGGGCTAAAGAAAACACATACTCTTAAATTTGCAGCAAGGATATTGCTTTCTTGAAATAACAAAATACACTTCCCATTTCTTCTTCTTTTGATGATATGGCAATCAGCCGGATCAGCTATTTCTGCCAATGTCAAGTATTTCGAGTCTTCAATTCTAAGTCTTCGAGTCTTCAAGTTTTCGTCGTGATGGAGTTAATGATAAAAATTATAAAAAATGTGGATGACATGAGATGGGGACCGTCTTTCGAAAAAACAAAAAACGATCTCCCACTTCCCATTTCTTTAGCATCGTCCATTTTTCTCATTACCATAGACTACATTTTTGCTCCCAGATTAACAATAATGTTGCCATAGACTATTAAAATGATTTTTGTTTGTCGCATTTCTTAACACATACCAGAAAAGATAGTATTTCCAAACAATCTTCATGGTTAAATAACGTCTCCTGTGAATTTCCAAAGGTCCAAGATCTAGCAACGTATAAATAAAACTTGCTCACATATATTTTATAGGCGTTTTATAACATCAAAGTTACAAGTGTACAATTTTTGATGATTTCATCTCAATATATTTCAGCTATTGTATCATTTACATTCTTTATCACCTTTTTTATCCGAATTAAAAAAAGGAGAGGTTTCTTAATTCGACCAAAGAAAATTATTCATTCCGACTTACACAGAACAGTATATGGTTTTAAGGAGACGTAAAATAGAAAATAACAAAGTATTATTTTGCCCCGTGCGCTGCCAGAAAAGGCTCCTATCTCAGCATACTGCTGTAGCCAGTGTGAGTACAGCGCGGGTATTACGATAGGGCCCACGCCCGTTGTCGTCGGTCCGTCCGTGTCTGGTAGCAAATATTTACATAGTGTGTTATGTACAGTGATATATATAAATATATATTAATATAAATATACATCCGTAATAAATAAAACAAAATAGGTGTATGAAGCATAGATAAGTAAGTAATAAATGTGTAACCTGGTCATCTCTCAAATTTGCAATGCCTGGAAATGGCTACTAAGTTGAGACAACCTGCAACATAAGATCACAAAATATACCTACACTTAAGCAATAAAGAATTAGAAATAGAATTTGAATTAGACGTTGCAAGAACCGTATAAATGTAATGCATGTTTTTTTCTTTTTTTATATGTGTTCACGAATAATTCGTCGCTTATGAATCGATTTTGATGATTCTTTATTAGTTACAGTTGTGTCAGATGGTAATAGTATTACTACTTTACATCAATACATCAACAGCCATTAGCAGTTTAGAGTTAAACATAGAACCTCCTTAGGAAAGAGGTTTTGGGCTACTTAAAAAAACTGGTCAGAGCCATGCATCAGTTGTATGCATTTATTAAATAATAATCTAAACATTACAATTGAAGTTCCAATACGTCTGCTCGTTTGCCTTCTATTGCAAAAAAAAAAACAAAATATAAGTAGACGTTATCAGTACTCTCGACAGATGGCGTTACTACATCGCGATATAGATATAATACATTTATATTGCACTAACTTATTGCTAGGGTTACTTCCAGAGAGTACTGTACTGTAGGTTAAATCAATTCATATTAAATTTATAGCTGCTACAATTAAATAAAACGTTGTGTCCAAAGGTCAATCTAAATTTAAATTAAATTTAAATCTGGATTTGACAAAAGAAAACGGTCCAACGGCTGAGCGGGTCGCTAGCTACTCACTATTCCTAAAGAGTAAAAGTAATAAAACAGAACTAGCGAATCGTCCCGAATCGGCGGGTGCAATATAGACACTACACTATGCTGTGTGTGTGCGCAAGTTCCGGTAGCATCAAAAAGACTAGCCCGCAACCTGATTAGACCTAAAAAGGGACAATCTCTGGAAGGTCATAGGCATCCTGACAGGACATTGTCCCCTAAACAAGCCCCTATTCACTATAAGCGCAACTATAAGCCCTCTGTGCAGGGGATGCATGGAGGCAGAAGAAACGCTGCGGCACATTCTTACAGAATGTTGATGTGTGGCGGATCAAGGGGCGGACATCCTCCAATCAACATCACTCCCGGGAGCTTGTAGTGACCTGAAAAGGCTGGCTCACGTACAACGGCCCAATTAAGAGGCTAAGAGCGAAAATGTCCCGGAAATAAAACAAACAAACATGCTATGAGTCTAATATGCGTCAATGCCATTTGACCGGATGTGGTACAGTAGGCTAAAACCTCTTTACTAAGGTGAGGTCAGCGTCCAACCGTGGACTGTTATAGGCTAAAATTGATGATAATCTTATACCTTTACATGGAACTTGGGATTTCTTGACGGCTTAGCAGTCAAGATCAGTAGGAACTTAACCATCAGGTGTGTCAAACAGTTAAACCTGCTATCGGCAGTGGGCTGGTCATATTAGCCATAGAACCGATACACGCTCAGGTAAATGTGTAAGACGTCCACAGGCCAGATGGTGTGATGATCTATGCAAGATGTCGAGCAGGTGTTTGATGCCAATAGCCGAGGATCGAACCAAGTGGCGTGCCGTTGCAGACGCATATGTCCACCACTGGACTGCGATAGGTTAATGACGACTTATAATCAGTAATGGAAAGGGTTAAATAAAACAAACCAACGTATTTCTTAAAAAAATAAAATTATTTTTTTATTATGGGCACAGTTTTGAGGTATATGATGACAATGTGTTATAATAACAAATAAATTTGTTTAACTTGATTCTATTGAAACTCTTAAAAAATAATATGCTTGTACTATGCGGGTTTCAACATTGGGACTTTTAACAATATATTTATATCTTAACTAAAATTAACATTAAAATATTAAAAAATGGATTATAATACGGCCATAACAGAAGTACATTTTTGATAATAGTTTTTTAATTTGTAAAATAAAGTTTGATCAAGTAAGAATCGTGTTTTGTATCTTTACACAGAGTGTATAATTAGACGGGTACATTTATTAATTTTAAATTTGTGTATTTTTGTGATTATCAAAATTATAAATTTAATATTTAAACTTACAACAAAAAGTAGTTTCGAAAAAATGTTGTCAACAGTAAAAACTTATTAATGGTATAATGTCCACATAAATGCCTCGTTATAGTAACATTAAACATCTATGAATTAAAACTACAAACTAGAACTCATAAATCACTTACAATAAGCACTTACATATGCTTAGAATAGAAACACATTCTTATAATTTCTAAGAGATACATTTATCATGCACAATCGAAAGGGCCTAAAACACGATCAGTATGTCACGGAAAAGTAGCTCTTAACATTTTGGACTAGACATCAATTTATCTATGGCTACGAATCGAATGACAGCCAACTTAGAAACCAAAATGTCAAGACCACGTGTTTAAAAAAAACTTCACTAATGTTTAACAAAAAAAAGAGATTTTGGATTCTCTCATCTCGGAAAGAGTATTTTTGCCATTCGATTTCTGAATGTAAAAGCAGTTCTTATCCACTGGAGAATAAAGTAAATTTAATTTAGACCACCGAGTGCACATTTGAGAATTCAAAACATCAATAAACCTATGTACTTCTACCTCCATGGTGCCGAATTTAAAATACAACCTTTTTAGTTTGTTAAAAATTGAACCTTCTTGGTGTTCTTTTTCTTTATTTGCTTTGCCCGCGCCATTTTCTTTTCACGTTATATTGTTAAAACCTAAGGTTAAAAACAATATATTCGAAAACAAGTAAAAACCTAAAATGAGTAGTTCTAGCGACGAGGAAGTTTATTTGACGCCAGCAGAACTATCTGCAATTCTTTATAATGCGCGAAAGTATCTTGTAAATGTAAATGCTTATATATTGCATTTAGCCGTTTCCTCGGTTAGGTGGGATGAAAATTTGCGTGTTGCACTCGAGTGCAAAAATATTTTAACCTCGTGGTTTTTTTAAGCCCGGTTATGAAGCTTTTTTTGCACTGTTGTTTAACAAATAACTATTGATTCTTGTTGTGTAAGTTCTTATGCAAATTAGTTTTATTTAGATCGTGAATTCATATATATTTTAAGATGTTTGCCCCCTCTTATAAGCAAATTAACAATTGAATCTTACCAATACAGTAAAATCATCACAAAATTATACTTTGACCTTTAACGACTAGTGATCCAAGAAAACGTTATTATACTTCTTTTTGCAAGTTTTTTAATTTGTTTAAAAAGATTTGAGTATCAAATTTTTCAGGCATGCGATAACCTACGTAAAGACACTTTATTTAATTTTTAATTGAGATGCTTTTATTCACTTTGAAATTCCCCTGAGTTTAAAAACCGCTATGATTGGTTTCTGGAAATTTAAAAACGAAATTTTAAAACGTCTTATAAAAAAATTTATCACTATTTTCCAAAAACAAGCAGTGACTTAAAAATTTAAATATGTCACTTGAAATTGACTTTCACGCGAAAAAAGCCACGAATTCTGAATTCATTTTTCAAACTCGCTTTCAAAGTTCTTTACAACCACAAATAGCAAAAGTCAAAGTGAAATTGTAGTTGTCACAATTTTCATAGTGCATATAAATCAACATTGTATTCCTATATTAGAAATGCAATATATTACGAATCTTCTTAAGCGGTGTTGTACACTGCTGGCTTACGAGCATTGTCGTCCATCTTCAAGTAGTAGCTTCTGATGACGATAAAGAAGTATATGCTGAACACTGAAAAACGAACGAAAAAATCACTAGCACACAACATTTTTAATATAAATAATATATTTATTGGCTCGTCTAAATGTCAGAATAAACTATTTACTGCTAAATGCGATTATTTTCGTGTATCATTTTCAAGGTAGCCACACTGATTTTAAGTACGAACGGTACTACCCTCGCACAGAAGAGTAACATAAAATGACAGCGTTCGTGCTGGCGTGTTTCGCTGGTGAGTGCAAGACCGGAGGCCCAACGATGCAGAAGCATTACAAGGCCACCATGGTGTGGCTCACCATGTTGCATTATTGCATTGTCTACTTACGCAATGAGTATGGGGATCACAATTCTTGGATTGGAGTAGTCATTTTGACAGGCCCATTCATAAAAAAAACTAGGTGTAATTTGTCTCTTTCAGTATGTTTGTATTGAACAGCTATTCACCATCAGATCTATCTGATGGTGAATTAATTCTGTTATATATTATTATTTATGTATGTTATATATGTTCCGTTATGTTGCCGTATATTAAAAGTTAGTGCCTTGATCTATCAAGGCACTAACTTTTAATATACGGCCGGTTTCAATAACTTATCTCTTGTTAAAACTGGAGATAGTATATATATATATATTTCTTTTTCAATATGATTGATTCACTCTTTGATGGAAATGCAGGATCAATTATTTTGCTCTCTGATATGTCTTTCTTTTTAATAACTTAAGCGTGTCAAAAAAATCGTTCGAAATTTACAAAATGGAATACATGCAGTGGAACTAGAACCTCCTCCTTTTTTGGATTCGTTTAAAAAAGAACAAATACTCTTTTTAGAGGTAAATTCAGAGACGTAATATACAGAAGGTAATTTTTCATTTCTTTTCACCGAGTAAATAAATGTATGGAAGTATAAACCCATACTCCTCCTGAATCTTGGTCGTTTGCCTTCTCTACACCATAAAAATACTATCATAAGACATCAGAATGCTTACATAAGTTCAAGAGATTGCTGATGATCTGATACGCTGTGTTACCCTGTGCAATACCCAAGATAAAGTTGACGATCACGTACAGAATGAAGATGAAGTTAAAGATGAGGTATGCCTTAAGGTGTCCACGTTTATACTGAAAATGTAAAAAATATATTACAAATACATTTGTTTGTGTAAGCGGTGTTGCTTTTCTCTCATCTTATCAATTTGACCTTTTAAATTAATCTTCCAAGCTTCCCCATCTATTCCCAAATACCGTTTGACGGCAATATGCTCATCGACTCTGATCTAAGAAGTATTTAATTATATATAATAATTTTATATAATTTATTCCGCCTAAAGTAACTTTCATTCCTTCTTGACACGTTAAGGATTGTTGTGAAAAATAACCTTGTGCAGTCCGACGAGTAACACGATTATGAAGACCAGGTTCAAAACTAAGAACAACAGGCCAATAACTGAAACTGTCATGAGAATAACACCAGCTGAGTGCGTATCACTATCGTCTTTTTGCGCAATAGCGACGCCAGCTGCAGCCATGGCCAAGATCACCAATAAGGTGACTATTATGTTCCATACCTGTAACACAAACGTACTTTTGAATTAACAATCAATTTAAAAAGAAAATTTGACGTAATATTTAAAATTATGAGGGGTAAATTTTTTAGTGGCACTAAACGGGAATCATGGACTTACAAAGTAGAAATATTTTTCAAAATTGTTGCTTGAGGCTCTGTTTCACTGGTAGCAGATAACTTTCGGATAGCTTATATGATAGATAATTTGACGTATGACTTGTGTCAAACCATCTGTAGGTAAACTATCTGGAACTTATCTGCAACCGGTGAAACATTACTGTACTGATTTCTGTGGTAGCAAGTAGAAAATAAAAGTAACTGAAAACAGTGACCTATTGCTGATTCAGCTAAAATATACAATTGGTTCTACTCTCAATAAAATCTCTCACCAGGTTCAAATAACCAATGATAAGGGAGCCAGTTCTCAGCTCCGCACAGAAACAGCACTTGTTTACTTCGAACGCCATTTTTCAGCTGCAACAAAAACATTGAACAACTATAGCTAGCTTTCAAAGAAACTTGATTTTACTCACTTATACAGACACTCATACATCCATCCACTTATATTCGTATTCCCTAGTCTTAATTGAAAACGAAATAGAAAATTTAGAATAAGGAGGCAATAGAAATAGAAAAAAATCATAATACTTATATGCATCGTATACGTATAAATCTTCCGAAGAATCTTACAAAAATGTTCTATTTCGTGTAGTTAATATTAATATTTATGCAAATAAAATAGCAATTAATTCCTAGAAAACCAACTTATATTTTTATTAAACATAATTCTGTATCCATTTCATTATACCGAAATAAAAACAATATTCAATCAACAACCCAATAATCATACTGCTGGGCTCGGGTCTCCTCTCAGGAGAGGGTTAAGGCCATACGTCCCCACGCTGGCCAAGTGCGGATTGGGGACTGGCAAGACAACGTTGTGGCTACGTAATCTTACCGTTCGATGTTTTTAAGCCGCCCGAAGGCCTCCAACTAAGCTTCACGACTGTTATCCTATGATAGCAACCGGGACCGACTGCTTAACGTGACCTCCGAATCACGGAGACGCTCATGGTAACATGCCACCAGCGGTCACCCATCCAGGTACTCACCGCGCCGTCGTTGCTTGCCCTCGCTGATGGTTTCTAATCACCGAGTGCAACTGGGCTATGAGCGCCTAAAGCAATGTATTTTACATTTTCTCGAACAACATTTGACAATATTTTACACTGTGGCAGGTGGGAGCTCAAACAAGGTATGGCAAAGCGAGGCGAGGCGCAGTTAAACTTAATAGGACATTGTGTGAAATGTATTTAGTTATTTTAAAGTCTGTTTTAATAATACATAATATGGGCCGGCTCGATTGCTGTCGCATAACTGCTTAACAAGGAACCCTTGAACCCTACCAAAGAGTTGCTTAGCAATTCTTTCGACGTTTGACACTAAGTGAGTGAAGTTATAAGAAGCACTACCCTCTCTCTACTCCTTATTTCTTTTGTGTCAAAAGGTCGAAACATTGCTGTGATGCTATCAAAATAAAAACCAAAATAATCTAGATTATTTCAACGTGCTAAAAAAATTTAAACTTCAATAAAGTGCCATATATAATACTATTTAGTTTTTTTAAATTTAATAGCTATAAAATAAGCAAGAAAAACGTACATTAAAACTATTAAGCAATGTGATACCAAAATGTGTCTTTGTGTGGATACAAATCCATTATGAGAATAGCGATTACGTCAGTTAATTGTGTATGGGGCGTAGTGACCTTGGGCCCACACCAGGGCAAATCGCTCTGTGTACGGGTGACCTTCACGAGAACAGGTTTCGACAGTTTGGTTATATTCAATAAGCATGGCTTTTGTATGTGGGCATGTGCCGTGTAGTTTATTTTTGGTGAAAGATTCGCAATGTTTTGTTGTCTAGAACTAAAAAATGTTTATATTATTTAGTGGCTTGACAGGCAAAAGATAGTTTATCGTATTTTTACCCGACTGAGAAAGAATAAAATTATGTTTTCGAGTGTATGTATCTTCTGTTGGCACGCCCTAGAGCCTAAACGGTCTGTCGTGCTTTCATGTGACTGGTGTCAACAGATTCGTCTTAGTCGTGGGAGGGACACTAGGTACATCAAAATTAAAAAAAAAACTGAAGAGTTCATAAAGATGACAGATATATTTTTTTAAATAATTTTATTTGTTAATTGTGGCGACTTCCACATACAGCGTCAACGTATAAAATAAATGACAACGCCATCCACCGAAGATACACTGAACAACGGAGTAACGTAGTGCACGAAGAAGCTACCAATCCTGCATCGCGCAATAGAAGTTTTCGCGCCAAATAACATATATAACTTCCCAACATCAACCGTTGGGCGGTGGCCCGCCAGGCATGATCATGTCGCCTGGTTGGAAAAGATCCTCCCTTTGTGTTGGAGGGACATGTGACCCGTTCCTCCACATTAATCTTAAATCTCATTCAATTAGCATGGCTTTTGTATGTGGAGATGTGCCGTTTATTTAAGGCGAAAAAACTCTCACTGTTTTGCTGCTATAACTAAAAGTATTTCTATATTATTTAGTCAGTTCAATTCAACTACTAATTCTTCAGTTTTCTTCTTCTTGGTTTTTAGTTTAACCTTGTATACGTGTAAGTATGCCATAGTTAGAAATTTAGGAAATTATATTTACAAATTAGTATAGATTTATATGTATTTCGGTACGGCTGCAGTATTTGAGTTTCTTGATTTGTTGATTGTTCTATACTTGAAAGCTACTTTTCAGAAATAAATCTTATTATTATTATTAATCTTATTATTATTATATTTTATCGAATTTTTATACTTAAATCTCATTATATTCTAAAATTTAGATCAGGTCCAATGTTCCCTTGACTCTTACTCTCCATCCCTTACTTTCCTCAATTTATTATATTCAGTTTTTTACTTTTCTAACTACAACATCGGGTTCAGAATCGTATATACCTACCTAATATACCTACATCGATGAACTGTAAGCTGAAAACTCATAGTTCACCGAAAATCTGTTCGACTTAAACAACTTTCGTCCAAAGTTGGTTCTCTAAATTATAGTTCACCAATGAACGGCTCGACGAAAAATACCCTGCGTTCGTAGTCGGTTCAACAAGTTATAGTTCACCGATGAACGATTTGCAAAAAACACCCTTCGTTCGTAGTTGGGTCTACAAACAGTTCACCGACGAACGGTTCGTTAAAAACATCGTGGTAGTTTCGGCTAGGATATCCTTCATTCATGGTCGCTTTATTTTACATGTTTAAACGGATTTGATAGAGGTTTAAAGTAAAGCTTGCGTATACAAAATCCCAAAGTTACTCATAGTGACGAATACCGATAAGATTAATAGGCCTCATTCGCGGAGAAAAAAGTATATGCTTTGTGTTGTATTTGTTTTCTTCAGTGCCAAAAACACTCGGATATCCTTCAATATGCAACCGTGGCAACGATCACCTCTTGTTTGTAGCCGTAGTATATTTTAATAGTACTAGAAATAATTTGGCGAACACAAACCAATAACATCATATATTTGCCGCAGGGAAGGTAAATCTTTTTTTTTTATACGACTGCCTCGGTGGCGTAGTGGTAGCGTATGCGACTGCTGTGCTAGAGGTCTCGGGTTCGACCTTCCTGAGTTCTTTTCTGAGTGAGTTGTTTCTGAGTCGGACCAAATGTTTGTATGATCTGCAAATATTTGTTTCAGATTTTGGATGTTTCCATGTAAAATATGTATGTATTTACAAAAAAAAGTATATATGTATTAATATTAGGTGTCTAGGACCCATAGTACAAGCTATGCTTAGTTTGTTGTTTAGACTAGATGGCGTTGTGAGTTAAAACGGCTGAAAATATTTATTTATTTATTATTTCTTTATATATTTTCTTATGATATAGTTGGCAAAAGAGCAGACGTATCGTCTGATAGTAAGCGATCACCGCCGCCCATGGACACCCGCAACACCAGAGGCGTCACAAGTGCGTTGCCGGCCTTTTAATAAAGAGAGATGTATGTAGTAAGTATTTATAACCACATATATTTTGTACGATTCACTATGGTTTGAACGCTTTGAACTTTCTTTTAAAAGAAAAATTGAGTTCTAAGTAAATACTTCTACCTAACTTTCCCTTTTGATCTATTTTTCTATTTTTCCTTATAAAAGTAAATATCGTTTAATACACCTCTGCACGTTCCTTTAGGGTTATTGATAAAGAAATGAACACATCGAGAACTTGCTTCGAGTTCATAATCAATTTGTTTAAATGAATTTATACAAATCTAGCTGAGCCACGCCGTGTTACCCGCGTTTCACGCTTAAAAGAAATCCTATTTGAAAAGTATCCTATGTCCGTCTCCTGGTTCTAAGCTACCTCCCTATCAATATCCAGCCAAATCGGTTCAGTCGTTCTTGAGTTATAAATAGTGTAACAAATACGACTTCCTTTTATATAAATATATTGATTTTTGATTCATACAAAATACATTTAAAATCATGTGCTTAGTGACCTTTACTATTAATGTTGTTACGAAAACGTTTTAATTAGATTACTATTGATATGTTTGAACACTAAAGTACTTAAGTATTTAAAATAGTATTTATCAATCTCATCGACAAGACCTCTCCCATTTGTGATTAGGAATTATGGCTAATATGAGTAAAATAATGACAAAATAAATAAATATTTTTGAACTTCAACACAGAAGAAGAAGAAGAAGAAGAAGAGCTTGTAATGGGCATTAGACGACTGATGAAATACATATAAACTTTTTTTTAGTAAATACATACATATTATACATAGAAAACACCCAAACTCAGAAATAAATATTTGCAGATCATAAAAACATTTGGTCAGAACCGGGAACGTACGTGAGACTTCAAGCACAGCAGTTGCATACGCTACACCACCGAAGTATTTAGCGCGTTCACATTCAATATAGTTGCAAGTCAACAATTAGTGGGTACATTGAGATCTTACCCCACTTTGTCATAACTATTTTCCTTAAGGTAAACTGTAATTTTATGTGAGTAATAGAAAAACCCTAGACTTAAAAAGATAGTCTCACCTCAGGTGGTTCTAGAAAAGCATTTTTTTAGGGGGCAAAGGAGCGAACATATTGACTGAATATAATCGATTACCGCCGCCCATGGACACCCGCAACACCAGAGGCGTCACAAGTGCGGATGGCGATTGGAATGGGGGAGAGCTTGGGGTATGGGGCTCCGGTTTCTTCACACCAGTTTTCTGTGAGGCCGGTATATCACTTCGGTCGAGCTGGCCATTTTTTTTAATACAACTCCCGCTTTAATAATGTACATTCCTGCGTCACGGGGATTTTTATAAACATACATGAAACGGACACAAAGTACATTCAGACTTAGGACAACAATTGATGGATCACATAAAGTGTTGTTCCATGTAGGATTTGAACCCACAACACTTGGCGCAGTAGGAAGCGGTGTGGCGACCACTGAAACCACTAGACCAACCGTGTAGTCAAAGTAATTTGAAGCTTAGTTTCGTTGTTAAATGTGCGTATTTTTCTGAACATGCATTTGATTTTAAGTAATTTAATGTAGAAATCACGTTTTTGAACATAATTTAAAACATTCACCTTGAAATGGTTATCTGATGGGTGCGTAGGCTACTGGTATAAAAAGTACTATATAATGCCTTAGACCAACCGGTGTAACCAGTTTGGCAAAACCATCTCGAAACTTGAATACTTTGTGAACAAAAACTAGAATTCATTTCGCCTTGGGATTTGTTGCAATGAATTACAGACTAAGATATAAGCCAAGTTGAAGCCCGACAATTTTTATTTTATGGAATGGTATCTTTGTGTCTGTTTCATTAATATTTTTAAAGTCCTTCGCAACACAGAATGTATTCTTTCTGCATGAATTGTCTTTTATGAAAAAAAAAAATACTTTATTTATCTTTACATCTGACACATATGTCTTTAAAAAAGAAATGGTGATACCAAAATCTGTATTTATTTGACAGATAAGTTGACATGAGTCTATTGGGAAATTTATCAGTAACTTTTTTTTATATTGAATAGGGGGCAAACGAGCAGACATCACCTGATATTAATCGATTACCGCCGCTCACGGACACCCGCAACACCAATCTTTTAAGAAGGAGCACGCTCTTTACTTCAAGGTTTGAAGGTCGTATTGGGCCTAAGTGTTTTTAAAGCAGATAGTTAAGAGAAAATAATAAACAAAAAATTTGAAAGCATGTTTTGAAGTTTCTCAAAACAGCGTTAATGTCAAGATTACATAATGATCTTTAATATTAGATAAACGAGACAAGACGCTTGGATATACGACTATATCAATATGGAGGACAATCTGGACTTGTGTCGTTAAAGTAGAGACGTATTACCCTTTTTACCCGACTGCGAAAGAAGGAGGGTTATGTTTTTCGAGTGTATGTATTTATGTGTATATATTTCTTTGGCACGCCCTAGAGCCTAAACGGCTTGTTGTATTTTTATGTGAGTGGTGTCAATAGATTCGTCTTAGCCGTGAGAGTGACAGTCGGGTTTTTTTAAATAATTCATTACTTGTTTATAATGTCGAGGGACATGTGACTATTTTGTTTATAAATTACTTCCTTATATATTATATACCCGTCGATATTTATTTTAAAGTATATATCAGTATACTAAATACTACGTGACTCGGAGGTCACGTTAAGCAGTCGATCTCGGTTGTTATCATACGATAACAGTCGTGAAGCTTAGTTGGAGGCCTTCGGGCGGCTTAAAAAAACCCAACGGCAAGATTACGTAGCTACAACCTATTCTTGTCAGTTCCCAACCCGCACTTGGCCCGCGTGGGTTTATGGACCACACAAAATGTTGTCCTGTATAGGGTTTGAACCGTGGTGGTTAGTGGTGACCGCTTAAACCGCTATGCCAGCCGTGCGTTCAAACTATTATATTATATTAACTAAAGTTTAACTTTATCTTATACATTTTTTTGAAGAAGCTTCCTATATGACTGCCTCAATGGCGCTGTGGTAGCGTATGCGACTGCTGTGCCATAGGTTCCGGGTTCTGGTTCGTACCAAATTTTTGGATGATCTGCAAATATTTGTTTTGGAGTTTGGGTGTTTCCTATGTATAATATGTATGTATTTACAATAAAAAGTATTTATATATGTATTTATATCAGTTGTCTAGTACCCATAACACAAGCTCTGCTTAGTTTGGGACTAGATGACGTTGTGTGTTAGATGTCCAAAATATATATTTAGTTATAAAAAAATATATATATACATATATAGATATGTGTTTACATTCCTAGCTCATCTTTACTTCTCAAGACGGATAAGGCTAATTAAATTAGCTCGTTAAAACTATTTACAACAATTGCCAATTTATTTGATTATTTTAAATTGAATTTGACTTCGAACTCCTTTGTTGATAGCATTTGTTTGATTAAAACAATTTAGGTAAACCAATTTATCCGTACTGATGTTATAGATTTTAAGGTAACTCTATTAGTCAGTCAGTAGTTATTCTTTCACTGCTAAGCCGTTGGGCTGACTTCAAAATAAAGGTAAGGAGATGCTTTGTTTCTTGAGGAAGGACATAAGCTTCTTTTTACCGTCATATTCAATATTAACGCGGACAGACCCGCGTGTACAAGCTTATTGTAGGATAATTGGAATTTAGATGATTTACAGACGTTACCAGTACCTTACAGAATAGGATTTACAGAAGTTAGCAGTGCCTTACAGAATTTAAGTTTTATGTAACTATTTTCTTCGCTTTTTTATGACTGAGGGTAATACTAAAGCGCAAACTATTCAGTCCAATATTTTATCGAAAAAAATACGACTTCAGTAACATTCAAATCTGAAAGTCAATTTGAACGCTGGTACTCAAAGTACCAGTTTTCAAATCTTGAAGTCGGTACAGCGATTTAGCTGTGAACGAGTAACAGACAGACAGATATACAATTTTTTTTTATATAAAACGTACTTAAAATATTAGTATGATTTTTTTTGTGACGATGTTTTCGTCTTCGCTTTTCTTCACATGAGCAACAACGGATGAAAACTCACACAAATGTAGAATCCAATCCACAACACGACTCTCCATCTCTTTCTCTCTTTCTTTTCTCAGCTTCTTAGTGATTAATTAATTTAAAAGTTCTCTATGATGTGTTTATAATGTGACCTCTCAAAACAGAATTGTCAGGGAGTCCTGATATTAGTCAATTGTTCAACATTATGGTAACTATCACATATCCTTGGGCCTACTGACTAATGCTGGTGACTAAATTTAGCCAGTGAGATTCACACTACGACTAATATACTTATATATAGGGAGTACTTACTCCCTGACAATTCTGTTGGAGAAGTCACATTATAAACGCTTCATAGAGAACTCTCAAATAAATTATTTCATATTTATCTTTTGTCTTTGTTTTTTAAATAGACAACTCCCGCATTACGAATAGAAATTCCTGTGTCGCGGGGATTTTTACAAACATACATGAAACGGACACAAAGTATACTCAGACTTAGGACAACAATTGATGGATCACATAAAGTGTTGTCCCATGTAGGATTTGAACCCACAACACTTGGCACAGTAGGAAGCGGTGTGGCGACCACTGAAACCACTAGGCCAACCGTGTAGTCGTATATCGTGCTTTTAATGCTGCTGCTTTTTCATCCCTTATTTATCTAATTGAGGTTAAATTTATAAAAAAAAAGTACTTTAAGTAATGGCTGCTAAAAACGTAAAGGTCTAAGAGTATGGTCGTGTCTTATTCATTTATTTGTTATAAAGATTATGCATTTACGTAAATCTACGGCACTAATAGGCGCTCATAGCCCAGTTGCACTCGGTGATTAGAAACAATCACCGAGGGTAAGCAACGATGGCGCGGTCAGTACCTAGATGGGTGACCGCTAGTGGCATGTTACCATGAGCGTCTCCGTGATTCGGAGGTCACGTTAAGCAGTCGGTCCCGGTTGTTATCATACGATAACAGTCGTGAAGCTTAGTTGGAGGCCTTCGGGCGGCTTAAAAACATCCAACGGCAAGATTTACGTAGCCACAACGTATTCTTGCCAGTCCCCAACCCGCACTTGGCCAGCGTGGGGATGTATGGCCTTGACCCTCTCCTGAGAGGAGACCCGAGCCCAGCAGTGGGACATTATGGGTTGTAAAAAATGGCACTAATGTCCAGGGCCTTTTTACTGCTATATCTACCAGTAAAAGTCCCGTCAAAATCGGTCAAGCTGTTCTAAAGATGAGCCGGAACAAACAGACAGAAGGATAGACTGGCAGATGGATATACAGACTGACAAAAATCGTTTTCGATGTAAATACCATATTTACTTTCATACGCTATTGTTTAAAAGTACAATGAGACACATTAAAAAAATGTGCTCATCACACAATTATTTATCCTGGGAGGGAATCGAACCTGTGGACCTCTGGCTTAGCAGTCAAGGTCACTTATCATAGGTCACTAGACCACCAGGTCTAGTAAAATGTTGAAATGAATGAAATTTATTTGCATGAAACATAGTTAGTACCAGGTGTTACATTTTTTGACCGTATCTTTAGTACCATATTCTGTCTTGTTTTGGAATGCGAATTTTTATTGAATAACATTGTACGGTGGCATGCAAGTTGATAGTAATTGTTTAAGTATTTATGCTGAGAAATAAATATCTCCTGAGGAATGATGATAGTTAAAAACAACATATTACTCTCGGCAAAGTTTATCACGAAAGATGAACTTTAAGTCATTTGTATCAATTCAGGTCAAACGTAAATAAATAAAGTATTATTTTAAAAAAAATCCCGACTGCGTATCATTTTTTTTTTATTTTTTTATTTTGAAGTACCCAGTGTCACTCTCACGGCTTAGACGAATCTATCGACACTACTTACATAACGATACGTTTAAGTTCTAGGTCGTGTCAAAGGAATATGCATACATACAATCAAAAAACATAACCCTCCTTCCTTCGCAGTCGGGGAAAAAATAGGAAAACAAAATATTTGAAAAGGTAGCATTAAAATAATTTATGGTTAAAAATATGTAGTCCGATGATATTAATTTAAACTCGACACATTGTAACTTGGTTAAGTGGGACCTGGATAAGTGGGACCTGGATAAGTGGCACCTGGATAAGTGGAACCTAGATAAGTGAGAAACTTCCATAACTGGAACCCATGCTGAGATCCCTACACTTTGGCACTGAATTACTTCTGATAGTGGAACGACGTAAACCTCTATATCTGGGATTTGTTTTTTTTATTTTATCATCATAGGTACCTCTACAACTGAGACAGCAAGTGAATTTTGTGCACATTAACCTCTGTAACTGAGATAACATCTTTTTGTTTGTTTGAAAATGAAGAAGATGGCGACGAAATGGGCTCAGGTCTCTTCTCAGGAGAGAGTTAAGGCTATACATCCCCACGCTGGCCGAGTGCGGTTTGGGGACAGGCAAGACAACGTTGTGGCTACGTAATCTAACTGTTGGATGTTTTTAAGCCGCCCAGGAGCCTCCAACTGAGCTTCACGACTGTTATCCTATGATAACAACCGGGCCACATACCATAACAAAACAGTACTCTTGACATACCATCGATATTAGGGTGTGGTTTTACGTAGTACCATTTTGACCTATTTCCATGACCTGGTGTCTGAAATGTGTGTTCTAATTTCATTTATAGTGTCTGTTGCTTCATGGTGCGTCATTGGAAATAGCTTTGTATAACTCTTATCATCCTTTGAAATTTCTATGACGTCATCTTAACTATTTAAGAAACTGTGTTATCACTCTACGATTATAAAACCTGTTTAAAAGTAATTATGTCCATTTTCAAAGATGCTTCAGAAATTAATGCCTCGGTAGCGCAGTGGTAGTCGTATGCAACTGCTGTGCCTGAGGTCTCGGGTTCGATTCCCGGGTCGGGCCAAATGTTTAAGTAATCTGTAAATATTTGTTTTAGAGTTTGGGTATTTTATATGTATAATGTACAACCCAACTGCAACCTTTGAAAATAGTGGAAAAAGTACAAGTGAGTTTAGTTCTATGAAATAAATTTTAATTGATTGTACGAAGTCCTATAGTGAAAACGTTAATTCAATTCGCACTTATCCAGTTTTAGCCCGACTGCGAAAGAAAAAGGGTTATGTTTTTCGAGTGTACGTTTGTATCTTTATTTCTTTGGCACGCCCTAGAGCCTAAATGGCTTGTCGTATTTTTATGTGAGTGGTGTCAATAGATTCGTCTTAATCGTGAGAGTGACAGTGGGTACATCAAAAATTACAGTGAAAACAATATTAAATATTTCTGTGCGACAAATAGTTATCTCAAAAAAAAATGTTATCAACATACATGGAGGGTGGTATTGAAATAAATATTTAATGGTAATTACGAATATATAAGATTTATGTTTTATTCTAAAAAAACTGAATTTAATGAAGATTACAGATGTAGCAGTCGGGTTTTTTCTTTAAAAAAATGTGTTTTCTCCGTTTCACCATATTTAACCACCATATCACGATCAAGAATATACATAGGTATGTTTGTTGGTCCTCGATCTTAGGAATGCTAATACCATAGGTAGTAACGTTCAAATAATGATAACTGCCTATCGAGTTAATATTTTCCTTAACAAAATCTCTGCGTTCAAGCCGGTCCCAATATGCCGATATAAGACAAAATCTTGGCGTAGTCTGTGGTGACTTCCACATACAACGTAACCAACACACGACAGCGCCATCTAACGAAGATACGTCGAACTACGGAGTAACAAAGAAAACGAAGAAACTGCCAATCCTGCATTGCGCAATAGAAGTTCTCGCGCCAAGTAACATATATCCCAACATCAACCGTTGGGCAGTGGACCTTTGTGTTGGAGGGACATGACACCCGTTCCTCCACTAGTCTAACAATTAAGTTCAATGTCTACACCTATTATCGAAGCAGTCATCTATACAAATACAGGTATAATACAAAGTGTCCAGTTATTGTTTTTTACATCAGATCTGTTCAAAGTTGCACATCAAAAATATTTATTCAGAAATTTTACACAAAACAATAGTTTAACATTATTTTTTGACAAAAACACTCCAGTTAGCTATTTTATGTGATAGTTATTCACTGATGCGGTTCATATTAAATATTTAAGCACAGAAATAACTATGATATTAACAGATTTGACCTCATTGCGAGCAAATATTTGAAATCAGATAAAAAAAAGATTTTTTTTTTCTAAAGTGCCATATTTCTAGCAGTGTAAGGGCTGTAATTTTTTGGGGTTATCTTTAGTTCTACTATTAGCCTTTCAGAGGTTATCCATTCTTTCCTGGACACCCTGTATATAATCTATACACGAGTTAAACATTCTACATATGTAAAATCTTGTAACCGTCTCGCCATTTTGTCATTATTGACGTTCGTATTCGTCATACAGAGTTCATTAATATTCAATTTTGAATGCTCCATAAGTTCAAAGTCGCTCAGCGTGCTATGGAAAGAGCTATGCTCGGCGTTTCTCTAAGGGATCGCATCAGAAACGAGGTGATCCGACAAAGAACCAGGGTCATCGACATAGCCCACAGGATTGGCAAGCTGAAGTGGCAGTGGGCTGGCCACATTTGCCGAAGAACCGATAACCGTTGGGGTAACCGAGTTCTTCCGTCCACAGGCCAGGTGGACAGATGATTTGCGCAGGACGGCTGGCAGGAGCTGGATGCGAGAAGCCATAGATCGAACTAAGTGGCATGAAATTGGAGAGGTCTATGTCCAGAAGTGGACGTGGCGATAGGCTGATGATGATGATAATATATTCGTAATCACCGATAAAAAAATCATTTTGATATTCGATGTATATTGAAAACTTTTCTTCGAATTGCATTTGGCTCCAGAAATCCTTAATTTTGTATTTTTTTTTAATTTTGATATACCCCGTATCACTCATACGATTAAGACGAATCTATTGACACAACTAACATTAAAAATACGACAAGCTGTTTACGCTCAAGGGCGGGCCGAAGAAATAAACGTACATAAAAAAAAAAGTAAAAATCATCTATACAATTTTACTATTAAATTGTTTTATTCAGATAACAATCAAACAGTCTGTATAGCTAGAATCTATATATTTTAATACGCAAATGAAAAAACATTGAAGGTACCCCTTTGGAAAACACATACATATTATAGATAGGAAACACCCAAACTCCAAATTTTTAAAGATCATATAAACATTTGGTCCGACCCTGGAATTGAACCTGAGACCTCAAGCACAGCAGTCGGATACGCTACCAAGGCAGACCGACCGAAACCGAAGCAGTTATACTTTCAAGGTTTTGTTTAGATTTGAAAATCAACTGTGTACTGTATTTTTAAGAAGCAGTTAAGTTCACTGCAGTGTATCTGTCTCAAACTATTGTTTCTAATTTCAGTGGCCATCAACCAGCCTATCACCTATAGGCACGAGATAAGAATATAGGAAGTATAAAAATTCCAACTTAGTGAGTGTATCATTTTTTTAATGGAAGCTACAGTTGAGTGACAGTGATTGAAGTGAATGGGTGATTGAGTTTTGAAATTTATTAAACAAAGTTTATTCTGCAAACAAAATAACTGTTTTTTTAACTAAAGACAACGGCAAAGGAATAAAGGGACTTTAAAAACTTAAATGAAATGGATACAAAGAACACCCAGACTCAGAGCAACAATTTGTTGGTCACACAAAGTGTTGTTTCATGTGGAATTTGTACCTACAATAGACCAAACGTGCAACCAAATGCTTATATTCAAATTTCGGTCAAAATTCAGCTCCGATCTACTATCGATGTTAGTTTTATTAAAATTTTGTATAAAGACAATGCCCCGCATCAGGAATATATCCTGTGTGAGGACTTTTAAAAACATACAAGAAATTGACAAAAAGGATCACCCAGACTCGAGGCAATAATTTATGTGTCAACACACGACAACGAAGTGTTGTTCCATGGATTTGAACCTACAACACTTTATTATCTATTATCTTAAAAAAGACAACTCCCGCATTAGGAATATATATTCCTGTGTCACGGGGATCTTTACAAACATACATGAAACGGACACAAAGTACACCCAGACTTAGAACAACAATTTATGGATCACACAAAGTGTTGTCCCATGTAGGATTTGAACCCACAATACTTGGTGTGGCGACCACTGAAACCACTAGGCCAACTGTGTAGTCTACTTAGGGCAGTAGAGAGCTGCGTGGCGACCGCTTAAACTATTTGGCATTCCGAGCAGACAGCAAAACCTCAATAATTGACAGGTTGTCTTACAGTAAAGTATAGAGAACTTGTTCAGATTCGTTAGATGTGAAGAAGTCGTTTTTAGGTCCCTTTAGTTGACAGAGGGACGCGGCGATTGTAGAAGCACTGTTCCGAGCAAGCGATTGGAGTGGCAGTCAACTACACTTCGGTTTTGTTTGTTATGATTTGTTGCACTAAGTGTACTACGCGCGAAACTTACACCCACAACGCTGAAATCTGGCCAAGTTACGTGCCAGCGCCTAAAGCTCTTAAAGGAATAGACTACGATGCTTTTTTTTAGTGGAAAGCTGGCCTTTTTTATGGAATAGGGGACAAACGAGCAGACGTATCGCCTGATGGTAAGCGATTATTGCCACACATGGTCACCCGAAATACCAGAAGCGTTACAAGTGCGTTGCTGGCTTTCGGGGGTTGGGGAGACAGGTTGGGTCGGTATGGTCTTCCGGAATCCTCACTCTCTCGATGGAATACTGTTTCACACCGGTTTTCTGTTCTATTAGGTTAGTTCTCTATCTAGGTCTTTATTATAAATACAGACATTCAGACAACAAAACAAACTTTACACAGCTGCGGTTATTGAGCGATTGTATTTGGGATTTCGTATATTACCGCAAGTGAAGTAGATAAAAGCTTGATACGAATAAAACCAGATGTATGCACTGAACATTCTTCTCACTTTGTAATATATTGCAGAGTCGAAGTAGGTAGTTAAACAAAGAACTCGAAAATAGTATGGCGGTGCGCAAAAAAATTGATACCAAGTTATAAGATAAGATAATTACTTTGGCTGCAACGAAGAAAAAAATGTGAAGGAAATGATGATTCGGATCATATTAACTATTGGAGTTAAAGAAAAAATGCTTGAAATATTATAAGTACATATAAGACTGCCTCGGTGGCGTAGTGGTAGCGTACGCGACTGCTGTGCTTGAGGTCTCGGGTTCGATTCCCGGGTCGGACTAATTGTTTTTGTATTATCTGCAAATATTTGATTCGGAATTTGGGTGTTTTCTATGTATAATATGTACGTATTTAGAAAAAAGTGTATATTATATTTATATCAGTTGTCTAATGCCCATAACACAAGCTCTGCTTAGCTTGGGACTAGATGGCGTTGTGTATTAGATGTCCGAAATATTTGTTTGATTTATTTCGTTTGGCGTTGCAACCCGCGGTGCCGTTGTACCTATAAAACAACAACAGCGAGCAAAACCGCGGAGCCAGCTAGTCTAAAAAGTAGCATAAGTTACTCCCGAATTCAAGAAATAAAAGTCCCGTCAAAGGCTATCCGTTCCACAGATCAGACGAAACAAATAAACGGACATACTTCTTTTTTTATGTAAGACCTGTATATACTTTCATATGCATTTAATAAAAATCCATCAATTTCAAATTAGACTACAAATATTAGTATAGATGTTGAAATATGATCGATATGTAATTGAAAACTCGTTTCGGCTGCAATGCTTGAATGCTTGTAAATGGTTATCGAATAGATTGAAAATTATTAAAAACTTGACGGTAATGCCACATTAAAAAATATTTTTGAATTGCAGATGTTTGTTGATATGATACTAAGGTCATTAAACAAATTAAAATTGCAACATTGCAAATTTTAAAATTAATTATTTTATATTATTATTTTTTTTTCCGTATTCATCTTTGAACTATATATGCCAAACTGATAGTCTTAAATACCTAAAGACTATTTCAGACTGCAAGGTTTAAATAGAATTTAATTTAAGTGGTAGACTTATACTAGAAAATTAACTAATTTTGTATTATTTAACAGTTTAAAACGACAAAGAGAAATCTTGCAAAAATTGTCTTAAAATATATTATTATTTAAATTATACAGCAAAAAAGAAAAAGGCTAAGCCCTTTTAACTTTTAATATTGTTTCTTAATAAATAAATTTATATTAATAAAATTAAAAAAATCTATTTTCATATAATATCCGAGATTTTCTAGTGCTTCAATATTTAATTAAATATTTACTTAAAAATAAAATAATTGAACAATTAATAATCAATTTCATTTGTTTTATTATAAAAAGAAAATGATTAAATTATAATAAAAGTTACATTGTGTAACAAATCAAATTAATCAAATAAATTCTTCAATTTACCTATTTTTTTAAACTATAGGTATTTAGATTTTAACATTTTTAAATGATACTAAAGTAAATAAACTTCTACATATATCGTAACTAAAATGTAAATTAAATTTTGAAAGAATAAAAAAATTAAAACTTACAATATTGCTGAGTATTCTGTAGTTGAAAAAGACACAAAAATTAGAACTGGCGTTATACTAAATAGCACAAACCGACAAAACAAGGACCAAGTCGCCAAATAACTGAAACGACTGACTGAGTGACTGACTTAAGCGGACTGAACAAACTCACTGTAGCGTCGTGGTTCTCAGCACCTCGTTGATACATAAATAAACATATATGTACGATAACCTCCTCTGTGGTACGACAATGGTTTAGTTTGCAATTTGCATAAAAAGTCGCTCCTCTCACATACTAACGCAGAAATACATGCATGGATGGATACACATGACAGCGAGTCTTTAACCACAGGTGTGTGTTGAATCTACACAAGACATAACATCTATTATTATATTACGACCAATCCAAACTGAAAGGTAATAGTTTTGGAAGACTTTGTATGTTTGTATGTTCCCGTAGCGCCTTAACTATACTGAAATGATTTTATACAATGAGTTGTCAATAGATTTGTAATGTTGGTGTGATTGACAAAGGTTACTTAAAATTTATTAAAAATTTTACGTACTCGGGTTGTAGTTTTATTTTATCTTGTTCTCTTATGCCTTAGGATTTCAAGACACTAAAATGTAGTTATAAAATACGATAATAAATAGGTATTTATATAATTTACTGAACGGTCTAGCTCACTGAACTAGTGTATGGTATTGTGGGTTTTGAGGAACATAACAGGCTTCCAGTGATTGCCTGGGTTCTAGTGATTACCTTTGTAGGTTAGGTAATGGCTACTAGTACTCGAGACGGCGAGCGTTTTTAGTTAGTTTGAGTCGAATATAACCTTTCTTTTCGTATTTTATCAGGGGCTTATTTTAGGGGAGTTTTTCGCACAAGAACAAGCTAAAATATTTAATTTTATTAAGGTGAGCCCGGAGTATGGAAGATGGCGGTGTTTACCGCCTGTGCCTCGGAGTGCACGTTAAGGCGTCGGTCTCGGTTACCATTAACACCTATGACAATCGTTATTGAGAAGACAGTGCCCTCAAATATGTTGAGAACTAGTTCAATCTTCGAGTTCAGTTTCTTCACCTTCAAGGTTGCTGAGGCTGCACTTCGCAGGTGAAGAAATCGATTGGTCGTAACAAAGATAATATTCAGTTAAAACGGGTTGAAATAGTAGCTGACCCCAAATAATTTTGGGAGTATTCATTTCCAGCCCAAAGGGTAGGGTAGGAAATTGACATAAAAATGAAACTTAAACTCTTTGGGAAATCAAAACAATAAGCCGATAAAATTATTACGTTGTCGCTGCTGCTGGTCACATTTTATAAGTACGAATAAAAGCTTTTGGTTCAGTAAACTAATAAATATAAGTTTAAATACCGTAACAAACAATACAACTAAAAGGAATTCCACTGTCTGTGACTTGGTTTCGTCATCAGACTTTCGGCACCAAGCCCAATCGATTGGCATCGTCAATGCGAGCCGTTACATACTTTTAGATTTATGGATTTCTGCTTCTATGCTATACTCGCCTTGAAGATTTCATGTAATATTATTAGCTGACATTCACACTAGCTGAATCTCTAATCTTATCAATCAAGTTCGACCCCTTTTGGTTTAAGCGTGTTGTTAACTATCCTTTTTCTTTTTTTTTTACGTTCGGGCCTTCACCCCACCGGGGTTTGCGGCGGGGTGGTGTGTCGGAATAGAACCGATTAAAACCACACGGTGTGCCACTCTGCGCCTGAGACGAGAGGGATCCGGGAACCGCTTTCTTACGCCATGCGGACTCCTTCTGGTCACCGCCTTACCGTCACAAAACTCTTAATTTAGGCGACCTACGGCACACGCGTAACGTCGCCTCCTCGCCGCTGGGCTGTGAAGCGGATGGAGGGGATCCAACCAGCCTAGATCATCCCAGAAGCTCAGCAGTCATTTCAGGTCACTATATGCTCCCGGGAGTGAGTTGATTGGAGGATGTCCGCCCGTTTTCTGCCACACTTCTACATTCTGTGAGAACGCTAAAATAATTTTATTTCATTATTATCATCATCGTAGGAAAGCCATGGTTCGGTATGAATGGGCCGGCTTGGCTGGAATAATACGGCCTCAGAGAAAACCCGTGTGAAGTTCCATACCCCATCCCCCAAAGGCCGGCAACGCACTTTTAATGCCTCTGGTGTTGCGCACGTCCGCGCCTCTATCCAAGCCTGCTTCTGCTAGGGTGCCAGATGGCCTCATCTGTCACCCTCTGGCTTGCGCTTATGGAGGACGGAGATCGTTCTGCGATCTCCGACGCCCGAGTCGCCTGCGGTACTTGGCCCTTTCCCGGGCCTGGCGGGCCGGTAGAGTTCTAAACCTCTCCCGGTCCCGCTCCGAAGTCTCCTTACCAAGCATAACTTGCTCGCAGAAAGGACGGAGTTCCACGCGCTCTCGGAATCGCTACGGATCAGACACATGTGATCTCCGAAGCATGTGTCAACCGATATGAGAGGTCCCGTGACGCCTCTCAAGCCAGTCCTCCATAACGGATCTTACAGCCGTAATAACGGCGTGCTCAGCGCTCGGTTGCCCGAGTCATTCCTTCCATTCCTCCACTAGGAACTAGCGGAGTTGGAATTTCTGATCTTCGATTTCTCGAGTCGATCAGGTGACTTGCTCCGAGGCCCTTGAAAAATAAAGCCTCGGATTTGTGCAGAGTCACCTCGAGACCCAGCCGCCGGATTGGTTCGACGACTTGGGCAACCCCGGCCGTGGCCCTCAGTGTTGCCTCACGGTGCGTCCTGCCACTAGCCGTCACTAGCGTGTCATCCGCATAACACGTGCCGGCAACACGATCCAAGAGTACACCGCGAAGCACCCAGTTGTAGTCAATGTTCCACAATGTTTGCCCCTACTAAATAAGAAATAAATCAACATGGGCCTCTCTAAAGGCTAGCAGGAAATGAACGCGAGAAGCCAAGGATGGAACTAAGTGGCATGCCCAGTAAGTTTTCCAGTTGTTTTAAATCTTTGGCTTCTCACGTTCAGTTCCTGATAGCTCTCTTGCGCAAATCATCGTTCCACCTCGCCTGTGCACGTCCTACACTAGGTTTGCTGAGACGCGATCTAAACTCAAGAACCCTTTTACCCACACTTAAGTTTGTTTATCACACAAGAAATTGTTCTGCCACTAAACTTGCTACTCAGCAGCCTTATCAGGTCACTACATGCTCCCGGAAGTGATGTTGATTGGAGGATGTCCACCCGTTGATCCGGCACACTTCTACATTCTGTGAGAACGTGCTGCGGTGTTTCTTCAGTCTCCATGCATCCCCTGCACAGAGGGTTGTCTGTACTCAATAAACCAACTATAACAAGTCTGCCTTAATATAATGAGAAATGTTACAAATAGCTAAGACAATTTTAATCAATCAAGTTTTGTTTTGGATTTCAAAATCAATATCTTAGAAAAACTGTATTTAGTATTAAATTTGCTTTATCTTTAATGTAATGACGTTACATCTTGTATTTTCCCCGTAATATTTTCCTCTAAGTACACATTCAAAAATATTTTTCCGCAGTTAGCAATGATGTTGGGTTTTAACATTGGCATTAATACTGGTATTAATTAGCATGTAATTTTTTAGATAGAGTTCTCAAAGAATAGGTAGTTTTAAATTTAAAAACACTGTGTGGTGACATATTAAAAATACATAGTGTTTCTGAACCTGTGGGTGTTGCAAGAACTGACTAAAGAAGTACCTTACGCAGGACAACAAAACTGGAAAGAGAAGGAAAACACATTGACACGAATCCTAACAACCCATTAGGCAATTGTTTTATGTTATAGGTAGGCCAAAACATCCTTTCTAAGAGGCGTATAGGCTGTTCATGATGTTGAGATGATATCATACACATACTAAAGAACGTAGTAGAAGAGGGAATATCTATGGTAACTAAAAGAGACGGTGGATAACTGCTGCCATGCTTACCGGTTCCTATTTTCTTTTTTTATTGGTTTCATATTTGGTAAAAACCATTTCAAGAGCAGAAGATGAAGAGATTTTTGACTACAGAACATGCGAGTGTGGTTAGTCTGCTTCTTTAGATCCGCAGTATCAAAAACTCTAATAGCTTCGATGACTGTTACCTTAGTAAAGCAGATAGCACTTGTAGAAGAACTTTTGATTGTGGCATTTAAACTTGAAGGGAAAGTTTTGGTATTATAAGCACCAGCTGTCCACAATTTATAAAACCCTTTATAATAATAATTAGTATAGCGATATTTTTAATGTAAAATACTTGATGTCTTCACCTGACAAAGTTCATAGCAGATCTGGTATAAACAGCTAGGTCGCTTGGTGAAATAGTCATGCACGCACATTTATATTAAAATTAATATTTGTTGGGATCGTGGGAGTCACACCGTTGTGGAAACAAACCTGCACCTGGTTTCCCGGCTCCTTGTACCCGCAATGGCGTGCGGTTTTAGTCGGTTTGAGTCTGACATGCCACAGGAGGTGGTATCCGAGGGGGTTACCGCATTAGAAAAAAAAAGGGTACGAGACCGCACCACAGTTGAGCGCCACCACTATTAAAAAAATCATAAAAAATATTAAAAAAAAAACTCGCTTATAAAAGTTTGTTATAAACAAACATACATGGAAAATCCAATCAATCAATTTCCGAGCGAGAGAACCACCACCCCGATGGCCGCTACGAGGTAAGATCTGCCCCCCTAGCCAAGTAGCCAAGTTAGCCAAAAACGCTTTCAACGTGGCTAGGGTGCTGGACTGAAGCGACGTCGTCGTGCTGTAGAATTCGGAGTTAAATAAGTGGTCAACAGCAAGCTTTAGTGCAAATGGGTCAGGTCCAACGGAATTATACACACAGATTTGACCTTACTGAACAAGGTTTTACTTTGAAAATTATACAAATCACTGTTGATGATATTTTCCTTTAATAACTATTTAGTATTATTAGTCCTAAACAAAAACAATCTAAGACTACAAAATCTAATTTAGACCGTCTAGTAACAATATACCTAAATTGTTCGCGAGATGTTTAAATATGTAGTAATTGATCTAAAATAGAAAACCGAGCTTATCATAGAAACGAATCTCCTAGACATTATATTATACGTATACTAGCTTTTGGCCCACATGTCTGTCGGTCATCGTTATCATTCATGCCAAATTAAAATACATTTTAGATATTGCGATTTAGATAATAAAACAGGTGTTTAGCCATGAAATAATGGATTATTACAAAACATATGCACAAACATGACAATTGAATACATACGCACATTAAAGATAATAGGTACTTTTGTTTTATTGTACGACAAATTTAGAACAAAACCATAATTAATATCCTAAATAACTCGAACAAGGAAGCTTCCATTAAATATACCACAATGCTTCAGATATTGATTTTCTGTGGTTTTCTATATTATTACAAATATTTTATTTGCGCAAATAGTATCTTGATAAAAATAGTCATTTGTCATACAAGAGTGCAAATTTTTTTTTAACCGCTCAATTTTGATGACCGAGCGTAACGAGTGATTAAAAAATTACAACCCTAACGTAAGTGTGGGAGTCAAAAGATCACGATGTGAAAAATCTTTGCACAAAAGTTTGATACGTAACTTTTTATCCCACATCGGTGAGGAAATTACTAAATGCAGAAAAACATTTACAATCACAAGATACTTTTATTTCAGTTTAGGTATTAATATTTTTAGGTACTACCGCATTATTTACCATTTCAGTCAGTTCTGTTGGCATCAAATAAACTTCCTCGTCGCTAGAGCTACTCATCTTAGGATTTTCACTTGTTTTCAAGTTACTTGTATAAAAACTAAGGTCGTGAAAAGAAAAAAGCGCGGGAAAAGCAAATTAAACAAGTACACCAAGAAGGTGCTGAGTCTGAGTTTTTAACTAATTAAAAAAGGTTGTATGATAAATTAGGCACCATGGAGGTAAAAGTAAATAGGTTTAATGATGTTTTAAATTCTCAAACTCAGTGCGCAAGATGTTCTAAATTCAATTTAATTTATCCTCTTGCGGATAAAAAATTTTTTTGCACTCAGATATCGACGGAAAAAATACTATTTCCAAGATGGGGGAGTGAAAAAATATTTTGTGTACTAACCTCTCATAATATATGTATGAACACTCAAAACCAAAAACACCTCATTCCGGTCTATTTACAAACAATGGTTGGCATGTTCCTACTTCCCTATATATTTTAAATAACGGGACCAATTTTAATTAAATTTATATTTTTGTGATGACACATGATATCCATTGAACATTCGTTTTTATTTCCATTTCTGCATAGCCTATCTTTTAAACGGCTGAACGATTTCATCAAATAAATATACAATGCGTTTCAAATACGAATGGGATTGGAAGTCCACCATCTTGCTCTGCATTTGTCAACAACTTCAGATAGTTTTATTTGGTGTGTAAAAAAAAACGATAGTCTACAATCAAAACTTTATTACAAATTTTTAATGCTATAGATATTGTCATTTGAATAAAAAAAACATGAATGCTAACATAGAGTCTTTGCCGCGCTTTAAAAAAAAAATATAAACAAGATTTTTTTTTATTTTAAAAATTTATGATTGAGTGTTTATGCCAATGTATCGCTATATTGCCAGTAAATTTAGTCACATATCCAGTCCTATTCTTATTTGAAGCGCATTATAGCTAAGACCATTTCCGACTCATCGTTCGAACAAGACAATAAAAACAAAATCAGCTCATCCGTTTGGAGACTACGATGCCATGCCACAGACAGATACACCCACACACACATACATAGATGTCGTTTCTGCGTCGGGTCTTTAAAATGAATAAATACATAAACAATTTATATCCATAAATAACTAACCCACGCAACCTCGTTTTCGTCTCCTATTGCCCGTAACCTGACCTTTGTTGGTGCTCTGCTCCTATTGGTCTTAGTGTGATGATATCTAGTCTATAGCTTTTCTCGATAAATGGGATATCTAACACTGAACTAATTTTTCAAAACGGACCATCGGATTTGTCATATTTTTTTTCAAATTTTTTTTGACTCCATTTTAACATTCAAATATCAAAATAAAAAAAAATCAAAATCAATTCATTTATTTGCATCGAATGTATGTAGTTACATGAATAAGATGTTTATTACTGTGTTAGTTTCGATACATGGCATCTCACAGGCATGCAAAAATTTTCTTCTAAAATTATTCATGTTATCATTAGATCATTAATACTAAAATACAATTAGATCAAATGAATTCAAAGTCATACATATAATGATTGATTATTTATAAATTAGATTAATGCGAATCCATTACCTTTCTTAAATTTCTGAAATTTTAGGGCGTTAAATAATAGAAAATAAATTACAAGTAGTCATTAAGATCTCCATTATAGCTCTTAAAAACAGAAAAGTGATTATTACGTCGATTATATCCAAATAAAATGATTTTTACAAACACGTGACAACTCTCTCTGATTTGTAACAAACATGACGGATTGTTATATTTTGTAGTTCAATTTTGTTAATTAACTATTAATTTCGCTTTATAATAATAAATAAATACGATTTTTATACTCTATAAACCCCATTTCATCGGATGAATACATAATTTTAGTGGTTATTGGTTACTGCCATCATGCCTATTTATAATTAGTACTAGTGTGGTTGTCACCGGCAACCTCTTATTTAATGTGTCACTATTTTTATACAGTTATCGTATCAGAGAAATTTGTCAAAATTATCTGTTGAATAAACATTATTAACATTGTCCATAATGTTCTAATCACTTTACGATCATAGAATATCCGAAAAAGTGAATCGTCATACACATTTAAATATACCAACAAAACAATGACAACGCTTTTGACGCTGACTATGTGTGACAAGTTTTTAGGGTTTCGTACCTATAAAGGTAAAAAGGCAACCCTAATGGAATCACTTTGGTGTCCGTCTATCTGTCTGCCAGGAATCATTTTTTCAGGAACGCGTAGAGGTATCAATCTGAAATTCATATCAAATACTCAGGTTTGCTGTCCCTTGAAACTGTGAAAACACCGAACTTTAAGACAACACAATCAAAAGATACAGCCGTTTATGCTGCAAATTTAAGACACTCGCAAAGTAATCAAAACAGGGCACTTCTCGTGAACATAGAATCCTGAAATTTGGTACGAAGCAACGTCTTATAGCACAGTTAAAGGGAAAATTGCAAAACGCATAAATTTTTTGTTACATGTTATAATATACCTACAGGTTTGTACGGAACCCTCAGTGCACGAGTTCAACTCACACTAGATCATTTTCTTTTATATTATTGCACAGCTATTGTTTGTTCCGTTGTGCTACTTATAATAACCACGAGAAAACACGATAGGTTAAACTCTTTATTCTTCATTCGTCACCAATCGTCAATAATTATTTAACATTCCAAACTCCCGACATTTGCATTGCATCTAATTTTAACCGTCCCCATAATGTTAACCTTGGCCGTCCTTGTCTCTTTCACACATAACTATAAAATAAGTTATGACTTTGAAACTGGTCTCATTTATTTCTTCACTAGGATTGGAAAATAAATTGTTTTAGGTGTTTTTTTGCTTACACATTTCACAGGTGTGATGTGTAAAAGCTTGTACTATGATAACCAGACTGTTGATAAACCTGCTGAAATGAGAGGCGCTCATAGCCCAGTTGCACTCGGTAATTAGAAACAATCACCGAGGGTAAGCAACGACGGCGCTGTCAGTACCTGGATGAGTGACCGCTAGTGGCATATTGCCATGAGGGTCTCTGTGATTCGGAGGTCACGTTTAAACAAACACCATTCCTCCACAATCCTATAAAATGCAGAGGGAATTAAATTGATTTAATTAATATTGAAACTTAGGGTTATGTTTAATATCGCTTATTTTTTCCTGTTTACAGCATCCATTTTCCAATTAAATCTTTGATCTTATTTCCAGGTCGCTTTAAAAAAATCATAAAATTTACACTGACTACTTCTGCTGTTATTTTTACAGTTCACAATAGAACAATAATAATAACCCATTTTTAAAGCAACGTTGACAAGTTTCACTGAGCCCTTTCTGTTGCACATTTCTATCACGGCCTGCGCTGTGATCGTTTCCTATACCCCATTATACACTTCGCACGATACCAATAACGTCTTCGATAGATATGTAGGTAAATAGATATATCCTTCTTTTTTGTATACCATGCAAATGCTCATGTTTGCCGTCAGTCAAAGTGGAGTCACTTTGGGAGACCCATACATAAAAAACAATAAAAATACCTTTGACCTTATTGTCAAAAGCAATCTCTTGCAGGCAACTTTAAAATGGATGAAGAGAATCCGACCTCAAGTCACCTACTGTATTTTCAGCAGTGGACGGCAATTTTACTGTCTAGGTTCAGCAGTGCAAGGCAACAGGCTGAAATAAAGTAAAGTAAGTATTTTCAGATATTTAGATACGATCTCAAAGCTCAAAATAGCCTGTTCACTTTTAACCTCTTAAATGAAAGTAGAATTTAAACAAATAGTAACATATTTTTTCGGACATCTAGCACACAACGTCATTTAGTCCTAAATTAAGCAGAGCTTGACCATCTAAATGGATTAATAATTTTGAATTCTTAACCAAAGAGATTCCAGAGATATTTCAGATCAAGGTGGCCAGTGTAACAAAACATCAATTTTATATGTAAGGACCTAATAATACCTGATTGACCGATCGTTGGAGCCGTTTCCGAGATTCAGATTATATCTATATATAAAATAAAATTCAAGAATTAAAACTCGTTTAAGGGTATTACATTTCTACAAAAAGTTAAAAGTTTATGGCCATAGAAGTCCCCTAATTATATTACACACGGTTATTAAAATGGCATGTCCTTGACCAGGGCTACAGTAATGAAGCACAAATTGGTTCACAAGTCCGTGTTACCACGAAGTTCTGTTTATTAACAATCGTACTTAATGTACTTAACTCAGCGAATCCTGTGGATTTGTAGAATAATACCTATGTTTTAGGTAAAGAAAAACAAAACAGGCTAACTTCGAAGTGAGAAAAAAAAACTCTTTATGACAATACTTGCAGTGCTCTCAGCGTTAGAAGATGAGAAGGGAAGTTAATTTTGGACCTCTAGTAAGAATTATTTAACACTAGTGTTAGGCCATGTTATGTGGTCAAACCAGTCCATATGTACCACAGCACTACTACCACATGATTTAAAACGGTAACAGTTGAAATATGTTCTGTGTTGGTTGATCAAAAAATCGATCAAAGAAGTACCAACACGCCATTGATAAAGTTTTTGTTTATTATAAATTACTATAAATAGTACATAGTATGGTGTTCCTAATTTGAAGTTTACCGTACTGTACTGTAACTGCCTCGGTAGCACAGTGGAGCCGTATGTTATTGCTGTACTTGAGGTCTCTGATTCGATGCCCGGGTCGGTTCAAATATTCATATGATCTACTGTTTGTTTCGGAGTTAGTGTGTTTTCTATGTATAATATGTATGTATTTACAAAAAAAGTACGAGCATACATATCGGTAGTCTAGTACCCTTGGTACAAGCTCTTCTGAGTTTGGAACTAGATGGCATTGTATGTCAGATGCCTTATAAAAATAATAGAATTTTAAACAAAAACATGTGTATAAATCAGTTTTACTTCATTATTTTTATTTATTTATTTTTAAACTTTATTGCACACCTCTAAAGTAATTTTTTTTTACCGAGAAACATAAACGAAGTATTACAAAAATCAACATCAGGTAGTACAATAGGCCGTCTTTTCGCTCTCGTTGATCCCTTCCAGACAGTACTCTTAATTCAGGAGTATTCTTATTGCAAAGTTTGTTTTTTTTCTATTTGCCCTATATATGAATCGAGTCAAATGTTTTTTTGTCATAAAGACGAAGTTGACAGACTGAGAACTTACGAGTCAGTGGCACGGTGCGAAAATGCAGACATAGTGCCATTCTTAGATGGCGTATGGCTGATTCAATTGCACTTGGTTATTTTTAGAAGTGTATTACTTGAATAGCAGTAATTTGTAAGTTCCTCTACGTCATGTTTTGTTTACTCATCTGTATCAGTTGCCTAAACGAAATCTAAAAAGAGGGGACCTACAATGATACCCTGCGAAACACACCCAACCTTAGAGTTAACAATATTATTATTAATATTAACTTGAAATGTATCAATATTATCATTCTTTGATAAGAAAACATCATAAGTGGCAGACCCCACAATAGGTTATCATGGATCTAATCAAAGTCAAAAGGACTTAGATTAGAATGCTTAGTTACTTATGATAAATCTTACATAAGATATAATTGATGCAGTATATACTGCTATAATTTATTATTAACTACTAACCGACCGGTCGAACTTTATACCGCAATAATTTTCATTCGTTTTTTTATTTAATTTACTGAAAAACTTGTTGTTGTTGCCTCAGCTTCCCACGTGCTCAAAAAAGAAACTTACTTTCCGGGTTATCTTTTATATCTTTTTTCTATACAAACTTTGTCCTTACAATAACATTTATTCAATTCGGTGCAGTCGGTCGGAAGTTATGCGCGTACATACTTTTACACTTTTTACTTTACATTTTTATTTATATAGATACTATTGTACATTAATATCTCCACATAGTAACAATAGTTTATAAACACGAGTTTATGTGCACTCTTATCATATTGAACAACCTCTTTAAATTGACCTTGGGGCAGAAGCTGCAATAGAACTATAAAAACAATAGTTATTACCTACAAATGTGCCTCATAGGTTTCAATAATCGACATATAAGTACATACACATATAATAATAATAAATATACCTATAAGTTTACGCCGATGATTTCAAACGCAGTAATGTCGATTACGTTAATCCAATTGATTAAAAAGTATTTTTTGGCTTTTGCCAGTCCAATTTTAATGATTATTTCTTTTAAATAATAATTTAAATCCTACAACTCCTATCTTTTTAAAGAAACGTTTCGCATTTTTTATATGAATGGCATTCATGGCGATTGAAACCATCGGAAAATCTTACCTTGAAAAATCAAACACATTCCACAACTTTTACTGACACATTTTTCCCAGTACAAGAATCACGCTTATGGAATTCGCTACTGGAATTTATAAGTCATTTTAGGTAGGTATTCTATCGACAAACAAAGTAATTAATTATTGACGAGTGTAATTATTATTATTATGATTGAGGAAAATAACTTGATTTCCTTTATGTTCTATACCTATTACATGACTTCTTGCTTTGTTTCATTGTTTTGATTTGAAAATTATCGTTTGAAAGCCGTGTTTCGGCATGTGAGGTAATATGACAAGGTAACTATTACATTTTACATTACTTTAAGTGTGCTATGAGGAAGAATAAGAAATTTTAAGATTTCTACAAATATAAAAAGAAGTGGATAAAGGAATTGATAGAGCCATAATGGATTTTATTCGGGATGACAAACCAACGACCATACGAAAGTTGTACTTCTCCTTCGATACTGTAAACTTCTGATCAGTATTCGATCCTTTACAAATTAAGGTAAACAGATACGAGTATACCGTGTAATTTTTACCGTGGGAGAGCCACGCTTTGGCATGAATGGGCCGGCTCGACCGGAGTGATACCACGGCCTCACAGAAAACCGGTGTGAAAGCATGAACAGAATCCAAGAGTGGTGATCACCATACTCATCGCGAATGCAGCCGAGTGATGCATCTGAACTGCACACTACGTTTGCTAAAATGCGGTCTCCACACAAGAACCCGTTTACCCCAACGTAATCAGTTCTGCGGCTAATATGGCCAGCCCACTGCACTTCAGCCTACTATGTCGATGACCTTGGTTCTCTGCCAGATCATCTTATTTCTAATGCGATCCCTCTGAGAACGCCGAGCATAGCCCTCTCCATAGCACGCTGAGCGACATTGAATTTATGGACCAGACGTGCCGTGAGCGTCCACGTTTCGGCTCCGTATATCACGACGGGCTGGACGCACTGATTGTAGACTTTTGTCAGGCTTTTCAATATTTAAACGAAACTAGTTTTAGTCAGCTAATGACCACGGCCAATGCAACTTGGTCGTAACGTCAGGCAAATACAGAGGAATTTAATACTTTTAGATAGAGAGATAGATAGATAGAAGACAGAAAACTCTTTATTTTTACACCGTAATACAGATATATAGGAAAGTTCAGAGACTGACAAATGCACTCGTATAATGCACAAAGGGTGGCCAAGGCCTATGCCAACATTGAAATCGGTACATCGGTTAAGCCATGAAAGCGTAATAGGCAGACAGTACTTTAAAATGTATATTACTAGTTTGGATTCCGACATCTGTAGTTCATCTTGTCTCATTAGTTTACATAAATATCTTTTCGTAAAATAGTTAGTATCTTTTTAATAGCAATTTATGTTTCTTAAAGTCAATTTATGAATGAATGAATTCATAATTTTAGTTTTCAGTCTTAAATATAAGTCGTTTTTAAGAACAACTCGTGCACAGGAAATTTTCTATGTTCTAGAGGAATTTACGAACATAGATGAAACTGAGATAAAGAAACCTCAAACTCTGAAATACTATTCGTGGATAACACAAGTCGTTGTCCGATGTGGGTTTGAATCTAAAATATTCAATGCATAACCGTGAAAGAGCTACGCTTCGGCATGCATGGGCCGGCTCGACCAGAGTGATACCGCGCCCTCACAGAAAACCGGTGTGAAACAGCGCATGCGCTGCGTTTCACCGAGAGAGTGAGGATACCGGAGGCCCATAATCCAACGCTGCCCATCATCTCCCTTCCCGTACCTCAAGGCCGGCAAAGCACTTGTGATGCCTATGGTGTCTCAGGTGTCCATGGGCCGCAGTAATCCCTTACCATTAGGCGATACGTCTGCTGGTTTGCAACCTATACCCTATAACAAAAAAAAACAAATTAACGAGGTGACCGTTTAAACTACTATCCTATCAGTGCAATCTACTCGTAGTCTATATTGGTATTAGGATTACTTTTTTCCTTTGTTAATTAAACTAGGCCAGGATCCGGTCTTTCAGTTCACAACGCATCCACCCACATCTCTGAGCACTTTCATTATGAAAACTACTACATGTCACTAATTTAATTGTCAGTCATAGTTTTGTACGTGAAAAAATGGCTACAATTGCCAATGACATTTACATTTATTTGCACATAAAAGTCAACAAAAACAGTATCAGGTCAGGACTAGGGTTGCCAATTTTTTTTTACAAGAAATAAAGTATATGTAGGTCTGAGAAGAACGTTAAACAGTATTTTAGAAATAAGAACACCATTTACTTAATTTTTTAAACACATATTTTAGTGTTTCTCGCACTACTTATTAATTTCGATCTGGTACTTTTCATGTATTACTTTAAATTTTATTAAATTCTGACTATTGACATTGACAGATTCCTTCTGAAACTCCATTATTGTGATATTTTTGTGGCCGTGCTGCCCTTTTTTCTTTATAAAAAAATGGTGTCTGCGTCTAACACTTATATTTTAATGCTGAAAACAGTTTTTATGTACTTTATTTTTGTTCAACAGTAAAAAGTAAAATATATTGCTGTGAGCTGTAGTATAGTTCGCAACCCTAGTCGGGACGTATATATCGAGGTCATAATAAATAGCAATGATGTCATTCTTCCATCGAGCTTCTATTTTAAACTTTGTTTGGTATGCTATACATAATAATATACTCGAATATACATACAGCGACCAAGAACAACTAAGTACTAAAAAACAGGTTTCAATTCAGCTTTAGGACGCATATTAGAAACTTCATAAGTCGTGTTTGAGGACTTTATAAAACTATTGAATGTTGACTTTCTTACGGCGGTAAAGCACTAGTGAAGGCTCTGGTGTTGCGGGTGTCCATGGGCGATGGTAATCGCTAACCATCAGGCGATACGTCGGCTCGTTTGCCTAGAGAGCAAAAAAAACTTATATGGGCAGATTTCCATTATTCTTCCACTCTCACTGATTTATCCTTTAACCTGGTGAAGAGAGAAGGATTGACTAAAGAAGGCTTTAACCCAAATACAAATTTTAAGTATTTTTTTTTTAACAAACATACATGCTCTATGTAGCTAGGATATATGTCTTTTGAATTAAGTATAAATGTTTTTGTTTACGGACAAAATATTTGTATCAGAACCCAGTTGTGCGTAATTCGGGTCTAGATAAGCAGTGATTGTGTAATACTGTAGGTAATTTATTGTGATATCTACAGACGAATATGAATATATACACAATTAATTTGATCACGGAATTGAAACCTGTGTTCTCAGATGAATTAATACTTAGACAAAAAGACAAAAAATAGCAAATTACGCGTCATAACGCCATCTACCAAGCATTATAGGAATTACGTTTGCGGTTTTTCACCCCATCATACCTCATAGTACCAAACAATAAACTGGAAACCAGAAGGGAAATGGCGCTTGTAGCGTATACTTTTATTGTTTGCCATAACGTCAAATGAAGGTGAATTTAGAGTTGTAAACGTTTAAGTTCGGAAGGCTGCGGTCGACGACTAGTAACGGCACTATTTGCTAGGACATAGAAAATATATTAAGCAAAGTTCCCCTAGCGAGAGCTCTAGTTTCAACAAAGTATCCCTTCTAATGGTCAGATATGTATGTGTGTATTTTTGTATGTGTACTTAGATATATCATATTACTTAATTTTAGTTATTTTTGTCTATTTTAAATTAATTTATAAAAGTTTAGTGCACCCTTACATTAATTTCCGCACCACCTGAAGGTAGACTGTAAGAGAATGCCTATGGTATTAAGTCCACCATTGTACTTCTTGTGCATAAAGTTGTAAATAAATAAATAAATATCCCAAGTAAAAAGAATTTGGTATAAGCCTATACAATCTGAACCACTTCGTATACCGTAGATCACAGAATGAACATTTACAGAGAGTTAATTAAAATATTATTCAGAGTAAGATCAGGACACATAAAATACAATAAATAAAATAAGCCTTTATTGCTGTTAGAATTTAACTAAACATTACTCTAACTAAACATAATGAGAATGATAAACTATAAATTAACTTAAACTAAAACGAACTCTCGGCATTCGGCACATCTCTCTTCTTAACAGCTTGTCTTTCGACAAGGGCTTCCTCTAAGGTTTTTCCATTTTTTTTCTGTCCTTTGCTGCGCTTAACCAATCTGGCCCAGTTACTTGCTTCAAGTCGTCTTCCCATCGCTTTGACTGTCTTCATCACTCTGACTCTACATCTTCTGCTTTCTCAAGGTACCATTATGTTATTATTCTGGTTCAGTTCTCTTTCTTTTCTCTCGTCATATGTCCTGCCCAGAGCAATTTTAATTTTCTGCAGATTGATCGAACTTTTATAAACTTAGTCTTCTTCATGACACATACCATCAAACATATAGCGATATTTTTAATGTAAAATACTTGATGTCTTTACCTGACAAAGTCCATAGCAGATCTGGTATAAACAGTTAGGTCGCTTAGTGAAATAGTAATGCACGCACATTTATATTAAAAGTAATATTTGTTGGGATCGTGGGAGTGATATCGTCATGGAAACAGACCTGAGTTATTTGAGGATACGGGAACAACAAAAGAGGCTGGGAAGGAGAGGGTGGTGGCAGCGCGAGTCCTATGATGTACTCGCGCCCTTTTCTGTACAAAATAGGGATGAGAGGGTTCCTACACATTCCTGTATAGGAACCCACTTACAAACAGTGGGTGGCCCGAGGTACTTCAGGGTTCCAGGGTTATCCTTCCTAGGTTGAACCTGGTTCCCCGGCTCCTAGTAACCGCGATGGCGTGCGGTTTTAGTCGGTTCGAGTCCGACTTGCCACAGGAGGTGGTATCCGATGGGATTTCCACATTGGAAAAAAAGGGTACAAGACCGCACCCCAGTTGAGCGCCATGACTACTAAAAAATAAAAAAAAATTGTTAAAGAAAATACGCTTATAAAAGTTTCTTATAAACAAACATACATGGAAACTCAAATCAATCATGTTACCGAGCGAGGGAATGTCCGCCACGAGATAAAATCTGCTCCCCTAGCCAAGTAGCCAATTTGTTGCTAATCTTAGACAAAGCATTAGCCAGTGACACATGAGTTAAAGATTGCAGCAAGAAAAAAACGCTTTCAACGTGGCTAGGGTGCTGGACTGAAGCGACGTCGTCGTGTTGTAGTATCCGGAGTTAAATAAGTGATCAACAGCAAGCTTTAGTGCAAATGGGTCAGGTCCAACGGAATGATACACACAGATTTGACCTTACTGAACAAGGTTTTACTTTGAAAATTATACAAATCACTGTTGATTATATTTTCCTTTAATAACTATTTAGTATTAATAGTCCTTAACAAAAATAATCTAAGACTACAAAATCTAATTAAGACCGTCTAGTAACCTTACATTGTTCGCGAAACCATATTGTTAGCTGTAACGCAAAGGAGATGTTTAAATATCTAGATGAATCAGTACGCCTGTAAGGAATGCCCCAGGAACTGATCTAAGATAGAGAACGAATTCATCATAGAAACGAATCTCCTAGACATTATATTATACGTATACTAGCTTTTGGCCCATATGTCTGTCGGTCATCGTTATCATTCATGCCAAATTAAAATACATTTTAGATTTTGCGATTTAGATGTTAAAGCAGATGTTTATCCATGAAATAATGGATTATTACTAAATAAATATACATACATGACAATTAAATACACACATTAACGATAGTAGATACTTCTTAAATTTAGAACAAAACCATAAATGTCGCAAATTTTATTTTTCTAAATAACTCGAACAAGGAAGCTTCCTTTAAGTATACCACAATGCTTCAGATATTGATTATCTGTGGTTTTCTATATTATTAACAATATTTTATTTCTGCAAATAGTATCGTGATAAAAATGGTCATTTGTTACACAAGAGTGCAAAGTTGATTTTTAACCGCTCAATTTTGATGACCGAGCGTAGCGAGTGATTCAAAAATTAGAACCCTGAGCGTAAGTGTGGGAATCAAAAGATCACGATGTGAAAAATCTTTGCACAAAAGTTTAATACGTTACTTTTTATCCCACCTCGTTGAGGAAATTACTAAATGCAGAAAAACATTTACAATCACAAGATACTTTTATTTTAGTTTAGGTATTAATATTTTTATGTACCATCGCATTATTAACCATTTCAGTTGGCGTCAAGTAAACTTCCTCGTCGCTAGAGCTACTCATCTTAGGATTTTCACTTGTTTTCAAGACACTCGTATAAAAACTAAGGCCGCGAAAAAAAAGCGCGGGTAAAGCAAATTAAAAAAGTACACCAAGAAGGTGCCGAGTCTGAGTTTTTAACTAATTAAAAAAGGTTGTATGATAAATTCAAAGTTCAACGCCAATAAAACACAGGTGTGCGTGTTCTCAGCCAAAATGTCTCCATTCCTTCCCCATCCCACTTTTCAGTGCACTCAAATGCCATTACAAAATAGGCTCGCTCATGGATATCTGTCGAGACCTCAACCCACGCGAATACGTTGAGAGTATCACTAAAGCGGCCTCACGGAAGCTAGGTGTGTTAAACAGGGTGAGACGGTTCTTCTCGCCCGGGCATCTGTGTCTTCTTTATAAGACCCAGGCTCGCTCATGCGTGGAGTACTGTTCTCACCTTTGCGATGGTGCCGCACAGTACCTGTTTGACGCTCTTGACCGGTTGCAGCGGCGAGCAATCCGAATTATCGATAGTCCCGAAGCCACCGAGATCCTTGAGCCTCTACAGTTGCGTAGAGATATCGCCTCCTTGGCAGTCCTCTATCACCTTTACCATGGTGAGTGTTCTGAAGAGCTCTTCCAATTGATCCCCCCCTCTCCCATCCTCTACAGAACAACACGTGCCGGCCTTAGAAGTCACCGCTTTAAAGTGGAAGACATACATTCTCGTACTCATCGCTTCGGTGCTTCCTTCCTGTGCCGAGCGGTCAAAACCTGGAACTCACTACCAGCGCACGTGTTTCCTTCCCACTATGATCCCGGGTCCTTTAAGCGGGGCGTGAAAAAGCATCTCACCAGGCCGCCATAGTGTGGGTCACCATGCTGCATTGTTCTTTTTCGCATTGAGGATGGTGACCACCACTCTTGGATTCTGCTCATGCTTTCCATCAGGCAGGGTAGAGTCATTTTGGCAGCTTAAATATATATAAAAAAAAAAACAAGTTTGCGTACTTGTGGCATAAAACTGAATCTCCAAATTGTAATGTGTGTGGCGTAGATGAAGACGTACAACATGTTCTGATGGAATGTTTCAAGTACCGCGGGGATAAGGAAACTCTAAAGGAGGCACTGGGGGTAAACCCATGTGACATAGGAATCCCTCGAATGACTATCGTCGTCTACATCTAATGAAGCAAGGATACTCAGTCGCATGACTAAACCCGCAGTGAGTCCTCAATCTTAGTTATACATGTGCTTAAAGTTATGTTAGTTATTTAATTGATTACAAGACAAGAAAAGTATATATGTATTTATATCATTTGTCTAATACGGATAACGCTAACTGCTTAGCTTGGGACTAGATGGCGTTGTGTGTAAGATGTCCGAAATATTTATTTATTTATTACGTTATCACAAATAGGATTTAGCCGTGAAAATTTTTACTAAAGTCTGTTGAGAGAACCAGTTCAAGATCCTCGGGATAGCTAGTTCAAAAAATACTTTGTTTATAAGACTCGTAAAACAATATTAGTTTGATAATTTGTGGACACTAAGGTGTTGCGGAGAGCGAACCCATTATTACCCAGACAATCCAATCTTCTCTCCTCTCTTCTACTTTACAAAGTAGGAATTTTTTATTTAATAAATAGAGAAATAAGCAGCCGGTTGCACTGATTGTAAGTGAATACCAACGCCAAGACTATAAAGATGCGTTACCGACCATTGAGAATCACCCGAGGCTTGGAGTTTCTTGCAGACTAACTCACTCAACGATGAGCAATAAAAAACTACTTTACAACTTTAAGATCCTGGTATTACAAAAATCAGTTTATTAGAAGGGATATGGAGGAGAATTTGGTTCGATTCCACTCAGATTGAGGATGACCTGGGTCATTTATTTATTTATTAATCATTACTTTATGCACAAATATATGCATGCAAATATATACAGTGATATATAAATAATCATACATATATGCGTGTGTATTAATATACCTACATACATATACATATATACATATACGTATCTATTATAAAAGAACCTACATAAATTCGTGATTTGATGAACTAAGTCCCCGTCAATTTCAATTCCAATTCACCTAGAAAGAGCCATTCTGACCTCAAGAGCAAGAATTCATTTATAAGTCAGTACATCAGTGGGCTATTTTGTCCTAGGCGTTTTCTTCTTGCCAGCTTCAGGGTGGTGTAGCAATCTTGTAAGTTGAACAGTGGTTAAATAATCAGTAAAAATACACTTCATGTATAATCTTATATATACATATACATACGCACGTCATACATGCACGTGTACTTATTATTTGTTACGTAGCTAGTGCAACAAATCAAAACAAACAAAACCGAAGTGTAGTCGACTGACGCCCCAATCACTTGCTTGGAATGGCGCTATTACAATTCCAGCGTTCCTCTATCAACCAAAGGGACCTAAAAAGGACTTCTGCGCATCTAACGAATCTGGCCAAGTTACGTGACGGTCTCTTTAATTTGAAACTATAAATATTAGTATGTTCATCGGCGGTCTGGTCACCATAGCACAGACTGCCTAATTTGTTACCAGACATCCGTGTTGGGTAAATTACACCTATTTTCGCAAAAAGAGAGGTGTTGTAAGTTTGACATCGATGTCTGTGGCATCGAAGCTCTTAAAAAGATGGACCGATTTCGATGGGGTTTTTTTCATTTGAAAGCCAGTTCTTAGCTATGTTTGGTTAATATCGTTCCAGCAGTGTAAGAGTGTCAGCTCTTTTTCAAAGTGATTTAAGGCATTTTTGGCGTATGATTAATGCTTGTGTAGGGAGGAGGTATTATTGGAATCATTCCTTTAGCATTAGTTCTATGAATATTTATACGGAGTGTGCTCAAAAAGTATCACGAATTTTGTGTATTTTCAAAAATTATTTATTTATTCGTGAATATCTATTTTGTCCCCTTCAAACTAATCCCCCTGGGATATTATACAATAATTTTTTTGTATCTTGTTCAGCTCCTCCTTCGATGCCGTCTTTATCTCGTCAATCGTGGCGTAGCGTCGTCCTTTCATGGGCGTCTTCAGTTTCGGGAACAAGAAAAAGTCACAGGAACAAGAAAAAGTCGCGGACAGATTCCAACATCTCATTAGCAACATTCATGCGATGCTATTTTTGATCGAAATTGAGCAATTTTGGTACGAATTTTGCGGCGACCCGTCTCATGCCCAAATTATCGATTAAAATCGAATAGCACGAGCCAATCGATATACCTAGGTCCTCAGCAATTTCTCTAACGGTGATTCGACGATTGGCCAATACCATTTTCTTCACTTCATCAATTTTTTCGTCTATTGTTGAAGTGCTCGGGTGTCCGGCACGCTCTTCGTCGTTCACATATCTCGGCCTTCTGAAAACATTTTGTACCACCGATAAACGTTGCTTTTGTCCAAAGTAGCTTCTTCGTATGCCACAGTCAACATTCGGAATGCATCCGCGCACTCAATTTCATTTTTCACACAAAATGTGATACAAATTTTTTGTTCCATTTTTTTGAATAAGTAAAAATCAAAGACGAAACGAAACACGCGCAATCAAAGCAGATGTCAACAATTAACTGAACATTCAAAATGGCCGAACTTGTAAGCATAAGTGAGAGACATATGTACCAACATAACGCCACAAAAAAATCGAAATTCGAATATACGTAACCCGCAAAAATTCAAAATTCGCGATACTTTTTGAACACATCTCGTATTGAAAATATACATCAAAGGCACGAACGACACGAATTCAATGCTTTCATATATTACTATTATTGCCCGTGGCTACGACTGTGTGAGTACTCAAGAATCAAAGTACATATTTCCTTACCAAATTTCATTAATATCGGTGCAGTGGTTTAACCGTGAAAGCGCAACAGTCATGTTAGTTTCGTATTAATAATGTTAATATGGTTAATAACTACATACGTATAATATCTACACATCAATACTGGTCACCCGTACGCGCATAGGATTCTAAATTGGCGAAGCGTCAATTAATATCGCGTTAGTGTGTTTTGTTATAATAATTTATTTAAATTTACATATTACTCGTATAATGAATTCTCGGTATTATTTTAACAAGCTTTTGTCCGCGGCTTCGCTTGCGCAGAAGTACTCACTTTCCTCTTTTATATATGTATAGGTCTAACTTTTGCCCACCAGTTTAGGTCAGATTGTTTGCCACCAATTCTATAAAAAAGTACCACACTGGCCAGATGTTTTGATATACTTAGTTTTGTTCAAATCTTTACTTCACTTTAAAGTTTTTCTGCGTAGCACATAAATATATGTATTACTAGCTGACCCGCGTTTGTTGTTGTTACTGCGGGCAATGCCGAAGGAGAAACCAGTCTAAAGAAAGTAGCCTAAGTTATTCCTTATATAATCAGCTATCTGACAGTGAAAGTCCCGTCGAAATCGGTCCAGCCGTTCCAGAGATTACCCGGTATATGTACCGTGTATATGCGGCTATAGTAAAAAGGCGGTTATTTAAATATTACAAATAGATTATAGAATTTAATTTATTTGTATAGACTAGCGATAACCAGCGTCTGCTGCCATGTAAGGTAAATCAATATTATTCCTCAAGATTTAAAGTAAATACATGCACAATTTCATTGAAATCGGTACAGCGGTTTAACCGTGATAACGTGGCACCCAACATCTATTATCTTGACTTTTTTGTTTTGATTAACGTCAAATATATGACAGCTAATGATTGGTGTTTTTATTTAATATGTAGTGTTATGAAAATGGCAAAGATAAGACTTTTTTCCTCGTAATTATTACGTTTTTTTTCTATATAAGAAACTACCTTGTCCGTATTTATTCTTCATAAGCCAATTTATTTTGTTGAGTTTTGCAGTTAGCCATACATTAGATTAGATGTTTTATTTTTGTTTATTTTATAACTAGCTACGACGTGCCGCGTTACCCGCAGTTGATGTTATAAAACTATATATGATGATATAACACAGCGGGGTGCAGCTATTTATGTAAATAAACCTTCCTCTTAAATCGCTATATCTATCGCTGAGTACAGCAAAGAAATGCGTTAAGTTATTTAAAATATCTAAGTGCACAGACAGAGGAACTTCATTATATACTTTGTTATGACTCCTATTTTATATTTCATGACCTTATCAAAGCTAGTGTCCATTTTAAGAGTCCACTAATCTAACAAACCGATAGTGCCACAGGCAACTATGCCATCTGCATACAAAGCAAAGATAAATCAAGGACGAAATGCATTGATAAATTCAACTATTAAGTACCTCTACACTCGTTACTTAAACTTATAAAGGTACTTAATAGTTGATGAATGAATAAATATAGTTTAAAAACACGCTTAAAAAAATATGTTACATACAAACAAACATATCGGTGAGGGTAAAAAAACGTGTTAAAAATATCTTACTTTAGCACACCATCTGTCACTTTAGTCTCTCATACTTCAGGATCCCCTGCTTAGATCCGGCATTAGGATTCATTTGGAATTTTCGTCCACACTGATCCTAGGGGATCCTAGGGGATCATACATTTTTATTTGAGAGCACACTTACTTTCTATATTTATAAATAATACAATGTTAGGTGTTAAAATTGTTCCATTTAGAATGGAAATTAAGAATGGAAATTAAGGAATGAAGATCACAGTTTCATGATATGGAAAGCACTCTAAATACGACTGATATTTTTAAACTTAAAAACATAATTTAGTTGCCCAAGTCTTTTTAAAACTAAATTATTGCCCACAAATTATATATATATTAAGTATTACCTACAAACAGTTACTTGAAACATTTTTGTCGGTGAAATTCTATTGATTACAAATCCAGACATGAGGACGCCAGATGAATCATAGAACAACGACATTTCGTAGTGGGGACACTCGAGTCTTCTACCTCTGGTGTTTTACAAGAAATATACCTACATCTACACAAATAATAGTATATATAAAAGATGATTTATGAAATTTGTACAAAAAATATAAAAATATACCTATGTACGTAAAAACTTAAAGAAAATAGGCATTTGTAATTAATGTCATAGAATTTTTTTCTAGCCCGTTATTATTTTCGGATTGATAGTTAACCTAAGTTACTGCTTATTTTTTATGTAATAGGGAGCAAACGAGCAGACGTATAGTAAGTGATTACTGCCACCCATGGACACCCGCAACACCAGGGGCACACGCAACACAAGTGCGTTGTCGGCCTTGGGGGATTGGCATGGGGATGAGGGGAAGGGTTGGATTATAGGCCTTCGGTATGCTCACTCACTCGGTGAAACAAAGCGCAGGCGCTGTTTCACACCGGTTTTCTGTGAGGCCGTGGTATCACTCCGGACGAGCCGACCTATGCATGCCGAAGCGTGGCTCTCCCTCTATAGTCATACCAGCCAGTAAAATGTTATGAGAATCGGCCAAGGCGTTTCAAGGACAAGTCCGGAACAAACAGAAAAACATTGATTTTCTTTATATTTTAAAGTGAATATAATGGTATTATGAAGAAAAGGAAAATATTATTGGTAGACTGGTCAGAGTCGTGTACTATAGAAACACCTACTTTCTTAGGAAAGGCCTATTAAGGGTCTAATATTTTTTAAATAATTATATCTACTTAAAATTAAATATTGTTATGGTACTAATGACCATTAGGTTATCAAGTATTTATATAAGAATATTAGGAGCCCGTGTTTGAAACACGTTTACAGATATATGATACAAGTTTTGAGTGTTTACGATATAATTTTATTACATTCTACATAAAAATAGTTTAGGCATGTCGTTTATAATTAACATAAAGACCAATACGGAACACAATCAAAATAATTAAACAATTTATTTATTTATTAGGGCTGCCAACAATTGTTTATATTTTCCCATATAAAAATATTACAAATCAATATAATGTATTGCGGCAACTTCCACATACAGCGAACACAAATATACTACAGCGCCATCGACCGAAGATACGTCGAACTATGGAGTAACGAAGAAAACGAAGAAACTACCAATCCTGCATCGCGCAATAGAAGTACTCGCGCCGATTAATATATATATAACTTCCCGCAACCGTTGGGCAGTGATGATCACCTCGCCTGGTCGGAGGATTTCGGTGAGTAAGTCATCGACTGCCCCCTATTGTATTAACCGGTATGCATACAAGATTTGATTCAGTGTGTTATGTGGTATTACACAAACCAGATTCATTAATGATAATAATATTTTTTTATTGATATAATACCAACACCACGACAATACAATTGGTTTTTTATAACTAGATATATGTTATGACATACTCTTAAACTGGGTGTCTACAATATGGCTATGATCACCAACGTCTAAACTAGGCCGAGCCTGTATCTTAGACGTTAGTTCCTTCCCAGGTTTTAACTAATCATAAAAAACAGATGCATTTAACCAAACTAGGTACACAGTATCAAAAGGTGGGCAAACCCACACAATATACATACATATTGCCTGTTATAAGAATAGTTCTCAGAATAATAGATCCAACTTACTGATTTATCTCGATACACAGGTATCACAACCACGCCAAACAAACATATATCACAATGTAATACACATCACAACAGTCACATGTATTTGAAAAACGAAAAATAATACAGAATTTTTTTTTTTTATATATTTATGCTGCCAAAATGACTCTGCCCTGCCTGATGGAAAGCATGAGCAGAATCCAAGAGTGGTGGTCACCATCCTCAATGCGAAAAAGAACAATGCAGCATGGTGACCCACACTATGGCGGCCTGGGGAGAAGGGGGATGGTGAGGGGGATAGGGGGCGTTGGATTGGGGTATGGGCCTCCGGTATCCTCACTCACTCGATGAAACACAGCGTATGCGCTGTTTCACACCGGTTTTCTGTGAGGCCGTGGTATCACTCCGGTCGAGCCGGCCCATTCATGCCGAAGCGTGGCTCAATAAATAATAGTGATTTGTTAACACTACTAAACATGACAGGTATTTCTGCGTATATAATCAATGATCCCGACATTAAGTCGGGTAATCTATATAATTACAGCCTATCCCAGTGATTACTTCACTGTCATATCCTGGTAAATGTATTTAAATAAGTTTTAGTTTTCGAACTAGACATATTGTACTTAAATGTGGGTAGACCCAACATAGCATGCTTGCACAGAAGCAAAATATACCGCACCGTCTATAAAGAGATCAAATGAGGTTGAGGCAACCACTATAAATACGAACTTAAGACTTTTTTCAAATTTAAAAGATTGTTTTTAATGTGTTAAGGTTCCTTTTTGTTTGATTTTAGTTACTTACGTACATTGGTAAACACACTAACATCCATACTCAATAAATGCAATATACATCCATAAGCATAATTACTTAATAATTTGGAACAAACTTTCTATTTCTTCATAGTTTCTCGATTGAAGCCATGATATTCATTCATAAATAATGTTTTATAAATACATTTCGTTCGATTCAACATAGACTTACGAAAAACCTACTATCGTGAAACATCTGTGGAGGAACGGGTGTTATGTCCCTCCTACACAAAAGGAGGATCCTTCGACCAGGCAAGGTGAAAAAGCCTGGCGGGCCACTGCCCAACGGTTGATGTTGAGAAATTGTATATATGTTAATCGGCGCTAGAACTTCTATTGCGCGATGCATGATTGGTAGCTTCTTCGTGTAGTATGTTACTTCGTAGTTCAGTGTATCCGCGGTAGATGGCGCTGAGGTATGTTTTATGTTGTCGCTGTATGTGTAAGTCGCCACACATCTGCCATAGTGAGCATTGTGTTATCATGGTCATTGTTTCACCCTTAGATGATCGTATGCACTTTGCGTGCATTGGTGGACTATACCTAAGGCATTCTCTACCAGTCAATCCTTGGATGATACAGAGAAAGTGGGAAGTACATGCATTTTGGCTGAAGTTACTTCTGAAATATTTTAAACACTCATATATAAACTTATTATACGCTTTTAATATTTATATACATACATATACTTAAATATATATCAATACATACGTCTGTACGAAGCTGTGTATAAATGTAAATTCCCCGTTTCGCACGTATAAAACTGCTTGCCCTAAATGAATCAGTCAGGATGTAGCTTTAACATAGAGCCAAAATTGCTGAAACGGTAAAGTGGTAATCTTGACAGCCGATGCTTCATATATCGTAAACATCCACTAAAAAAGGGTTTATGGCAATTTCAACCCTAGCGGGGTACAATACAGAATTGGCGGTTGTATATAAGCTCGTCATTTTTAAAGTCGGAATCTCTAGCGAACCCATAGTCTATATGACACGCCACGTCAAGTATTCCAATAGAAATAAGCTTGAATAATCTTTATCAGTAATCGAACCTCAAGCACATTGAGCAATATGATGGTGACTTCATAATCTTTAGAACTTCGTCAGGAAAACCATTCTGTAATCAAATTTTTATTATTGACTGATTTTCATTCACATTTCCTCATGATATAATGATAGTTCTGTCATATATGGCTGGTTTACAGGTGGTTAGTAAATTTATACTCATTTGTACCAAGTCCTGAGCCAAAGTCGAATCGCCAATCGTGATAGTCAGTTTACTTATATAATATGTTCATTCTTCTGAGTAAAATTATCGCCATACCCAACACTATACAATGGTCTGACCAGTCTGATCGTGGAGCAATAAAAATCAATATTTTCTTTGATTTTTATTGCTCCACGATCAGAATAGCTGCAGGAATCCATCATGTTGATGTGATTAAATATGCACAGGAAAACTTAAATTGATATAGGATCTGTAGCTACGACGTGCTTTGGTTAGTGATAACTAGTTTTGCAATGGGAAAGCTTCACTTTGGCACGAATGGGCTCGACCGGAGTGATACCACGGCCTCACAGAGAATCCAACCCCTAATAACCGACGCCTCTGGTGTTTTGGGCATCTAAGTGCTTACCATCAAGCGATATGTCTGTTCGTTGGCCCCAATGTGTATATATGATTATATGTGATACATGTTCATCTTATTTACAGATGTCTGGAACTCAATATGGTCAAAGCTTCTAATACTGTGTTGGAATTTGATGTTTGCACGTAAAGGTAAACTAAGGTCAAATTATAAACTACAATTTAAAATAGGCGTCAATGTTATTGTATCATCATGCCACTGGATTGTAGTAAACAAGTTTATGAACTAAATTATTGCATCCGTGGAATTAATGTGTCGCGTGCTCACTGTACGTATATCATAATGTGAAACTTATGTTTATTATGTGTAATCACGGGAAGCATGGTTTTCAGATTGCATTAGTCCGTTCAATCTGAGTGATACATAGGCCTTACTAGAGAGCCTTATTAAGAGAAGGATTTGAGGATTAATGTAGCTATAACCTACCATCTCCCTGGAGTAGAACTTAAAGGAGAGGACCTGCCGTTTGGTGTCCCCAAGTCCCTTGGGTAACGGTAGTTATTTACTATAACGTGTAATGAAAAGATCTTCTGTCTCCTATTCAACAGAATATTTTAACAGAATAAATGAATAAATATCCGTTCTAAAATTTTACTGTGATTACAGCCCCTGGCTATCTCCACACTGTAACATTTTTGGGTGTTCGGCATTTAATGGGAGTATTGTCGGTGTAGTTATGTGATGGGTGTAAGATCGTGATAATTTAAGACTATATTAACAAATATTTCGGATATCTAAACACAACGCCATCTAGTCACAAGGAAAAAGAATCATCCAATTTGGTGATTCATTTTTATAATGAATCACCTAATGCTTCTGTAATGGCTACTAGGCAACTGATATGAATACATATATACCTTTTTTGTTAATACATTATACATAGAAAACACCCAAACTCCGATACAAATATTTGCAGATCATTAAAACATTTAGTCCGACCCGAGAATCGAAATTCGAAACTTTCTTCCTAAGAACTAGCAAACGTACGTATCTACCTACCTACCCCTCTGCGGAAATTATCTTTGCCGACCGCCATACAGCCTCCGTTGAGTTTGGTCCACAGTTATCATCCAGCCCTATAGCAGTATTTTGTGTCCTCATCTTTTGGTGTATTTGGGGTGAGTATTTCTCGCAGTACATACATTTAATAAAATACAAGTAGCCAGCTTTAAATATATTGTTAGATTTTTTACTAAATACATGTGATTGTGCGAATAATGTAACTTTTTGCTATAAGTCTTTATTTTTAATAGTGGTATTTTATGATTTAGCTTAGGACATTTTTAAAGATCACTTTAAGTTAACGTCCAGGTTCACTGAGTTCAACTAATAAAAAAAAACTCATATTTATTTATAATAAACTCCTTTTTTGTCTTTTTCTTTCACTTTTTTTGATGATCTACATTAAAATTCTACCTTCTAATCGTCTTCCTAGCCTTTATTATTCTCAAGATTTAGGGGACGGCGACTAGTTCAACCGGTTTTACCTAAATATCAGTTTTACACGGAGCGACTGTCATCGGATCTCCTTTACCATAAGGGTAAACTGGCTTCGAATGTTAAACCAGTTGTCAGCATATTTGAGAGCACTGACTTCCCAATAACGATTGCCATAGATGTTCATGAGAACCAGGACCGACGGCTTTAAGTGCTCTCCGAGGTTTGGGCGGGAAGCACCGCCATATTTCATACTCCGGGCTATTAAAGACCTGGACCTGGGAATCGAACCCGAGACCTCTTGATCTGCAAGCGCATAAGCTAACCACTGGACCAACGAGGCAGTCTAACATTCTAGCATCTAATATTCAACCATAATTTCCTTTAGAGGTGATGATTTTATTTTATCAAATCCAGCCCGACTTCACAATGAAGTCTTTGGAATTCTCGGGTTCCTTCTACTAAAATATACCAACTACGTAATTTCCTCTACGATAATATACCAACATATATTACACATACAAACTTTCTTTTTGAATTACTCTAATCTAATTAGTTTCGCCACAAATACTGTTACAATAAAAAAATAATCTAATGTTACTTTTGAATTTGGAATCTGTCACTTTTACACGATTATTCATTGTGTTTGCTTATTTTCGCGCCAATATATTGTAAATTGTGTTATTAAAAAGGAGTGGGGTGATAAAGAGAACCAAATCGCTGTGATTGCATTACATAAAGTAGATATGGAGCCAACTTCAATTTTTAAAATCCTTTATACGCTTGGTAAAACCATGTCGTGTATTTAAAAAGATGACTTAGGACTTGCAGCCTGTACACATATAAACGCACAGGTCATTTCTTAACTGATAATTTAAAGAAAGAATATTTTGGTAAAATAATAAAGAACTGCTTAAGCAGTTCTTTTTTATTGTAGAATATATATTGTAGAATATTGTAGACAATTGCAGAACAAATTTTTTTTCAATATATAATTGTGCAATATTTTAACAAGCAAAATGACCGCATTTATGCGGGCAGCTCTAAAGATGCTTCCCTATTAGTCAACAGATAATGCCCACGTTGTACACGTGGGTATTATCTGACTTCAGAGATGGCTTGGTGGGATGTTAAGTATAAAGGAGGGCCTGAGTCATATTTTTTTTGAAAAAAGTATCAAAACATGGGCACAAGTGTAACAAGATACCGTTTTTGAGAAGGTAGTTAAGCCCCTTAACAACACGATGTTCAATAATCAAGAATTGACCTTTCAGCAAGACTCACGCCGGGCTTAAAAACTCGATCCACCCAATTTTAGTTTGAAACAAACGTTCCGGACTTCATGAGAGCTGAAAACTGGCTGTCATCTAGTATTAATCATAATCCACTGGATTATGATTTATGATCAGTTTTAGATAGTAACGCTTGCTCTAAACGTCATGATAATTTGGAGTCGCCCAAACAATCCATACAATTGGCAGTAAAGAATCAATTTTCCAGACACAGAAAAGAGTGCGTGTTTTTTTAAAAACTGCCTCAACTTATAAAGGTCTGTATTGTAGCTTTTAGTCTTTAATTATTTTTAATAGGTTTTATATTATTGTATTAAACTAACACACTGTAACAGTAACAAATGTTACGGAGAATAAAAAATGTTGCTTTTTTTTTAAACAATATTTATGGCAAGACTGAGTATTGTTGCAAACTGAATACTATTGTTTAATTGAAAAGACAGCGGAAGCAACTTCCTTTTTATACCATATTAAGATAAAGAAGTATCAGCGCTTTATAACCCAACAATTAGTCAACAATATACTCAAATATAATTATCTTACATCAGCAGCAGCTTAGAAGTTTTCATTTTGATTATTTAGATTATTGTATTATGCTCAGCGTAGAAAAAACTAAAGTTCTTCAATAAAATATTGTATCCACCTACCGCCGTTCAATGCCGAATGAAGGTTTCCCCAAGGACAGCCAACTATCTCGGCCTTAGGCAGCCCGCATCCAACCGCCGCCAACTTCTTTCTTTAAATAGCCAGTCCATCGTGCCGCAAGCAAGAATACCACCTGTCAGATAATTTTATAAGCCTGCTTCATTTCTAAGTTGGCAAAATCTGCGTCATATATATATATCTAACCACTAATATATAATCATCAAATAGAAATAATCATATTGAATGAAGAGTGACGCAGGCATAAACACTTGGGTTTTTCTAACGTCAGTACCGAGATTAGCTGCAGGCATCGTCTAATAGCTCTATTGTGGTTTATTTATTTTAAATCTAATGCGCTTTTGCACATCGGCTGACTTACTGTTCAGTCTTCTCTCGGTTTTTTAAAATTATAATCCATCTGTGACTATTTTGTTTGTTTGAAAATGAAGTTAGACCTTAGTTGAGACCATCGTTTAGTAGTTGAGTGCAATAGGTTGATTTGAAATTAAAGATGGATACGGCAATAGGCAATTGATCTATAGAAGAAACCGAGAAAGTTCTGTGGGAGAGCCACATTTCGGCACGAATGGGCCGACTCGACTGGAATGATAACCACGGCTTCACAGAAAACCGGTGTGTGTGTGAATGAGGATACCGGAGGTCCATACCCTAACCCTGCTCCCATCTCCCTCCCGATCCCCCAAAGGCCGGCAACGCACTTGTGACGCCTCTGGTTGCGCGCGATATCACGCGATACGTCTGCTCGTTTGCCCCCTATTCCATAAAAAAAGAAACTCAATACGATTCACAATCAGAAGGAATGTGGGTTTCAAGTTTTTGATCATAAACCAAAAAGGTATCGTAGCTCAAAACTGGCATAGACAAAAAATTATAAAAAAAGTATATAAATTAAAATAGCATTAACATTCTAACTAATGTACCCAAGTCTTTTATCTATATAAATAAATATGAATTACCAAATTGGATAATTCTTTTTTCTATGTGTTCGTTATTGTTAGGACAAGGTTCGTATAGAAAATAAAAATAGCCTTTTTTTCACTATCTGTATGAACCTGAAGCAGGCATCTATAGTCAGATTTTCAGAAATGTAGAAAATATTTACGAAATAAAAATATGTACGTAGTCTTCCGGGTCAGCTAGTTTATTATATTGTTGGCCTGTTATAAGTTGTTCATGTTAATGATTATCATTATTTATTTTTCAGATCAAAATGGGGTTACCGCAATTGCAAACATGCTGTTTCGTATTCGATCTAAAAACAGGTTGCATCATTATGGGCAGCATAAACGCTGTGAGTATAAAATCTATGTGTATATTTAAAAAAAAAGATAATAATTAAAATACAAATAATGTCGAAATCACCTCAATCAACCAACATCAATAATTTATTAACATTTACAATTTTTGCTTATATTATTGGTTTTGATTGTATAATTTCTTGTAAAAGTATTGTGGCACCTCTGGCATTCAAGCTAAGAAAAAACTTTTGTCATGAGTGCCAGGGCTCCTTCTTAACATTGTATATATTAAAATATATACTTCGAATTACACATGGAGTACCATAGACCTACTTCAATAGGCATGATAACAGTAACCAAGAACCAGAAGAAATCTGTATTTATCTGATGAAATGGGGTTCATAGAGTATAAAAATCGTATTTATTTCCATATTTAGAGCGAGATTAATAGTTAATTAACAAATAAAACTAAAAATACAGCATGCATGTTTAGTTGAATACCAAACGGAGCAAATTACGTCACGTAGGTATAAAGCTCACCGAAAAACGGATATAATCGACAGTCACTTTACTGTTTTTAAGAGCTATAATTGACACTGGTTGACAAATGGTTACTTCGCGTCTGTCACAAACAGACGCCATGACATCACCGAGCGTTATGGCGTGAATTTTGAACTTAAAATTTAAATCGTAATCTTTTCTTACTAAAACTTTATTTTTTGGAGAAATATAACTGTTTTTGACAATAAGAGATACTTCGGAACATCATAACAGAATGTTTTAAAAATAAGTCATCATGCCTATTGCTCCAAAAAGTGCAACTATTAAAAAAGAAACTTAATTAGCCACAAAAAAATACTATACAGTCCAAAATTGAAAAGATAAACAAACATGATAAGAAATAAAATAAAATGAAACTTCCTTGAGGCCTCTAGAAGAGGTGTGTGTTAGTTGTCTATGTGATATGTGTTTATATGTGTGTGTATCTATGTGTGTGTGTGTGTGTGTGTGTGTGTATGTGTGTGTCTAAAATGTCCTAGCCTTCGAAGTTATCTAACACTGTTATAAACATAAATAATTCTCGATCCAGTGGTTTTGTTCACGGATCTTCTGCACTATAATGAAAATCTAATCTATCTAATAAATCTAATCTATAATTAAAATTCAATTCAAAAGAAGACAACAAATAAGTTTAATTATAGTGGATTAATTACTCACGGCACTTATAGTTTTCTCAACACGTACAGCGAGCCATTACATTAATTTAAACATTTCTCTTAAATGAGAGCTTTAGTTATTACATGTATTACAAATATCTCCTGTCAGACTATTAAAAAATATTGGCACTAAATATTTACTGGCCATTTTCCAATAGTAATTACTAGCTCTTAGGGTCTGCCCGTTAGCGTATGTCTTTGTATCGCGGTAAATCGTAGTCTATGACCTTTCTTGCAAATTAAGAATTAAAGGTAGTAGAGCCATGCTAATTTCAGCACCAACAGGCGGTTCGACCGGGGCTGTACTACCTTCGCAAGAAAGTCAACGTTAAATGACAGAATGTGTGCTGTCGTGTTTGCTTAGTGAGTGATAGACCTGAGGTCCATGTTGCATTATTTCTAATAGCAATAAGTATGGTGACCGCCATTTTAGGATTCTGCTTATGCTCTCCATCAGGCAGAGTAAAGCCAATTTAGCCGGCACTTACATATAAAAAACAATAAAAAAACAAATTATTTTCATGGCAAGTTTCATTAAAATCGGTGCAGCTTTGAAGTCGTAAAAGTGTTTGTGTGTGTGTTTGTGTGTGTGTGTGTGTGTGTGTGTGTGTGCGTGTGTGTGTGTGTGTGTGTGTCAATTTACAATAAACTCCCTGTTGATATAGCCTGAACATAGCCTCTCCAGAGGAAGACCAGAGAGCCCGGTCTATTGCTTTTTGCATCCAGTCGCTGCTAGCCCTCCTATGCAAGTCGTCCCGCCATCTAGCCGGAGGACGTTCCACACTACGAAACGCGAAACTATTAAAAACTTGCTCTTGTGGAAATTTAAGAATACCATAAAACCTAAGTTATCCGTAAAGGGCTATTACATCATAAGAGAATATCTTAATGATAAAACTGCCTGGGATTGAGCTGCCCATGTGCAAAACATGGTCATTATTTTTAATCTTTAAATTTATTTCTTATTTCGATTTGACCATAATTTATAATTTGTAACTTTAAGTTTAAATATAGCTGTTGTTGTCACTTTTTTCTTATTATTTTTTACCAAATTATGATGGGTGACTTGAACACAATAAGGAAAGTCGAACTCATCTGCTCAAAAAAGTTTAACTAGCATAAGAGAACATGCGACTTGTGATCGTAGAACTATTTAAGATGACCAATTCCTCAGTAAATCTAAGTAACCTATGTATCTGTAAATATAATTGAAACATTTACAAATACATAGTTTGCAACTCTATACTAGCACCATCTATTGGCGGCGAATAAATTATCATGGAAGCGACGACAGTCTTCATTAGTCTTGATAAATTTAGGCACTATCGAACTTTATGTCAAGACCTTACTTAGGTAAAAATAGGGTACTTTGAGGACCCCACGAAACAACGGGATATATCCCACGCATCTATACAGAAAAATAAAGAAAAATGTTCATAACGGACGGCAGAAATTCAAGCTCTCTCGAAAATGTAAAACTTACTTAATGGCGACAGCGGCAACGGAAACACACTACAGCGCCATCTACCAAACATACGTCGAACTGTGTAGTAACCTGTTCCGCCACACCTAATATTTAATTCTATACAGAAAGCCCTATAACTATGGCATAAGTCTAGTCTTCATAAGACCAAAAAAGTTTATGACATGGCATTGACTATTTTCTAGTATCTCTAACATTCATACAAGAAATTCGACTAGATAATAATTTTTAAAGTAGATTTAGGTTTTCGAGATTTAACAAAGACATTTTTCTATTCGTCATCTCAAGACACCACATTCACACAACGCTATCTAGTCCCATTCTATGCAGAGCTTGTACTAGGGGTACCAGATAAGTTGGTCCGGATGGCGTAAGAAAGCGGTTCCCGGATCTCTCCCGTCTCTGGCGCAGAGTGGCACACAGTGTGCTTTTAGTCGGTTCAATTCCGACACACCGCCCCGCCGCAAATCCCGGTGGGATGAAGGCCCAAGGGGGTATCCACACGTCAAAAAAAAAGGGGTACCAGATAGGTGATATAAATAAATATATATATTTTGTAAATACATACATACTATACATATAATACACACAAAATCCAAAACCAATATTAGCAGATCATTCAAACATTTGATTCGCAAGGGTATTGGATCACAGGCCTCAAGTAAGGCAGTCGCATATGCTTCCACTACGCCACTATAGCAATTCAAGAACAAGAACTAAACTAAATTGGTATTAATAAAACATCTCTTTCAGGTGCTGTCTTTCACGATGCTTTGTGTGATGATAGTATTTGCTGCAGCAGTAGGAGCGATAGACTCTAGCAATCAATTTGAGAACGATGTGGAAATGCAAGCTGCCATCACGGGACTATACGCTATGTGTATTATTCTCATCATTATGTTTTTAATTAAGTTTACTTTTGACGTCATCTTCATATGGGGTGTTTACGCGGTAAGTTTATTTTGTAATACCTATCAGTGTGGTGACTGATTAAGAATACAGTGTCATCATCAACAACTAGTAATGCCTCACTGCGAAGGCATCCTGTCAGGTGAAGGTTAAGGCCTTACGTCCCCACGCTGGCCGAGAGTGGGTTGGTGATTACAGCGTATATGAATACTGTTACCGTTGGTGTCTTAGGAGCCGACAAAAGGAACAAATTAAGCCGAAATGAAGCACTTCAAGAAAAGGAACACTATACCAACCTTTCTGGCCAGTGTGGTAAAGTAAGCTAAAACCTCCTTTTTTATGTATTAGCTGCCAAAATGACTCTGCCCTGCCCGATGGAAAGCATGAGCAGAATCCAAGAGTGGTGGTCACCATCATCAATGCGAATAAGAACAGTGTAGCATGGTGACCCACATTATGGTGGCCTGGTGAGATGCTTTTTCACGCTCTGCTTAAAGGACCCGAGATCAGAGTGGGAAGGAAACATGTGCGCTGGTAGTGAGTTCCAGGTTTTGACCGCTCGGCACAGGAAGGAAGCACCGAAGCGATGAGTACGAGAACGTATGTCTTCCACCTTCCTTGGCTTCAGTCCAACAGAATACTCTTAAAAGTTGTTGATGATAGCATATACACAAAATACACTTACGTGGGATAGTCATGCTTCGGCATGAATGGGCCGGCTCGATCGGAGTGATGCAACGGCCTCACAGAAAACCGATGTGAAACAGCACTTACGCTGTGTTTCACGGAGTGAGTGTGGATACCGGAGGCCTATTTTCCAACCCCTTCCCCTTCCCCTAATGGCCGGCAATGCATTTATGGTGCTCTGGTATCGCTTATCATCAGGTGATACGTATGCTCGTTTGCCTCCTAGTGCATAAAAAAAGTACAATGCTAGATAACTGCTATTTCGGTTGGTGTTGTAAAAGCTGACAAAGAAAAATACATTCCGCAGAACGGCTGATCTGCAAAAAGAAGGATAACTTCAAACAAATAGTCTACCAACATGTCTGACCAGCGTGGCTTAGCAGCCCAAACCTCCCTTCTGTTGAGAGGCCTAAGGCCAGCAGTAGAATATTAAACGTTGTCGATGATAGTACATACACAGGATATGCTTAATGTTACAGGAACGATCTGGAGTCATTAAAGCTTACATGATTATGTGGATTGTGTTCTTCTTGCTCTCCATGTTTATATTCTTCCTCAACTCTCCCCATTTCACCGCTGGGACTATTGCTACTGAAATATTCTATATTGGTAAGTATTACCTTAAAGATTATAACATCTACGCATAGGACTATTACTACCAAATATCTCTGATAGTATTAAAATACGTAAATATCTATAAATCTGTTAGGAAATTTATTTTTTTCAGGTATAACTAGTAAATTTTTAGTTTCTTTTTTCTTTTCTTTACTTACATACATACATTCAATCACGCCTTTTCCAAAAGTTGTTACTTCGTCCATATTCATCAATCGCTGCATGCATGCTCGACGGTTCCTGGTGCTCTTCACCCTTTTTCAGAGCATCGCCAATTTTAACGGTAATGTTCGCCATGGTCGACCTCTTCCGACACTCCCACACACATTTGCTTTATAAATTCCTTTCGTGAGTTTTCCATCATCCATCATCTCCAAATGACGAAACATGCCCTTTTCAATCCTTGTCACTACGTCTTCTTTCAATCCACTACGTTCTCTTATAACTACATTCCTAATTTTCACATCACACATACTTTTTAGGGACCGCGTCTCCACAGCATTTATTGTACTTTCGTGCTTTTTCTACCATACCCAAGATTCGCCATCATACATTTATTTTTATTTTATTAAGTATTGACGTAATTTGGATATTGCTTAGTACTTTATATAATTACAGATTAAAAAAAAAATCTTATACACTGATATCTCAGAGTCACTGACTGTATGTTGAAAAAGAATGTGGGCATTTCAAATTAAATTTTAAAAGCTTGTCAATAAGGTTCATAAATTTTCCTTATAGTTTTTCAACCTTTTGCTATTATTCCTTCCTTATTCTGTATTAGTTGTATTTATACAACAAAATATTTTTTCATAAATTATATCATTTCAATATAATTATCATTTCAGCTCACAATATATACACGATTTTACTTAGCCACAGTTTCCACAAGCAACTAAATAGCAGAGAGGAGGTTTAAATATCTAACAATATAAAATAAACAATAGCAATATAAAATATCCCTGAAATATACGTCATATATATATTGCTTTTATTTATTCTTCAATTGCCGTAACTGCAAGTTTGAGAGAAGATGCGAAGCAACTACCGAAAGAACTTGAGAGAATAGATAATATTATTTAGTTACTGTATTTATAATATGTTTATTTATTGTTACACTCCGTAAAAACTATGGATTACATTTTGTTTATCTGGCTAACTGCTTTATTCTTAAATTAGAAAACCGTTATGTATTGGATTTTTTCGAATACACATTCATTCATGGTATGAATGAACGTGTATGTATTTGTGTGAATATTTAAAATAAACTGAAAACGGATTTTTGATATCTCTCTATTTCTACAATATTTTAGCCCCCCAATATCTTATACCCGAAAATACTGAAGAGCATAGCATTTTTTCGACGTTATTTAAATGAGAAACGATGTGTGCCTTTCGGTTGAAATCAAAAATGCAGCCAGCTAAATGATATATACTACATTTGTTCCTCGAGTTGTGACAACTTTATCCGACACGATGTTTCAATGGTGATTATTTATCAAATTAAGTAGTACATTACATAATATATAAATTTGTAGGTAAATCAATTATGTAGATATTCATATATAATTAAATGTGTAGATTATATAAAAAATACATGTTATTAAAAATATTAATTCCTGTTGTAAAATTTTCAATTTTTAATGATATCGTTGTTTATTTTACTGGGCCATTTCCGCACTTAGCCTCTTGATTGGGCCGTGGTACCTTAGTTATGATATTTTTATAGGCTGATTACTGAAATAACTAGTATGCAATATTTGTCACTATCGCGTGTAACTAGCCCCACTGACTTTCATACGCAAGTGTCAACAATTACCGGTGTCAACTCCGCCGCGGCAGAACATTTTAGTCCTTAGTTGTTTCATTAATATGATTCTAGTCTTTAGCCTTTACCCTTTGAAAATGTATAACATAATATGTGTGACCAATGATTGCCGAAGCCAATATATAGCCAAAATATATGCACGTGACAAAAACTACCTACGTAATAAATTAAAATTATGGAAAACCATGATTTTCGGGTGGAAATGAGTATTTCCTCACATGTGGTGTGATCTTTGTTATATCGTAAAAAGTCATAAAACCGAATTCTAGCAGACCTAAGAGGTTATGGACAGTCATACTATGGAGTGCAGGGAGCCTAGCCCTACTATTTCGGTATAGTTTCTGGTAGGTCATACTTACGAAAAGAGGGAGATATTACCAAAGTAAATATACTGCAGATATTAGGGTATACATTTATTTATTAATTATTATTCAAATGAATTTAGGTCGTCCAATAAATACTGTATATTAAATTATGTTAATTTATGATATTTTTTCAATAAAGTTTTGTCTTTGTTCACTGGTTTCATTTAAACTGCCTTTGTGGCGCAGTGGTAGTAATTGCGACTGTGCTGTGCAAGAGGTCTCGGGTTCGATTCCTAAGTCCAACCAAATGTTTGTATATATGAGTTTTGGTGTTGTCTATATTTAATATTTATGTATTTACATAAAAAGTGTAGATGTATGTATTTATTTCAGTTGTCTAGTACCCATAACACAAGTTCCGCTTAGCCTCACACACAACACCCTCTAGTCCTAAACTAGAGGGTGTTGTGTGTTAGGTGTTCGGAAAATATTTATTTATTTCTTTCTTTATTGTTTATCATAATTTAATTATATTATTATCAGGCGCTTACATTTTTCAATAGAGTACATTTACTTACTTAAACATTATGCACTTTTATATATGGGCTACTATATCGGTATAACCGTGGGTGAGCCCCAGGGCACGAATGGGCCTTCTCGACCGGAGTGATACCACGGTCTCACAAAAAACCTCTGTGAAACAGTGCCTGCGCTGTGTTTCACAGAGTAAGTGATTCCAATTTAAAAACAACAAAAGCACGTAGCTAGTAATTTAATAAAATATTACTGTAAAAATAACTTAGATATTACATTTGGCACACTTACAAGATATGACTAACTACGACATTTTTTTTTTGATTCCCGGATCGGGTATTACCGGGCATATTAGTAGGGACCTGTCTATTGAATGGGCAGGTCCCTACTAATAAGTACAATTTTAGTTTATAGATTACGCCTCTATCTAGCTGTTAGGTTATAGAAGGAATACACTCACTTTAGCATGGGAGAGCGACGCTTCGGCACGTATAGGCCGGCTCGACCAGAGTGATACCACAGCCTCAGCGAAAACCGGTGTGAAACAGCGCTTTCGCTGTGTTTCACCGGGTGAGTGAGGATACGGGAGGCCCACACCCCAACCCTTCTCTCCCCTTCCCCACTCCCCAAAGCCCGGCAACGCACTTATGACGCCTCTGGTGTTGCATTTATCCATGAGCGGCGGTAATCGCTTACCATGAGCTATTCCACCAAAAAAACTCACACGTAGGTATTATCAACAGCCTTCAACAGTTCAGTTGAGAAAAGTGACCGTTTTTAAGCAAAACAACGGCACACAATATTACAAGGAACGAATTATCTCACTCTCAATCTTATACTAGTACAATGATTTTCTTTTTGTTAATCATTTCTTAACAAAGTTAACTGATATAATTTATATCTAATTCTTTATTAAACGAAGTAAACAGAATTTTGAATATACTTTACATAGTTTGACATTGATATATTAAATGAGGTATGTGTTTGCTTTTTTCTGGCTTTTTCTTTAATAGGTTCCAACATGAGATCAACCGAATTCAAAGTGATTTTAAAAACATATTTAAAGTTTTATCGAAATTTCCATTGGCAGTAAATTACATCAAGTAAGTAATACGTACCATTGTTACATAGAATACCTGGATTTTATTTTATTTGTATTTGAACAAGACTATTAAAAAAAATTGAAAGCACATAATAGCAGCTTATGAAATTATTCTGGTTGCAATATGTTGTTGTTGGTAAAACCTTAAAATTTTCTCCTACAATTATCTATTTTCAATAATATTTAAAAAATTGACATATACTATTTTTTAAGTACAAGCGATAGAATAACAAACAATAATCTTAGGTAAACTTAAAGTAATTTATAAGAACTAAAACTATTATTTAATATAAGGTCTAAAGAACTATATTATGTCACAAAATATCTATTATTTGTTGAAAAACTACGCTTTTTATCGTAAACCTTACATACCATTTTATTTAAGCTCAAAATTCATTTTGTATTCTAAACTTACACTATATATTACTACAGAATTTTTAAGTTATAAAAATAATCGTATAGTCGTAGTTATGTACGGTTATTAGATATAGGTAAATTAATCTGGTGTGAAACATCTTTGATAGTGTAATATAAATTCGAATAAGTAATAACGATCAGAAAGTTTGTTCTTCACACTTTCGACAGTTTTTTTTTAGTTAATAGCCAAACTGTCGGCAATATTCTCATCAAAGCACTCAGTTAATGATTCTCCATCCTGGTCTTGATGTCGATGGAAACTGAAGCCACTACCTTTTAGCATAAGCTCGTAAGAAGTGTGTATTACAACCAAGAAATGTATGTTGATCACTGGAAGTAAAAATTAATATATTATTAGCTTACAATAGAAAAAAATGCAGCCTAATATTTTATAGTTAACAAGGAATTTATTTAACAAGGTATAGCTTTAAACCGTTTCATTTGATGCCCGTATTAGGTGAGTTGTTCAGAAATATATAAGCCGCCATTTTGTTACGGTCGCCATTTTGGAATTATAATAATATCAATTGTATTTGTATATACATAATTGCATTGTCATCAGAACTAAAGGGACATTACTAATTCGGAAATCGGGAAACCAGGTGTAACTAAATAAAAGCTTGTAAAAATAGGGTAACATATTGGCAATAATGCTTATTTCATGAAATCAGTGCGTCCTACCCGTCACGACACGGCACGGCTGGTCCACAAATTCAAAGTCGCTCAGCGTGCTATGGAGAGGGAGAGCCCTCAGCATAGGCTCGGCTTTTCTCTAAAGATCGTATCAGAAATGAAGTGATCCAGCAGAGAATCACGGTCATTGACCTAGCCTATAGGATTAGCAGGTTGAAGAGGCAGTGTGCTGGCCATATTAGCCGTAGAACTGATAACCGTTGGGGTAAACGGGTTCTTGAGTGGAGACTACGTCTTGGCAAACATAGTGTGGGACGTCTACAGGCCAGGTGGAGTGATGTGACGTAAGACGGCTGGCAGGAGCTGGATGCGAGAAGCTGTGGATCGAACTAAATTGCGTGAAATTGTAGAGGCCTATGTCCAGCAATGGACTGCGAAAGGCTGATGATGATGATGATTGACTTAATTTGAAATACGAAAATCAGTGGTAATCGTTACCATCACCACAATTTTAACAACAACCCTAATAGTTATGCGACGAATAGTGATTTGACCGCACACAGAATAATAATAGTAAAAAATGGCCTAATATCGAATAATTATCGAAGTTTCTTAGCATCTTTGCTTCATAAATACAAATGTGTTTAGACATTTAAGCGCTTTGGTAGGCTAAATAAGCGCAATACATGTACCCTAAAAATTTACTCAAATTTCTTTTGATGGGCAACTGTGTGACGTATCTTCAAGATTATTCGAATTTCAGTAACTGCTATGCTGTTCCTTATATATGATGCCTCTGGTGTTGCGGATGTCCATGAGCGGCCTTAATCGTTTACGATCAGGCAATACGTCTGCTCATTTGCCTCTTATTCCATAAAAAAGCTAAACCTAATAACAATATATTTTTATATATGCCGCGGTTTCCTTTCGTGAGGACCTCCGGAAAGAGTCAGCAGAGCGGCCTCCGCGGGGTTTTGTGGGTAGATCGTCCCTCCGGGAGTCCGTCCTCCATCTCCCCCTGTATAGTATGGTGTGAAAAGCATACCCCGCGTGAAAAAGGTATTAATGTATATATACTTTTATGTGGTGACGAATTCAAATTATAGAGTGCAACCATCCCTCTTCATGCCATAGATATTGTAAAAAGTAAGGACAACAACACTGCAAGGAGAAGAAACACTTGATACAAACCTTGTACAGTCCCGTTAGGACACTGAAGTTTAACAGAGCAAAAACTCCTTTTTAAAGATAGGGCTAGGTCAAGCAGTGGTTTACTGAAAGCTGTTTATGATGTTGTGCCTATTAGGTGATTAATTACTTACACGAGGGCATGAAGACGAGAGATGATAAGAGCCAACTTTTTTTCAGCAGCAGAAGTAACGCACTAATATGACCGAGGATTGTTAGAATGATCCCGAATGAGAAGTTGCAGAGTAAAAGGCTGGGCTGGTGCTGAAAGCAGATTTTTTTAAAATTAAAATGGTGCATTTAAAATATTGCTTCTAGTAAGTAGTAGCAGTAATAACGTAACGTAACGGCCTCACAGAAAACCGGCGTAAAACACCGCTTGCGTTGTGTTTTACCGAGTGAGTAAGGATACCGGAGGTCTATATCCCAATCCCTTTCCTCGTCTCCCTCCCTTACTCCCAAAGGCTGGCTACGCACTTGTGACGCCTCTTGTGCTGCGGGTGTTCATGGGCGACGGTAATCACTTACTTATCAGGCGATACGTCTATTTTCCTCCTAAATAATAATAATAAAAGACTATTTGACTAGCTAGTGCTGTGAGATCAAAGATCCTGTTTCTACCTTCAAACATCTTAAAATAAATATGGATGCCAATTTTTACTTGCAGTTCAGCTCGCATTTAAGTCTGTTATCGCTATAAAAAGTAGCCTATTTCCTTTTTCAACAATCAAAGTACCCTCATGTCAAATTTAATTGAAATCAGTGCAGGAATTTAACTCTGACAGAGTAAGAGACAGACGTACCTTCTTTCGAATTTCAATATTTTTATGGTTAACTTTGCATTGTAATTACCTTTATGGTCCCCACAACTAATAGTATAGAGAAGATCATCCAGAAGAACGATACCAGGGTTATCATACTCAAGATAATGTTCACTGTTTCTATCTTGAGATCCAAACCGAGGAGATGGGCAACTAAATGGTTCTGCTCATGTAGATTAAGCATTTCTTTTTCCTTGAAGTAGTATGTCAGCGAATATATAATGAGACATGTTGATATTATCTGAAACGAAAAAAATATGTCAAATTTAGTATATTTTTGAATATTGATGCTCTCCCCGTACACCACGATATGGCGTTCAACGTTAAAGCATAAATTTGGTGACGCCATATTTTGGTTTTCATCGTCGGAGGGACTTTGTCTCCTTATAATATTTTTACAAAAATAATGCATTATAAGGATACAAAGTCCCTCCGAAGTAAATACTTTAAATATCTACGTTAATTAAAAGCATTGCACCCCTTTTTAGTAAAAATTTAAATTTTTAATAATCCGTTACGAGCAACCCTAGCCAAAAAAGCCTCACATCATTTTGGAAAAAAACTGATACTCTTACACTGCTGGATCGATATTTACCAAAGATAGTCAAGAACTGGCTTTCAAATGAAAAAACCGCATCGAAATCGGTCCATTCATATGAGAGCTACGCAGCAACATACAACCACACGCACAGAGAGATATCGACATTAAACTTATAACACCCTCCTTTTTGTGTCGGGGGTTAAAAATATGTAAACAGAGGAGTATGGACATCGCCACAATTGAAGTTAACGTGTAGGTATATGAAGAAGTAATAGAATTTCGATTTTCGCCTAACTAGGCAGGATAGGAAATTTGTTATAGAGGCCGGCATGTAACTTGGCCAGTTTTGTTAGATGCGCAGAAGTCGGTATTCCCTTTGGTTGATAGGGGGACGCAGGGATTGTCCGGATGGCGTAAAAAAGCGGTTCCCGGATCTCTCCCATCTCGACAAAGACTATTCTGGGGTTTCCCACAACGTTGAAGTCAGTAAAAAGTGTAGTGGTGGCCGCTTTAACCACTACGTAAGCTGTGCAGCAATAAATGAAATGCAATAAATGTTATAACTAAAATGACTTTTTTTTTTTTTTGACGTGGTGGAATGCCTTTACGCACTTCGCTCCCCCCCCGCGGGGACGGAGGGTTCGCTTCGTGTGGGACTCCTGACTGATTCGCCAGACTACCCACTAAACCACCACGGTGTGCCACTCTGCGCCTGAGACGGGAGGGATCCGGGAACCGCTTTCTTACGCCATCCGGACCCCTCCCAGCGCCAGCCCGCACTACTGAAGCGGGCTCCGTCGTCTGATGTTAAACTCTTAAGGTAGGCGACGTACGGCACACGCGTAACGTCGCCCCCCTCGCGGGTGGCCTATGTAGCGGATGGGGGGGAAAACCCGTCCCGCCCATCCGCGGCCACACTCAGGGCGGCATGAGGCGCTGGTAGGCGCCGGCGAACCGGGCGGCGGATCGGGTCCGAGTGGAGATCGTCCTCCCGGGCCTTCTCCGCCGCCTCCTTCCGCGAGANGGGAAAACCCGTCCCGCCCATCCGCGGCCACACTCAGGGCGGCATGAGGCGCTGGTAGGCGCCGGCGAACCGGGCGGCGGATCGGGTCCGAGTGGAGATCGTCCTCCCGGGCCTTCTCCGCCGCCTCCTTCCGCGAGATGACTTCCTCGCAGAAGGTCGCGACCGCGGTAAAACTGCTCTCGCCGCCGGCCATGGAGCGCACGACGGCCGGCAGCGAGAGATCTCTTCCGATGACTGCAGTGAGGGCCCGACGCTGCGGCGCCCAAGCGGGGCACACCGCCAGCGTGTGCTGGGCCGAGTCCTCACTGCAGTCGCAGTGGTGGCAGGCGGGACAACTAAAATGACCTTATGACAACTGACACAGAAATCAAATTGTATTTATTATAAGAACCTATTGCCCGACTTTCAAGTTGCTAGTTTTTAATTGATGGCGGTAATAGGTGACCTAACTGCCTTTTTTTACGTTTGGAAACCCCCTCGGGCCTTCACCCCACCGGGGTTTCCGGTGGGGCGGTGTGTCGGAATCGAACCGACTAAAACCACACGGTGTGCCACTCTGCGCCTGAGACGGGAGGGAACCGGGAACCGCTTTCTTACGCTATCCGGAAGGTGACCTAACTGCCTAATCTAACCATAAAAAACCTAACTACATATTATATGATAGCAGTAATTTTGTCAAGTAGTTCCGTCATTTTAGGGTTCTGTAGGCAGAATGACAAAAACGTACCCTTGTAGTTTCTTCGTGTCTGTTCGTCCGTATTTCCACACTATATTTCACAGACCACAAGCGTTAGAATCCTGTAATTTCACATAAAAATACTACCAATCATAGCGATAACGTGGTATTGTAACGTGTATATGAATTAATAATAAAATCCTCACACATTTCACACACGGCCATCTTATTCAAAACTAGGCAAAATCTGTGCTGTTGTTTAGGTAACCTAACTGCTCAGAAACATTCCTCCTTTGTCCGGAAATCGAACAGTGAAGTTAGTGACTTTTTTCAAATTCTCAGAAGCAGCGCGAAGTTTGAAAATTTTGACTCTGTGAAACACTCAACAAAACACTACAAAACCCTCGTATTCAATAGTATTATTATGACAATCAATTACGGAACCCTGAATTGGGCGTGGTTCTACACGCACCTTGCAATTTTTTAATATTTTCCTTACTTAATCTAAACTTAAATTGATAAGAACGTTGATATTAGTTATCTGTCCTAGACTGCCATATTTATTTAGCTGCAATACACATATTAAATAACATTTGCACAAGAGGAAATGTGTCATTATAAATATCGTAATTCAAACAAACATGAAGTTACTTACTAGCTTACTAGCAAGTTGTTTTCTTTTCGTGGCAACCTTTTTAGGTATTTTTAAGGCATTATAAGACTAACACTGACTAAAACCACACGGTGTGCCACTCTGCGCCTTAGACGGGAGAGATCCGGGAACCGCTTACTTACGCCATCCGGACCCCTCCCAGCGCTTGCCCGCACTGAAGCGGGCGCCGTCTCTAGATGTTATATCCTCTCAATTTAAGCGACGTACGACACACGCGTAACGTAGACGATGGAGTACCCGTAACGATGGAGGGGAAAACCCCTTTCGACCATCCGCGGTCACACTCAGGGCGGCACGAGGCGCTGGTTGGCGCGCCTCCGCCGCCCGGTACGCTGGCGGCGGATCGGATCCGAGTGGAGGTCGTCCTCCTGGGCCTCCTTCGCCGCCTCCTTCTGCGAGATGACTTATTCGCAGAAGGTTTAGAAGACAAACCTAAACTAAGCTGCCATTTTAGGTGACTGAACTAAACAACACAGCACAAATATAATTCAGAAGCATCTCAATGTACCGCCATGTGAGTAATCAACATCATCATCAAAAACCCGACAATGTCCCACTACTGGGCTCGGGTCTCCTCTCAGGGGTTAAAGCCATACGTCCCCACGCTGGCCGGGTGCGGGTTAGACACTGGCAAGACAACGTTGTGGCTACGTAATCTTGCCGTTGGACGTTAGCAAAGGCCTCCAACTAAGCTTCACGACTCCTGTATGAAATTACCGGGATCGATTGCTTGACGTAATTTCATTATTAGTATGATTCGGAAATCATGGTGGAAGTCACCACGTTGCTTTGTCTGCATTCGCAATAAGTGCTGCGGCTGGATTCTGCTCATGTTTTCCATCAGGCAGAGTAAAGTCACTTTGGCGAAGAAAAGCAAGTAAAATCCACCTCTAGTTGCCTTATTCAGAAACCAAATCATGTGAATTTTGTCATTAGGAATATATCGGAAGCATTATCTAAAGGGCAGTGTGATCTTTCGCGCGTCAATGGGTTTTATTTTTTTCTTTCCAATTTATTGAATTAACTTACGTAAAGTGATATTTTTATACATACAATTGGATTCACCTACTGGCACTTGACCTAAAGCATTATAATCTCTATATTTTTTTGTTCCTTTTGAAGTGTTATCAAAAATATAATATATATAATTAATGCAAAATATGAAATATTATTAATCATAGTTAATTTATATTCGTAAAGTACTTACAACATCATATGGGGTCCCGGATGGCTTGTGACAGTCTTTCCGTGAACAGGGCAATACAAAAAATAAATCTTACTTTTTAAATATTATAAGTGACCCGGTCCAACTTCGTGCGGTAGTCTTTAAAATACTCGGAATTCCTCTTCTATAATTTGCGTGTATTACACTTATAAACCTTCCTCTTGGATCGCTCTAGCTGTTGCCGAAAGCTGCAGTAAAATCCGTTAAGTTAAAAGGATCAGAAGCCGAAAGCGACCTTTTTTTATACTATGAAAATATTCATAAAATGCAAAGAATCGTTAATAATACGCGTTCTGTTATCTGATTATATGAGGATATCTCCAGATCTGGTACCTCTAGAGAAAGCCTAGCATGTGTAGGTTTAGTTATATACCTATATATATGTACACATCATTATTTTGTCTTTGGTGGTCTTGATTGCTGATCACCAGGGCAAACGAGTATTGCATAAATATATATTACTGGCTTTTGCCCCCGGCTCCGCTGGTTTGTGAGTTATCGCAATAAATAGAAGCCGATGTCCTTCCAAAAATCAAAGTATCTCCATGCCGAGTTTCATCGAAATTGGCACAGTGATTGGGCCGCGAAAGCCGTTACTTATTTATATATATAAAAGAATGTCGTGTTAGTTACATTATTTATAATTCAAGAACGGTTTAGCTTAGAACCACGAGACGGATTTAGGATACTTTTAAAAAAAGTTTTTTATTACTTTTCGCCGCTGGGTTAACCGTGGTTATTGTTGTACCGCGGGTCTCAGCCAGTATAATATAAAATATGGAAGTATGGATTAGGATATTCGGGGACCTTACCTCCACAGATATCGTGATCAACTGTTGGTACGTTCATGTGTACGTTGCAATGAGAACAAAGTACACCAAAAACATATGCACTGTTATAAATACAACCAACATGGTCCGCCATGCGCATCTGCACAAAGATATGTTAAAAAAATATACAATTCGCACATGTGATTGTTATGTTTCACAGCGCTTTCCCAAACTTATTTACACCACTTCATGAAAAAATAACAATCTTAACAGCTAACAGCAGCAGATATGAAAACAACAAAAATATTTCAAAAAGGTATCAAAGAAATATGTTATGTTTATAAAAATGAACCAAATATGCAGTATAATGATATTCCAACTGCCTCGTTGATCTAGTGGTTTAAATATGCGACTGCTAATCAAGAAGTCTCGGGTTCAAATCCCGGGTCGTGCCAAAAGTGTTCTCGGAGTTTGGAAGTTAGAGTCCGAACCCCCGTGCTTCGGGGAGCACGTAAAGCTCCCCGAACGTGTCGGTTAAACGTCCCATTGGGCTATGAGAGAGAGGGAACAGAGAGTATACCTGTGTATGCGCACACACTTGTGCACTATGATATCTCCTGCGTAGTTTGTTGGCCTCCGTTGAGATTGGCTACCGTGCCCGTAATCGGCTAGGAGAACATCATAATGATATTCTGTTATAAATCCTTCCGACTGCGGCGAAACCAAAAGGTAGGCTAGTATTTTTGGCAGTCTATATTATACATATAAGTTAGCATATTCCGTAGCACCTAAATTACTGCACCGATTGTAATGAATGAGGTGTCAATTGATTAATAATAATAGTGGCGTAGGCTAAATAAATTTATTAAAAGTTTTTATGTATGTGTTATAGTTTTTTAAACATTTTCTTGTTCATTGAGTGAGTTTACTCTTATTACTTACTAAAATTAGTATATATATATACATATTTATGTAAACAGACTATAATACTAAAATAAGCCTTTCGGTAATTCGGAAAACTTTCACAAAAATGAATATGTACGAAGTTCGCCGGCTCATCTAGTAATCAATAAAACATTGGAGCCGAGCAGTGATACATTACAGGTTGTTAATGTACATATGTAAGCCCTCCTTTTAAGTCATTCTATCTAGTACTGAAAACTGCATTAAAATCCGTAGCGCACAGAGAGTGGGAGAGACTTCATTTTATGCTATATAGATTGAAGAGGCTTATATCCAACAATGGATTGCAATATTCTGGTGTTGGTGATGATGATAGAGAACATGTAAGGCTGCTTAACATCATTCCACCGCCATTAGGTGTAGGGTTTACTCCTTTTATTAAAATAAATAGAGTATATTTGATTTCAGACGAGGTAAATAAGGAGTACGATCGTAATAAACAAGAGTACCATTTGTTTTAAAATGTTGACAACGTATTTTGGCGCTTTATGCAGCAGGTAACCATTTTCCTCCTTTTTTAAGGAATTGCTCGACTCAAAACTCAATTTTAATTTATATATATATATATATATATATATATATAACAATGAAACGCTGTAATGTATATACGCGTATAACTTCGTTCGTTCGACTTATTCAGTTTCATACAAACTGAATAATTCTTTTTCATGTGTTCGTTGTTGTTAGGACTAGGTTTGTATACTAAAAGGTAACTGGAAAATATTATTACAGTTATTGAAGAACGCTATAGGCACGTATAGCGTACGACAAAAAAGAACGGAGTATTATTTACGAAATACATATATTCAAAAACAATAGCAAAACAGGGAAGGAAAGTTATTTATTTCGAGAACTATTGTAGCGCATGCTGCTTAAACTGCTGGTTGAAGTTATACAAAAACAATGTATGAAGGAATTGGTCTCCTTAAAAAGTCCTAAAAAAAGCGCGACAGCATATCTCTATCTTTTAACGTCACCAAAACATTTTTATTTACAACGAATTTTTCCGGTGTTATAACATCACGCTAATAGCAACGAGATGCAGACAAGGTTGCGTGTTTCAACTAGTTTTAAATAATATAATTATTATTGTGAACTGTCACATTAACACTTATTTTTTATACTATATATTAAACAAGGAAAATAATACTTACAAAATTGATAACACCCAGTAATAAACAAGCCCAGTTCAGCGGCACTCTATAACAACACTTTTCAGACCAACACATTTTTAAATAACTCCTTAACACCGAACTTTCAATTTAATCAAACACCGTGTGGGACTAAGTTAAACACCGGTGTTGTCAGCACGGGACTATAACGAGTACGAAGTGCAAACGCAGGGAATAATGCCTCACTCGATCCCCTCCACTTCAACGGCGCTGTTGGCGACTTTCAAGGAATAATAATTATATTATAAGCAAAAGTATTCTTGAAACTAAAAGTGTTATGATACGCTGTCAAAAATTTAGCCAGTGAAGCATTTAAGTAGCACTTATTGAATAATATTTCTTAAATTTATTTCGAAGATATAAGAACTTTAGAGATAGCAATACATTATTTGTAATCTTTAAATATATTTTATATACATATTTGTGTTTAGCTCTACCAAAATCAGTTTACTCTACCTGATCGAACGCATAAGCAGAATCCAAGAGTGGTCACCATCCTCAATGCGAAAGCAGTGTAAACCCACACCGTGGCGGCATAGTGATGTTTTATTTAGATTTTTTTTATTAAAAGACAACTCCTGCATCAGGAATAAATATCTTGTGTCGCAGAGGACTTTACAAACATATTTGAAACGGTCACGAAGAACACACAGACTCAGAATAACAATTTGAAAAAAAAAATCAAAAAGTAATGAGTTTTTCGCTTATATTCGCTTATATGAATTGGGACGGGTAAGATGATTAAGCTAATTTATTGATTGGACAGAGGACTTTTTCCACACCATTTTTAAGTATTTCAATTTTCTAGGCTTTTTATGAGTAGTATTTGCTTATTAGTCTACTGTTATTCTTTTTTTTCATTTTGAAGATCACACTTTGCCGTAAAGAATAAACTGGATTAAAGTTTCCTTTGTAAAATATTTGAACCATTGTTGTTGTTGTCACCTTGACTATATTTTTTGCCTGAGTTACTCCTCAGATCATCAGCTATCCGCCAGTGAAAATTCTATCAAAATTGGTTCAGTCACTGCCGAGGCTAGCCGGGACAAAAAGACAGACGAAAAGACAATAAAGTAAATAAAAATTTATTTTCTAATGTAAGTAATGTACATATTTTTATATGCATTTAGTGGAAAGCTGTTTATTAGAAACTATTTTACAAATTGAAACTTAAAGGACAATGACAGGTTTGTCAGGGACTTTTGTACCGCCTGATATGTCTCATGGTAGGGATTGTTTTTATATTTATTTAGCTGCCGGTCACCGCCGATCGCCGATAGTAACATTTTAAATTCCCAGAGTTTTACAACACTGCGTAAAGAGTTAATTAATTTTTAGATTAAAATGAAATAAATGGATCACAAATGAGTTGTCATTATTGTCAACAAGATGGCGTATAAAATAATTTACAATCTTTCGTATAAAATAATTCGATATCAAAATCATTCGCGTACGATTTTCCTGACCCGTGTATAAAATGTTGCTTTTTTACTAAATTCACCAGTGAACTTGTTCATAAATATCGAATCAAATATTTAATCGTTTTTATGTAACATATATTTTAATGTAATGTAAAATATTTTTGTCGATCTGACACACAACGCCATCTAGTTTTCAGACTAAGTAGACTTTAAGAATTGCCTGTTTAGAACACCCGGGAATGCGTTTTATTTACTGCAGTTGTAAGCAGAGTTAAAATTGCTTTATGACAGTTCTAAAAATTTAATAAAAACATGAAAATAATTAGGATGATTAACTAAATAAACGGTATAAATCTTATAACCATTCATAATGTATTGCCCGTGGTACAGGATCTGTCATTATTCTTTTATTAAATAAATATTTTTCGAACATCTAACACACAACGTTATCCAGTCCCAAGCTAAGTAAAGTTTTATTATGAGTATTAGACAACTGATCTTAATACGTATATTTATTTATTTATTCAATTTCTACATAAACAAGCTACAGGTTTGAAGTTATCGATGGTTTCCTGAATCGAATGGAATCGAACCCGAGACATTAAACCACAGCAGTTGCTTACGCTATTACTTGCACCACCGAGGCAGTACCTAAGTAATTTTATTAATTTGTATAAAATAGATATATATTTAAGTTTGTATTAATATATAATCCAAAAATGGAACATTGAATGCGGCTCTTGTTTATAAGTTGTGTCCTATAACGTCATTCTCTTCAGTAAGTAGTTCAAGATAAGCACAACCTTTTTTGTATGTTTATAGGCTCTTGAAGTGATGTGGCCTCAAGGGCATACTTATCTAAGTTAGTGTAACATATAAAAAAATAACTTAAAAACTGTTGATCACGAAAGATTTTTTTTTTGCGACTCTACATAAATTATCACCGAGAGATCGCTTAAATACAAAAAAATATAGGAAGTGATTAATTAGGCTTCGTGAAATTACATAAGCTAACAATAATTTGTTAATAGTTAACTAAAATTGACAAATTCTGATCTTGAATCGTTTTGTCTTCATTGTTGCATAAACAGCTTTTTTTTTAAATTTCGTAAATGTCTTTTTTAGTTTACCAATTTATTGCTCTTTTTGTGCAATGAAACTTACGGATGCGTATCGTAATGGTAACCAGATGTGTGTGCGCCCATGATTTCAAATACCCTTTCGGACCAGACTTCTATAAAGTATCTTTTTAAAACAATACATTATTCTTTTTTGTAATAGTGAGAAAACGAACAGACATATCGCCTGATGGTAAGCGATTAACGCCGCCATGGACACTAGAAACACCAGAGGCATTACGAGTGCGTTGCCGTCCGTTGGGGGATGGCGGTTGGTTGGGTTTGATTTAGTTAATTAGTTCTAGTTTGACCTTAATATACCTATATACAAAAATATTTTTTTACATCTTTTTTATATCATGTCATTGCCTATATGTGCTGAGGAGGAAAGAGCATGGATTCACATGAAGTCGATTCTATGGAAATGTTCCTTAAAAGGTATGACGTATAAAATAGTTGACCATAACTTATTTTTACCTAGATACGCCCAAGCCAAAAGAAATAGTAATAGTTTTGACAATCTATGTGTGTTTGTATTCAACCTTAACATATAAACTACCGATTTAAAGTAATAAGGAGTGAATAGTTTCTTAATAATGACCAGGGTGATATAATAATTTTAGCAAAAGATTTTACGTGGTTAAGTCAGTTTTTAAACCTTTTTCTTGCATCAATAGGCGGAGTGATACCACGGCTTAACAGAAAACCAGTGTGAAGCAGCGCTTGCGCTGTGTTTCGCCGAGTGAGTGAGGATAACGGAGGCCCAATCCCCAACCCCAACCCCCATACCCCTCCCCATCCCCCAAAGGCCAGCAACGCACTTGTGACGCCTATGGTGTGTTGGGTGACAATAGGTGGCGGTAATCGCTTACCCTCAGGCGATACATCTGCTCGTTTACCTCCTTCCATAAAAACGTGATGTCTTGCTAGAACTACATGAGAAATAAAAAGTTATGTTATAATATTTTTCGTTCAGTAGCAAACTTTGTTAACAGTCCGGTATTAAGTTTAAAGTAACTGACTTATTTATTACAACACACATTGTATTTACAAAATACAAAGGGCTAATTTTACTTGTGGAATTGAGCTTGCGTAAAGGGACGTCTACTGGCTCGAAAATAATATGTAACGAGATGAATAGAGAATATCATAAACTATTGGACAATAAAGGATGCAGGCAAACAAAAAGTGCTGTTTGGGATGCATCGAAAAGGTTATCCTGCAACCTGATTAGACTAAAAAAGGACAATCTCAGGAAGGTCGCAGGCATCCTGACAGGGCATAGTCCTCTAAACAAGTACCTACTCACTATAAGCGCAACAGACAGCCCTGTGTGCAGGGGATGCATGGAAGCAGAAGAAAAACCGCAGCACGTTCTCACAGAATGTAGAGTGGACATCCTCCAATCAACATCACTCCCAGGAGCATGTAGTGACCTGAAAAGACTGCTGAGCTTCTGGGATGATCTAGGATGGTGGGAGTAGGAAGGTGACAAACTCACGAACAACGGCCCAAACATGAGGCTAATTGCGGAAATGACCCGGTAAAATAAACAAACAAATAAATAAGCTGTTGGACTCTTTTTCATGTATGAGTGCCAAAAGGAGTCTTCTCAGCCCGTAGAAAGCATGAGCATAATATCTAAGAGTTGAGGTCACCATACTCATTGAGAATGCAGACAATGTAGCATGGTGACCCACACTATGAGGGCCTATTGAAATACTTCTGCATTTTGTGGCCTATTTGGCTGTGGCCTCCGGTTACTCACAAACAAAACTCAGCGCGAATGCGAAAAAACTGATAATTTTAGGCTGGTCTTCTGTGAGAGGGATATACCCCCCCCCGGTCGAGCTGGCCCGTATGTGTTGAAATCAGCGTGTCTAAACAAGCCACCATGGACTGTGTGATTTCTGTATAGTTACTGTCGTGCGATGCAGTTATGTCTCTAGCCGACAAATAAAGTGTCCGTGGGCCGCTTGCGTCTCCAGGTGGATTGGTGTTTTATATTATTAAAGAATTTAACAAATCGGGTTTGTATTTCCTGAGATTTAAGCGTTTAAACAAACAAACTTTATAAAATTAATAAATATAATTGTAGTGACAGTTTGTAATTTCAAATTACCAGTTTTTTACTAAAGTCATTTGAAAGTATATACGTATACCATTAATAGCTAATAATCATATTATGTATAATATTCTTGCCTGTCTATTTGTTCCGGCTAATGTTTGTAACAGCTTATGTATTTCTGGCGCTCATAGCCCAGTCACACTTGGTAGTTCGAAACAATCAGCGAGGGTGAGCAACGACGGCACGGTCAGTACCTGGATGGGTGACCGGTGGTGAAATGATACCATGAGAGTCTCCGTCTCCGGAGGTCAAGTTAAGCAGTCGGTCCCGGTCGTTATCATAGGATAACAGTCGTGAAGCTTAGTTGTAGGCCTTCGGGCGGCTTTAAAATATCCAATGACAAGATTACGTAGCCACAACGTTATCTTGCGCTTCCCAAACCCGCACTTGGCCAGCGTGAAGACGTATGGCCTTGACTCTCTCCTAAGAGGAGACTCGAGCCCGACAGTGGGACATTATGGGTTGTTGATGATAATGATGATGATGTATTTTGACGAGATTCTAGATAGCTGGTGATATAAGAAGTAACTTACCAGTGGGTAATACCGCGGAGCTCAACTAATTAGATATAAAAAAGGAAAGAGCCATGCCAGTTTAAACTCACTCTTAGGCCAAGTACGTGACTATTGGACAAATAAAATATATACTGTATAACTTGGTGTGTTCTAAACAAACTGCTGTAGGCGCCCCTTATGAATGTCGCTTATGGCACAAAAAGGTTTTGAGTTATTTTGTTAGTGTTACTTTCAATGACATGTTAATATAATTTTTTACATATATAATATTAATATAATATCATTGGTTACTTTGTATTGTTAAAAAAATTATTTCACTCAAAATTATTAAATTTTAAATTAGTTACATAAAGAACACCCAAACTCAGTACAACAAATTGTGTGTTGTCTCGTGTGGGATTTGAACCCACAATACTTGGTGCAGTAGAAAGTGGCATGGCGACCGCTTCAACCACTAGGGCAGTGGTGCAGTCAGTTATCTTAATTCACAGAAGTTTATGTACGCCGGTCTTTATCATCACATAAATTTTGAAGCATATCGTAACAACAATGATATATTGCTTGGTATGGCATTGAGAGAAAACAAGTAATGAATTATTAAAAAAAGTATAAAATATATAAACAGCTTTTATATAAAATGTATAAGCTATTCGTATATTCGTAATCACTGTTTAAAATTCTTTATTTTGAAACCACATTTGATTTATTTTGAAAACATTTTATTTTGAGATTACTTTGTGGCTCCAAAAATTCTTTATTTTGTGGAGGAACGGGCCACATGCTCCTCCAACACGAAGGAAGGATCCTCGAACCAGGCGAGGTGATCATGCCTGGCGGGCCACTGCCCAACGGTTGATGCTGGGAAGTTGTATATATGTTAATCGGCGCGAGAACTTCTATTGCCCGATGTAGGATTGGTAGCTTCTTCGTACACTACATTACTCCGTAGTTCAGTGTATCTTCGATAGATGGCGTTGTCATATGTTTATGTTGCCGCTGTATCTGGAAGTCGCCACAATTTTGTTTTTTTTTTTAATTTTGATGTACCCTGTGTTACTCTCACGACGAAGACAATTCCATTAAGACATCACTCACATAAAAATACGACAAGCCGTTTAGTCTCTAAGGCGTACCAAAGAAGTATACATACATACACTCGAAAACATAACCATCCTTCTTTCACAGTCGGGTAATAATAAGTTATCCTAATTAGTCTCTAGAATTCACATATGAAGACAAAATATGGGTTAGTCGTTGGGGACTGCCGGTAGAAGTGAAAACTATTGTGTGTACATTATATATAATGTATATTTATAGCGCTCGAAGGTCTAAGTACAGTATACATATAGCTCATGGGAAGCGTTCGGTGACGATGACGCGATTTCCATGATTTCTGTTCACCCAAAAAATGCTCAACGTGCCTTAAAAAGTATACGCTTTAAAAAATCCACCTCTGGAGTTATAATATAACTGGTGGTCTATATATTCCAATTACATAGAGGTGGGAAACCGACTACTCGGAAGGAACACCACTATTCCGTACTCACGACATTCATATTCACGACATTATTTTTACTTTAATGTTGAAATACAATCACAACTTCATCCTCCAAAGGGCAGACAAACTTAATGAACGTATAATTTAATAATAGAAATTTTAGACTCGACATAATACCACATGTCTCACAAACGTAGACAAAACAAAAGTTTAGCTTATTAAGCAGATAATTGTAGTACCTTATTAGCAATTCTGCTAAAATACAGCGTTGTAAGAACGTATACTCGATAAAAGGGTATTCCCCTAACATATTATAATACCAACTTACTCATATTCCAAATAATCGATCTAATTATTATCAAGACTTTTCATTTAATCACCATCTAAAATTGAGTGTAATGTAAAGTAGTTGCCAGTAGAGATGGTTCGTACTAGGTAAATCAAATATTAGGTGCGCCTGTTCCTAATCTTAATTCCTGTACCTAATCGAAATAATAATCCACATAATCTTCCTAATCTCATTCACAAACCATTACTTGATACAATCTCAATCTGCCTATTCCTAATCTTCAGTTCTAATATCGTTATTAGGATTTGATAAATGTGATCGTTGGAGCATCATATTACTTGAATGATTAGAACAAGGCATGTATTAGCAAACTGTGAAGAGTTGTTTGTGATATTAATTTATATCTTATAGCGTAAAATGCCGACTCTTACAGTATGTCTAACTACTATCAAATGAAACTAGAATAATATAATCATAATTAGGCTGAAGTCTCGAGATTTATTTACGAGTCTATAGTTAAACCCTTAATGCGCCCGTTGCACGAAGTTGTCTTCTTTCTTGTATCTGTTGTGTGGCCATGCTCTCTGGCGCAAATCTGATAAGGATACGGTACATAATGTGAGTGAGCAAGAAAGACGGATCAATAAGATATCCATTGTATAACGCTGTCTCGCTTTCTACGGCTCCAGATACGTAGCGAGACGGTGAAATACTTTGCAACGTGTAAGTGAATGAGATAGCTCAGGAACAAGTGGATTACGCACATTAACAAAACGGGATTAGGTGCAGCCTAATCTCGTGAAATACCTAATGTTCGCATCTGTTCTAATAAATACGACTCATCTCTAGTTACCAATGCAGAAACGTAACGTAAACAATTCTAAAATATTTCTGAACTCTTAATTTAAATTCGCTTCGTAACACTTAGTGTCATGTTTCTTTTACTTTCTTGCTTAAATGGTCTAAATTGCAAGGTATTTTATTATTTATCTAATAACTAAGAAAGCAGATTCAAATATGTATGCTGATACTCCTTTTTTTCCCGTGCGCCTTTCTTCTAGTGGCATGTCGGACACGAACCGACTAAAACAGCACGCCGTCTCTGGTACTAGGAGTAGGGGAATCAGGTACACCCTAGAATGGAAAACCCTGGAACCCCGTCGTACCTGGGGCCACCTACGGTTTCTAGATGGCCCCCTCCTGTGTGGAAACCCCGATGTTGCCGTTAATGCCCCAATAGGTGGGGGCGCGTACGCCGCTAAGCGCACGCATCCCCCACCCGAGCCTGCTTCTACTAGGGCGACAGATGGCCTCATCTGTCACCCCCAGGCTTGCGCTTATGGAGAACGGAGGTCATTTCGCGATCTCCGGCGCCCAAGTCGTCTGTGATACCTGGCCCGTTTCCGGGCCTGCCGGACCGGAAGAGTAAACCTCTCCCGGTCTCGCTCCGCCGTCTACTTGGCAAGCATAACTTGCTCGCAGAAAGAAACGGCGGAGTTCCACGCGCTCTTGCTCCGCAACATGGCCGCAATCATGTTACCAAGCGAGAGAACCCCCACTCCAATGGCCGTCACGAGTGAATGCCTCGGATCCTCCCACGCCGGACAAACTGCCAGCTTATGGAGCGCCGTGTCCACGATCTGGCCATCGCTGTGGTGGCACTCAGGCGTTGGCTCCTTGCGGATCAGACACAGGTGATCTATGTCAGACGGTATAAGAGGGTCCCGTGATGCCTCTCGAGCCAAGCCTTCATAACGGGTCTTACCACAGCAGTAATGGCGTGCCAGCGGAGTTGCCAAAGTCGTTCTTTCCTTTCCTCAACAAGGACATGGCGGAGTTGGAATTTCTGATCTTCAACTTCTCGAGACTCAGGACTCCTACCCAAGTCCCGCGCCTCCTTGCGCTACTGGTAAAGAACCGCTAGGCCTCCGGCCTCCAGGTCCCATGGTAGCGTTCCGGCCAGGAGACTGGCCACCTTAAAGGAGATCGAGCGGTATTCCCTGCAAGCAATGATGGCAAGCAATATTGCTGGCCTTCAGGACCTCCGCCTGTAAATCAATTCTCCTCCTCATTATTACAGCTCTTTCTGGGTGTTCAAACAGGTTTATTCCCGCAGTTCTACCAGCATCTTTGTCGGTTATCGCGGTATAGGATAGAATATATAGAATATATGGCATCTGCGCCTGTCAAATTACATAGTGCAATTATATTAATTTTGACGATCATCGTTATAAAACATTAAAAACACCGAAGGCTCTCTTTGTTGTATTTGATACTAGTTTTAGCCAGGGATTATACTCTAAACTACAACTCCTGTACACCAGATTCAACAGCAGTGAAAAATTAAATTGTCTTGGAACCCGCAACGAAATTAATCAGAAGAATAACTGGAGGAGTTGGAAATACAATATGTCCACTTCCCACCTTAGTGAAGCGGGAACATCTGTGCGAACATCTTTTGGCTGAGATGATGATATTGTAGAGTATTTTTTTACTTGTATATTTTTTTTTCATTTTTCTTACACAACACCATTTAAACGGAGCTTGTATTATGAGTAATGGACGACTGATTTAAATATATATATATTTAAAGTATATTTATTCACGTGCCAACATATAGATTTTAAAAATGTTCAATTAATTACTCGTTTAAATCTTTTTTGTGGAATAGAGGCACAAAAAACAAACAAAAAGGGAGAACACAATATAAAATTGGATTACCGTAGTGCTGGCACGTACTGTGGCGCAAATAATTTGAGTCAGATTGTCAATTAATAGGAGGCTGCGGAAAGGGAGAGGGAGTTCCTGACCTCTCTCTCAGTCCGCAGAAGGCGCACCGGGCGTCGGAGGAGGGCATACGCTGACCTCCACCGGCCTCCCTAACTGGGCCCAGGGGCGGTGGACTTGGGGATGTCCGTCGCCCCCAACCAACCGGACCCGAGGTGGCGGCGCTTAGTGTTCCTGTGCGCCCCTCTTTGAAGTCTCGAGGGGAGTCAAATACCTCACTCCTCTCGCTGACGAGATGTGGTCCGCAGCAGCGGGCCGGCACCAGTCGGGGATTGCGGATGTCTTTTAAGTTCCCGTGATCCCTGGCGTAGGAGAAAGACGGAAAACCGGGGGTTTTAGTCAGTAAAAGTCTGACAGACCCCTTCGCTCTCTCCCCAAAGCGGAGGACATCTATGAGGATTTCCCCCCGTTAAAAAAAAANAAAAAAAAAAAAAAAGATTGTCAATTAATAAATAAAAGCAGACGAGAGCGTGACATGACGTCGACGAGCTCGGATGATGAGTCACGAGTCTTCCCTTATTTTACCTTCTTAGAGGGGACATTTCCTATAATATCTTCTTAGTAATTGCATACAACTTTAAAAGCACTAGCTGCCAAATTTAAAGTTGCTAACCCTAGCGCTCTAGGCTATGTATTTAGCAGTGGGGGCATATAACTTTACATTAATACAAATAACAAAATCCAAACTGGTCTCTGTCTGTACATCGAAGATATACAAGAAAACCATTTAAGGAGGGCTTTATAAACGCAGACGCACTCGGTTTGTCTGTTTACCTGTACGTTTCTGCACGCTAATCTCGCAAATGGTTTAACCGATTTGCAGTTATGCATTTCGGTTTGCTACACTTGACATTTAGTATATGTTTAACATCAAGGCCTTGATAAATAATAAATTTATATCAATATAAACGAAAGCGAATACTTTATTTATACAAAAATAAGTAATAAATATGTTTTTCATATCAGTTGTCTAGTAGTTTACATGTGGGAGAGCCACGCTTCGGCATGAATGGGCCGGCTCGACCGGAGTGATACCACGGCCGCACAGAAAACCGGTGTGAAACAGCGCTTACGCTGTGTTTCCAATACAATTCCATACCCCAATCCAACGCCACCAATCCCCCTCACCATCCCCCTTCCCCCCAGGCCGCCATAGTGTGGGTCACCATGCTGCATTGTTCTTTTTCGCATGGAGGATGGTGACCACCACTCTTGGATTCTGCTCATGCTTTCCATCAGGCAGGGCAGAGTCATTTTGGCAGCATAAATATAAAAAAAAAAAATAATAATAATATTATTATTACTGGAAAACAACTACAGCTTTGTTATCACAAGCTCTGCTTCGTTTGGGACTAGAGGGCGTTGTGTGTTAGAATGTTCGAAAAATATATTTATTTATAAAAAAAATATCACTGTGATAACTGACATATATACGCGGGCGGAGCCTAAGACAAAAGCTAGACTAATGATTCGCCCCGGCGTCGCACTTACATACATGTGCAATAATTTATTTCTGTAACTTTAAACTGTTACCCGTCCTGTTATTATTAAACAGCCAGCTGCAAATACAACAATAATTTTACATTTCATTGTTTGTATTTTACAATTAGTTAACTATGTGTTTTGAGAACGGTATTACAAAAATAACGAAGTTTTCCGAACCGATTCATAAAAAATCTTACCGTAGTGTTGTTCATCAAAGTAATCTAAGTCATAATACCTGGATGATAGAGCTAGATCAGTATTTTTTTTTGGTAAATTTTCTTACTATAAATTGTAAAGGACAGGGTATTATTTCCTTCCAACACTAAGGGAGGATCATCCGACCAAGCGAGGTGATCATTCCTGGCGGACCACTGCTCTGGCGGTTGATGTTGGGAAGTTGTATATATGCTAATCGACGCGAGAACTTCTATTGCACGATTTAGGATTGGTAAATTCTTCGTCTCCTTCTAAAGTAAATTAACGTATTTTTAAATGTGTTTCAAATATTCTATGAGTTAATAAATTACAACCTTCTGACCAAATACAGAAGAAATGGGCGTGTTCATTGCACAAACATTCCTGGGTTCGCATCAAACCTACTGTCTGCTACCATCCTCCGTAACTCGCCGTATTCTTGGGGATTGTATAAAATACCTACCGACCAACAAGCAATGTACAAAAAAAATTTGGTTTGTGTCTTAATAATATTATGTTACTACCTAAGTACGTACAAAATGACGAGCAAAGAAAACGTGTTCTGTCTGCTTAAAATCTACTTTATTTAGAATCATACAGGTTTCTTTTTTTTTCTCTCAGACTAACCGCCAACATGATTGGTGCCCTTATTAAACCTAATTCTCTTTCTCATTCAAGTCCATCAATTATGCCTCTCGCACTGATATGCTGCATACGCGGTCTTTCCATTTGTACACGGTGATTCAATTGATGTATTATGTAAACTATATATTTATGTAAACTGTTATATCTGTTGTACAATAAAGTGTATTCTATTTTATTCTATTCTATTCTATTGTTTCTCACTTCCATCCAAATTCATTCATTACGTGGGTGGGATTCCCATTTTTAAAACCTTACCCGTCCCGTTCTATTTACTGCTACTCTTATTGTCATTTTATTGTACACTTTAAGGGAAATGATGTTACTCATTGCATTTTATTACTATTTATTAGCCTAATTAATCATCATATAGGTTTAAGTTAGGTTAGAAAAGTGATCATCAAGAATGCACTCTGTTGTTGTCGAATCATTTGGATAAGTTGAATTATATAGGTTTAGGTTAGGTTAGAATAGTGATCACTCCAGATGCCCTGTGTTGTGGTTGAATTATTTGAATTAAATGAGTATAAGTGGATTGCTTTTGACCTGTTCCCGGAGATTGTACTTTACCGGTCGCGCATTAGGTATTGTATAGAATACCCAGGAAAAGTTCACACATTTCCTACACGTTTTAGGTATTATATACATTACCTTGGTATTGTATTAAATGCCGGATTATACAGATTGCCGGTAACATATACAAGAATTGCTCGTTGAGAGGTATTAGATAGATTTTAGCAGTGGTTTGATCGATCAATCAGTGATGCAGTTTGGCAGTTTCTTCTTTTAGAAATAGATTTATGCTTGAGGCCTCGGGTTTGAATCTCGGGTCGGAACAAATATTTATACGATCTGCAAATATTTCTTTCAAAGTTTGGGTGTTTTCTGTGTAAAATATTTTTGAGATTTCAAGAAAAAAGAACGTATTTAGTTATTTATATTAATTGTCTAGCACCCTTAATACAAGTTCTGCTCAGTTTCAAACTAGATTTCGTTGTGTGCTATATCACCGAATTATTTATTGATTCGTAAATGAGCCCGTATTTGGTGTTAAAGTTATATGGCCTTAACCATAAACTAACATTAATATTATCATACATAAAGCTGTCTAATCCCAAACCAGGCAGAGTCTGTGATATGGTCACCAAAGTACTGATAAACGTAAATAAATAAATAATTCGGACATCTTACACAACGCCATCTAGTCCCAAGCTAAGCAGAGCTTGTGTTATGGGTACTATGGGTACTAGTTATCTGCTCTAAATACATATATACATTTTTTTTGTTAATACATACATATTATACAAAAACACCCAAACTTGACTTGAAATACCAAACGCCCTTAATATATTGCCTTTTAATAAATTATTGAAAAATGCATTAACTCGAGCAGTGAACGAGTTGTTTTAAGGCTATTGACCGTTTAGAAGGCCATCAGTGGATATAACAACATTTTTTATTACCTTTTCTTTACGTGCCATACCCTCCGTTTGAGAGATAGAGGGCGTGTGTGGGAAGAAGAAAAAGCTCCTATGCGGCTTCTGGAGTCCTCCTCGCCTCACCTCATAACTTCATAACATCCCGGGGTGATCACGGTCACCCTAGGGGCATGACACTATTGCACAGCGCATCGCTCTTATCGACATCCCCCGGGCTGCACCGGGTTCGTGTCTCCTGTCTCGGGTCATTTGCAGCAGTCACATTGCCCCAAGATGTATCTGCAGCGACCCTTAGGCGGCGATTAGGTTGCTAGCGACCTCTGCCGCGTCTCTTTTGCTGCCTTCTTCGAGCGGGATCGGTCTTTCGACCCTTTTCTGATCCCGCTCTGCGAGACTCCTTCTAAAGCATAGCCTCTTCACAGAAGGAGACCGCAGCTTCCCACCCTTCACCACTCGCCATGCTGGAGGTGACAGGTTTCTTCTGATCTGTCCGATCAGCACTCGACACTCAGACCCCCACGCAGGGCAGTCTCCAGTGAGTGCTGGGTGCAGTCCCGTTCAGCACTGCACACCCGTAAGTGAGTTCCGTTGTCCTGTAGTCTCCCGATCGATTCGATTCAAATACTCGACGAAGCAGCCGGGCTCACCTAAATAAATTTCAAAACTGAAATTGTTTTAACATGACCGCTCTGTCATCCGTACAGATTTTATCCATAGTATGAATACATTTTGCTCAATTAGTTTCAATTTCTAAATAAAGAAACAACAAATTAACCTCAGTGTAACCATAGTATGATTCTGCCTTCTTCCGCTTCTCCGGTTTCATTTATTTAAATCTTTCCATGTATTCCCACAGAGTAGCTATAAGAACGAGAGAAATGAAATTATACATCGACATCTAAGTTCAAAGACCTGTAATTTTTTTTATGTTTGATTCTGCCAAAGTGGCTCTACCTAGCTTGATCCAAAGCGTAAACTGTATCCAAGAATGGTGATCACCACTCGCTTTCGAATGCAGACATTGCAACAATGCAGCATGGTAGGCAACACTGCGGCTACCTACTGAAATGCTTCTGCATCATTGGGCCTCCGGTCTCGCACTCATCATCAACACACGACAGCACAAATGTTGTCATACCGACCCGGTTGAGCCAGCCCGTTCGTACTGAAATCAACGTGGCTATACTTGGAACCTTGAGAAAGAAACGAAAGAAGTGTGTTGTTTTGTCAGACGATACGAGAATATATCTGATTTTTAACTGCACTGCTCCTGTGCTAAAGTGCTTTGGTTTCAAACTCAACGTAGGATAACATGTATGTTTTATAACACAACTCGTTGTACTGAGTCTTGTGTTCTTTGTGTGTGTTTCACATATGTTTGTCGGGCCCTCGGAACACAGGAATGTATTCCTAGGGCAAGATAGTCAGTGTAGTATTTAGACTAGTTTTGCCATTTATAGTTAATGTGACGTCATTTCGCGTTGCTACAATTAATATTAGACTTGAGCCTGCTAGTCTCGCCACAGTTACACCCAGTCTATGTACACCTATTTACTTCTTTATAAAAGTTGTCATGTCATGATATCTTTGAATATCAGCAGGATTAATGCAGATAGTCATTAGTACAGAATTATATTTTATATTACATATTCTTCTTAGGTCGCAAATTGGAAATAAGATACTGCTTTAACATTCTTTTTAAAATTACTTTTAAATATTTTTGACCAATTTCTCTATTACTAGCTGTAACCCCGGCTGCGTCTCTTGCAGCCCTTAGCGTCTTCGGTATACGACGCAGAAACAGAAACATACTACGGCGCCATCTACCGAAGATACGTCGAACCAAACCTGAATCGCGCAATGTACTGGGCCCATAGCCTGATACGCGCAATGTACTGGGCCAAACCTGAAACGCGCAATGTACTGGGCCCATAACCTAATAAAACTACAGAGTACTCGGCACAGACTAAAAATATATTATACCGCTTTAATTTACAGTAACATTGTACTAATGTAGTTGCACTTAAATAAACAATAGGTGTCACTATAGTATACAAGTGATATTGTTTTGATACAAATTTAACAGTTCTCTGTCGATTATCATATTTAGAAGTTCCCAACATCAACCGTTAGGCAGGGGCCCGCCAGGCATGATCACCTCGCCTGTTCGAATGATCCTACCTGATGATAGCACCGTTCTTTCTCAATAGATAAACATTTGTTGTTGCGGACTTTTTTTAGATCTTTTTTTAGAATGGGGAACAATTAATACCTATTTTTAAAATCGTGCCAGTACTTCTGAGATTAGCGTGTTCGACCAAACAGACAAACAAACTCTTCAGCCTTATAATATTAGTATTAATATATAACTCTCTTGTCACGTTCTTGCTGACGATGAACTCCGAAACTATATAACATATTTTAACATTTTTTTAAAGGTGATTTACTGGTGTGCCTAAGATAGGATGGTTATCATCACACTTAGATGAATAGAAGCTGAGCAGAACTGAAAAGAGACGCCGACGAATTTACGTTATGTATTGTGTTTTTACATATTTTACATATTATTCTTGATTTTACAAGACTTAGTGGTGTTAATAATGTAGGTCTCTATGTGTCATCTATAACTTGAATATTTAATACGAATATTATATTATAGGAAGCGAGATAGCAACAGTATTTAAAAAAATAATAATCTGGTTCTTAATCGTCATTATCTCGCCGTAAACTAAATTCACACGACTTTTTTTGTATCAGAAATCCTAAAAACTATATTACAATCTGCGGAATTTTCCACGGTTTTTTTTTATTAGTAGGTAGTATTCTTCGGATTTCCTGGTATGCTCATTAAAACTCTGTGTAGTTTAGGACAAAAAGTATTCTGTTCAGAACATATTTAAAGCATATAAAATAAAACCGGCCAAGTTCGAGTTGCACTCTCGCACGAAGATTTCCCTTAAGTAAATAAAATTTAAAAATTTAAAATTGGAGAGGCCTATGTCCAGCAATGGACTGCGATAGGCTGATGATGATGATGATGAAATAAAATTTAAGTGTCTGTTTGTAATTTAAAATTAAGAGCTTATCACTAAATATGAATAAAAGTATTGTTAAGAACCGGGCATTAATTTAAATGAAAGTAGTTGATTACCAAAATAACAGAATATGTATTAATGACAACACTTTTGTTACAATAATCCACTTGCGTATCACTAAGCGATTTTGACTAACGAGTCACAATAGAAAATCGCTTCAATGTTAATCCGCTATATCCTGAAACAATATTCGCCAGTACGGCTAACACGCTCCGCTTTTATAGGGCTATCGAAAGATCTGGAATGTTCTCTAGAATTCGATAAACCATTTTGGAATAAAAAGAATCTTCTAAACCCATAATCTAGCGCTATCTAGCACCGAAAACATCGGAACTACCAATCACAACCTCAACAATTGTGTGCTACTGGAAACTAGATGGCGCTATCCGTCATAGAATATCTAGATTTTACGAGATCAATTTAACTCTATGCTACTATACTCTAAAAGTATATACGAACTTTTGCGCCATTACTAACATAAAAAACTCAATTTAAAATAAATATACCAAAATAACATTTTTTCAATATTTGTCTGTCTGTCGGTTTGTACCGGCTAATTTCTGAAGCAGTTGAACCAATTTTGACGGGACTTGCACTGATAGGTAGCTGACGATAAGGAGTAACTTGGCTACTTTTTTAGAATTGTTTCGCCCCGCAGCGTTGCCCGCGATTGATGTCGTACCGCGGGTATTACAGCAGGGCTGATGCAGTTATCTATATATTTATTTTAGTCTGTTTTTAGTATTTGTTATTATAGCCGCAACATAAATACATCATTTTGTAAAAAATTCAATTGTCCAACCTTCACGTATTATGAGTCTCTTGACAAATGTATAGACAGACAGACGGATCGCGGAGTCTTAGTAATAGGGTGTTATTTTACCCTTTTCATACGGTACCCCAAAAAGCAATTCTAGCTACGTCGTTCTTTTAGTACAAAATATATATAAATATATTTTATTAACATTACTCATCTGATTTATTCAACATCATCTTTGTTTTTTTCACCACTTATATTTTTTACTGTCCCAAAATGTCATATTGTTGATGTCATTATCATTTTTTTGTTAGAGACCAAGTCTAAGAAGAGCCATGTTTGCGTATAAATGGCCCGGCTCGACCGCAGTGATACCACGGCCTCACAGAAAATCAGTGTGAAACAGATCTTGCGCTGTATTTCATCGAGTGAGTGAGTATACCGGAGGCACATACCCCCGAACCCTTCTCCCATCCCCTTCCCCATCACCCAAAGGTCGGCAACGGCAACTTGCGATGCCTCTGGTGTCTATGGGGGCGTTAATCGCTTACCATCAGGCGAAACGTATGCTCGTTTGCCGTTCACTGGCCACATCAAGTGTTATACCACATGATATCGACATGATTCTTCCTATTAACTAAAAAAAACTACACTAACATGATGAAAAGGTAATACAAACAATACATAATCTAATACAATTTTAAATTTTTTTGCCAATCTTATTACCTTCCCTATTCAGTTCTGAGACAGGTTATCCCTATAACTTCATTACTATATTGCCATGGTATTCGAAAGGGCAGTAAGTCACAGGCAGTTATTTTTTATAGCTTATTTGGAAGTTACGCGAAAGGAGCTTATTTAAACTAGGTTTCATATGAGTACGTAAATACGTAAAATACACTCCTAGTATTTTATTGTTAGACCTACTGTCTACTATTGCCCTTAGCGTGATGGTATATCATACAGAAGGTTTCAAGAGCCAAACATAAAGCACGGACATAAGCTGTAGTGAACTTTTTTAAGGGGAACGATTATATCCCCCACTGCTTTTGTGAAATATTAACAGTTTACACAGCACACGCAATGGAAGTTCCCAAAAGGAATAATTTACCGCAATTCTTGCAACATTAATTATTGATACTCTGCTCCTTTTTGGCGTATCGTGATGAAATATTGCCTTTTAAGATAGCTGGTCTCAATACCGCCCACACACCCACCACTTTAACTCCTGTACACCAGTATTAATAGCAGTGACCCACGAACACACCTTGTTATAACACTCACGAAATCCCAGGAAAATTTAACCTGTGTCTTGGAACCCGCAAGATAATCAGAAGTATCAATAGTTATGACTCACGCACACACTGAGTTATAATACTCAGAAAGTCTTAAGAAAATTTAAACTATCTTGGAACCCACAACAAAATTAGGTAAAGTGATGTCAAAATAGGCAGACATCTTTTTTAAAGCGGGAAGGTCCACGGATAAAATATTATAGGGGCTAATTGAGCTGTATTAAATAGCTGGGCTACCTAACACTGCAATAATTCCCTTTCCTTGAACCAGACAAAGAAACAAACCAACTGTTTAGCTAAATAACATAAGTATAGATAAAGAATAGTAATTATATTACTTTATTTTCTTTTATACTCTCTTGTTAACCACGGGCAGTGTGATGGGAGCGCTATTGAAGCAGTCTAAAAATATTTTCTGCCGGAATAAAGGCCGTCATTAACTCGCTATTGGTTGTTATTGTAACTTATTTCAAGTCGAGCGGCGCACAATGTTTTGTAAGCAGTTTACTTTTTGTTTCCATCATCAATGATTCGGTTGGCTGGAACACTGGAAGTAGAAAGTATAGTTTTACCAGCTCTGTAAAGGTTGTTGAGACGTTTTTATTTTCGTCTGATAATGTGTTAGTTTATTAGTTAACAGTTAGCTTTTGCCCTCGGTTCCGCACGTTTATATGACGGTTATCGCCGTAATAAGTAGCTTCAAAGATTCCTCAAGAATCAAAGGATCTCTATTGTAATTTAATTAATATTTTATTTTAAAAAAAACAACGAGAGTAAATAAATGAACCCTGATGAAACAGAAAACGAACAATAATACTATAACACACAATACATAAATGGTATTTCTTAAAATTTTTAAAATAAAATATTTGTATTTCATGAACATAATCATGTTTTGATTTAACATTTTATATAAATATTTTGTGTACCACAATAATATGAAGTTAGTGAAGATCAGTTTGCCAGCACCACAATAATACAAGTGCCTCGTGACTACAGAACATAACTTACATACACATACTTTCTGTGAATGACCAAACAAACCTCATGCTTACAACTGCGTAGAAAATAACGCGTTATAAACCTTCGAGCACACTATGAGCAAAGTACAATGCATGTTACATTCATTCATCGACTGCCTCGGTGGCTCAGTGGTAGCGTACGCGACTGCTGTCCATGAGGTCTCGGGTTCGAATCATGGGTCGGACCAAATGTTTGTATAATCTGCAAATATTCGTTTCGGACTTTGGGTGTTTTCTATGTATAATATGTATGTATTTACAAAAAAAAAAGTATTTATGCATTCATATCAGTTGTCTAGTACCCATAATACAAGCTCTGCTTAGTTTGGGACTAGATGGCGTTGTGTGTTAGATGTCAGAAATTATTATTTGTTAATCCATCCATCCAACTTTATAAGTCAAATTATTCGATTATGACTGTGTGAAATAAACATGATAATTGGGAACTCTGTCTGTCACATACGTATGCGTACGGTATAGTAAGACTCTCGAATATATAATACCTTGATCAACACTTTATAAACGCTTCAAACTTACTACACACTAGCTAAGTCCGGAGGTGTTGTAAGGCCCGCAGTACGACGCCAGCCAAAAGCAATACCTAGGGGTGAAGTTAGTCTAAAAAAGTAGCCTAATTCACTTCTTATATCATCTGCTATCTGCCAGTGAAAGTCCTGTCGTAATTGGTCCAGCATTTCCAGATATTACCCAGAACAAACAGACAGACAGACAAAAGTTACAAAATATATTATATGTATAGTATATGTACTATGTTTATATACATACGCATTTAGTAGAAAGTGTTTATTTTATTATTACAAACAGACACTCCAATTTTATTTATTTCCACGGATTGTTACGAAGTTTTGAAAATAAGAGATTTAAATTGCTCTTCTTATTATTTTGTATATGGTGGCCCGAAAAAATATACACACACATTACATACATTTATACTCCCTATTGTCGGCACTTGATGGAACTTAATGCAATACATTTGGTGTTTTTTTGTAAATATTGACATTTGAACAGATCTGAGATTTGTGCACCCTACTACTGGTACCCTTATTAATGTCACCAAATTATCCATATAAAGGTTGTCTGTAAGAGATCGCCATGAGCGATAAGACCGCCAATTGTCACATTTGTATGTTGTTATTCTTTTTTTTTCTATCTGTTAAGTGTGTACATTAAAAATAAATAAATTAAAAAAATACATCTTAGAAATACATTTTTAGTCTAAGTTAATAATGTTGCATATAAGTAAGTTAAACTAGTTCATTTTTAAGATGTTGTTCAGGAAGTTGAAGAACTTGTTTGGCCGCACCATTGTGCATAGACCTTAACTTGCCAAGAGCGGTAAGCAGTGTATTTGTGTTCAGTTCTTATCCTGTCTTGCGATGATAGAGTCTTGTCTGGCAATTCTTGCTTCACCACCTAAATAATACGTTCTTGTTTAGTGACGAAGTGACGGAAAAATAAGACCATGGCTAAAATATCGTTTACTGTGAACGGGGATCGGTACACACTCAGTAAGTTTTTTTCATTATTTGTTTGTTTTTTTTTTAAATTACTGAAAGAAAACTGTACTATAGTTTGTATTTTTTTTAAATTCGGATCTCAGTTTAGAGCAGACCAAGAAAAAAATTAGGAAAGAAAATTTATGAAATCAAAAAAATATTTTTTATAATACTTCACATTGGATAAACCTATATATATAATATTACATTAATATATTATATGGCCTTAACCCTCTCCCGAGAGGTGACCCGAGCCCAGCAGTGGGACATTATGGATTGTTGTTGATATTTAAAATTATTATTTTCAGTGTAAAATACTTTAGATTCACAACAAAAATTAACATGTTTATTGAAATGTGATTTGTATGATTTGCTAGCTTGCCTAAGACAAGATAGTTACCATCACGCTTATATAAATAGGAGCTGAGTATGAAAGAAAAGAGACGCTGATAAAGATGCTTGGGCCTGCTACTACTTTTATATTTCTCAACACATACATAAAGTGAAATAGGAGTGTCTGTAATATTACTATAATCGCTTTGTACAAAATGCATATGTATACACGGTACGTATACCAAAATATCTATTTATTTTATGTTTAAATCTCGAGAACGGCTGGATCGATTTTAACGAGACTTTCACTGGCAGATAACCAATGATATATGGAGTGACTTAGACAACCTTTTTTTGAACTAGCTTTGCACCGCGGCTCTAGTCACAGTTGTAATTACAACCATGATACAACTGTATAGCGGGTAACATCGCGAGGTTTGATAAATATAGATAAACTACACCCAGACACAGAACAAGTGGTCGTGCTCATCATTCAATTTACTGTTCTGATTTTTTATTTATAGAATAGGAGGCAAACCAGCAGACGTTGATACGTCTGCTGGTTAATCGGTACCTGATGGTAAGCGATTACCGCCGCTCATGGACACCCGCAATACTAGAGGTGTCACAAGTGCACTGCCGGCCTATGGGAGATGGGGAGGGGGACGGGGCAGAGATTGGGGTATGGGCCTCTGGTATCCACGCGCTGTTTTACATCAGTTTTCTGCGAGGCCCTGGTATTACTACAGGCGAGCCGGCCCATGCATGCCGAAGCGTGGCTCTCTGGGGTTAGCAAGCAGGGTCACTAGCCCCTCAAGCCAGTGAATGTTATTTAGTTATACTTTTGCCTTATAAAGATTCAAGTTTTTAGAGTCGTTTTTGTTATTGATATACTTCAAAGATATAACAAGTTTCACAACCAGTTCAATTCATAAATTCGGAAGGTAATCTGTGTGTCTGTCTATTTGTATGTTACGCTTTAACGGCTAAACCGTTGAACTGATTTCAATTAGATTGGGTATGGAGATACTTAATAATAATTCAATAAATAAGAAAAAAAAAATATTTAGGTAATTTTTAAAAATGGAGTACCTATACCGTGGGAGAGCCACGCTTCGGCACGAATGGGCCGGCTCGAGCAGAGTGATGCCACGGCCTTACAGAATATCAATGTAAAACAGCGCTTGCGTTGTGTTTCACCGAGTAAGTGAGGATGCCGGAGGCCCATAATAGGCTCTAAAGAGTATTGACAGCTTTGTTAGCTCTAATTGATCTTATTTTGAGGGCTTGGTATTCTTGGCTTGGGATTATTAATGTAGAATAAGGGCTAGTCTTCACCGCGATAACCGACATAAGCGCGGGCGGAGCCGCGTACTAATGCAAGCAAAAATTACCTTTCAAATTTGAAACTGATTCTCTACTCCTTCATTAATTTGTATCATAAAGGACGTTATTTTTTTCTTTCGATTGGAGTATCCCAAACGAGAAATATAACATGTCAATATTTTTATATCGCTTTAAAATTGATTAAGTTTTAAGGAAAAAACCGACCTCACAGATCTCACTCAGAGCCGTCTAATGCCAAACTAGACAGAGCCTGCACTGTAGTAGCCAGACCGCTGATAAATGATGACTCCTCCTAAATGAACTGGACGAACTATCTCATCCATAGCACACCCCAAATTCCGGTATTCATAATGTATAGATGTGATATATATATGCATGTAAACATGTTTGTACCTATATATTTATGTTTATATTTGTATTCGTGATGTGTACTTTTGTGTTTGTATATGTATAAGTCTTATTATTGTGTAAGCTGCCATTTTGTAGCGGGTGCCTTCTTGGATTTACAGGGAAACAGAATTTATTTAATTGTATTGCCACCAGAAATTAATGTGCTTACCAAATTTTAAATCAATCTGTCAACAGGAAGGTGGTCAAATTTCAATTACTACATTTGATCGAAACAAACAGACAGAGCAAGCTAAACAAGACCGTTAAAACAGGTCGACTTCGATGATTTTAATCAATGTTTAAGATTATTTTCTCGGAAATTAAGAATTATTTTATAAATGTCACGCTATAGGTTTATGGACTGATTTATACTGAGAATTTTTTAGTGTCACATAATGGTCAGTATCAAAAAGGTTATCTTAAATGAATATAATCCTATTTAAATAAAGTATTTTATGTAGGTTAAGGTTTTTGTTTATCAAATACAGCTCATCTGAGAGGCAATTTGACGTATCTTGCATATTAATTGTGTTAAATCATCTATCAGATAAACTATCTGGAACTTATCTGTAATCGGAAAAACAGGGGAAAGGAAATAATTCTTAACTTAAACAAGAAAAAGTTAAAAAATACTATAAAACGAGTACGTAAAACTGCTTTTTATAACATTGATTTGCCATTAATACAAATCTATTGACACAAATTGATTAAAGCCGTTTCAGTAGTTAAGACGCTGCTTTAGAACATAGCAAAATACATAGACTGCTTAAAATATTACTCTTCCTTTTGACTTAGCCGTGTTCGGATAAAAAATACTACTCCCACATTAGGAATATACGTCCTGTGTCGCAGTGTTACAAAAAGTTTTGTCCCATGTGGAGTTTAGGTGCCAAAATGATTACTCTGTCTAACGGAAGTCAGAGTAAAATTCAAGAGCGATGTTTACCTTCCTCAATGAGAACGTGGACAATTCAGTATAGTGACCCACATTATGGCGGCTTAGTGAGATGCTTTTAAACACCCCGCTTAAAGGACCCGGGATCATAGTGTATGGAAAAAACGTGCGCTTTTATTGACCTCCAGGTTTTGATCTGAAGGAAGAACCGAAAGGTCGAGATCGATAGTGTATGTCTAGTACTCTATAGCGGTAAGCAACTTTGAACACAGAACTTAAATATTTAAATTTATCTAAGGATTTACGTTTAACAAGTATTTTTCTTTGGCACGCCCTAGAGCTTAAACGGCTTGTCGTATTTTCAGGTGAGTGGTGTCAATAGATTCTTCTTAGTCGTGAGAGTGACACTGGGTACATTTAAATTGAAAAAAGAAAACAATATAACTTAACCCTCCTTCTTTCGCAGTTGGATAAAGTAAAAATTACTGGAGTGAACTTTAAATACCTTGATAGTTCATTGTTTTTGTTACTGGCATGACAAAGTATAAAAACAAGCAGTAAAAAAACAACACCTTGTTGAAACATGTGTAAGAAGCAACCAAATGCGCAATAAAACCTGTTGACAAGAGCATAAAGTATATAATACACTGATAGGTCTGTTGAGTGAGTTGAGTGACTGCTAAGCTGAAGGTCGTGGGGTTCGATTTCCACTCAGGACTAATTAATTGTAAGACAAATACTATGGTTTGTTATAAGATAAGATAATTTATTTAAACCAGATAACAAAAACTCAAAGTTGAACATACAAAAATAAAACTACAAATTTTCGGAGCACAAGTGTAGCTGAACTCTGGCACCCATGTTAAGATTTAACTTGTGTTATGGGTATACCTGCGTGAAGTTTAGGTAATACATGTATTCATTTAGAAATATTATATTTATAAGTATCAACAGGCTACCTAGTTAAGGATTAGATGGTTGTATGTGTCATGAGTGAAGTTACAAAACACACATCAGCATAAATACTGGCTGTACCCGCGATTCTTTTTGTACCACGAGTTACGCCTCGAGGTGAAGTTATTCTAAACGAAAGTAACTGAAATTACTCCTAATATCATCAACTACCTGCCAGTTTAAATTCCGTCAAAGTTGGTCCCGCCATCCCAGAGATTAGCCAGAACAAACAGATACGTACATAAAAATCTTGAACATTGTTTTTTTTTTATTAAATACCGTAGATACTTTAAAATGGATTTAGTGAAAGCTGTTAATTTATAATTACAAAGAAACATTTCCATTTTATTTACATAGAATCCGACGGTTTGTGTATGTGTACTCATATTAAATATGTTTTGAATAAACATTGACATCTAGGTTATACGTCAGTTTTAAAAAGGAGATAGTGCAATGACGAGTGAAGGTGATATTGAAAAGGGTGCAAAGAAAATATGTTTAACTGGTTAATGCACTATAAAACAGTGACCGTGAAAATGAATATTTTCCACAACTATTAATCTATACTTAAAAATGTCTTGACTGATTCTTCAACGCCGTGTCAATTCTGAGGGTCGTGAGCCCCATTTGTGGCAACTGTGCGAGTGATAGTTCCCCACCTGTTTCTACCTTGAGCAGTGTGTATGGCAGATTGGATAGCAGCGTCGAGACTATTGCAAAGTCGGTCTGCAAAGCCCAACGGGCTACGGCCCCTGGGTCTTCCCCTCTATTTTACCCTTCACCATTAGTCTTTCAAGGTTATTGCCTTCTCTCCTCGCAATATGACCTAAGTATTAAAAATAAAAAAAATGTTTTTTCCAACTATATGAAGTTAACTTAATTCCACGCCAATCACAATATATAAAGAAACCACGAAACCAACATGTTGATAAAATGCCTTATCGTTGAAGGCAACTTTCGTATGAACAAAAATAAAACTAAAAAAAGATATTGCGATTAATTTGTTTAATCTTTTTTTCAAGATAACTCCCGCAGTAGGATTATATACTGTTTCGGGGAGACTTTAACCTTTTTGGGTCATTAGTTAGAGGACAGAGGCTTCTCAAGGTGTCCACTTTTAAAAGAGCAATATTAGTCAAAATGTGCAGAAAATCATTTGCTTTGTTCTGAAAGGAATTAAATCCAACGATGAAGAATATAGAAAAATAACCGAAGTACCATAATGAGGTAATCTTATTATTTAGCTACTTCACTCTATACGTATTAAGTTCAGTAATTATCTAACTTAGAACCGTGACTGGCGTGTAACTTACTTACGTACAACGATGACGCGAGTAAATTTAATTTGATCTTCAATGAATTGTATGTGTCCACTAAGTCTCAATGACTAGTATTTTTATTAAATACTAGGAAAATGAAAAACGATAATTTATACAATATCTTTACAAAATATTTATCTTAGTCGCTTCCGCTCTATGGTCTGTGTGATCTTTTAAAGTACTCAACGACTTTAATGCAGTGTTCAGCAATACATAGAATGCTTTATGAGAAAGGTTTGTATGTGTAATACATGCATATTTCAGTAGAGGAACTTCAAAGAGCGAATTTCTGAACGAAGCCCGTGTGACTAGTTTATATACAAGCGTCAAAAAATTCCTCCACATCATTTCCTACTAGTAGTGTTCCCCAGACTGGCTTACCGCGTTGAATTATTATTAATAACTTATGTATTCATCTAATTAAATGGGTTTCATAGAGCATAAAAATTTACGTATTTATTTCCATATTACAGCGGGAATAATAGTTAATTAACGAAAATAAAAGTAAAAAATATAGCAATTCACCTTGTTTAGTTGAACACCAATCAGAGTGAGTTACGTCACGAGTTTGTAAACGTCATATTGTTTGGTTCAATCGACGATCATGGTTGACAAATGGTGACGTCACGTCGGTAACACGACAGAAGTAGACGCCATGACACCACCGAGCGTTTTAACTTTATTTTTTGTAGAAATATGATTGTTTTTGAAAATAGGAGATACTACCGATCATCATAATACAGTTTTTCAAAATTAGTCATCATGCCTATTTTCTGTGCGAGAATAAGGCCTGCTTTCTGGTCACAAGAAGCGTCGATCAGTTGCTGAACTAGTTGTTTGACTAGCTCAGGTACTCGGCAGTGTCAATGGTTGAAATATAAATGACTTGTCGAATGAATTTACTTGTAAAATGGAAAAATAGTTTTACCTTGGGAGAGCCATGCTACAGCACAAATGGGCCGGCTATTTTGATACCACGGCCTTACAGAAAACCGATGTGAAACAGCCGAACGGTGTGGATACCGGAGGCCCATTCCCCAATCCATGCCTCCATCCCCCAAAGGCCGACTTTTTCCACTCTGGTATTGCGGGTTTCCACAGGCGCCACGAATCGCTTACCATCAGGCGATACGTCTGCTCATTGCCTCCAATCCTATAAAAAAGCCGACCGTAAAACTTCCCTATCATTGATTTGAAATACTCTATGAACCTGCTGGTTTAGTACTTAAAGCGAATCTGGCTGCTAGCCCAAAAGTTGAGGGTTTATTATTAATACTAATGGCTTTATTGTTCACCAAATAATTATAAAAAGACTTAGAACAGTTATAACTAAGTATATATCGCTTGAAGACAATCACTAGGCAACCATTACGGTTAATGAGTGGTTTAATTCCATTCCAGAACAAATATTATATTATGAGCATGACTATTTTTATAAAAACTTGAGTGAAGTGTATGTGTACACTAAAATGGGTAGTGAATATATTGTAGAAAACCAGAAATAAATATAATGAAATCAAACCTAATCAAAACAGTGGACGCCCAGTGATCGAAATTCAGCCGTAAGTTATTTGTTTACCTATATTTTTTTAGCTTTCTGCATTCCTCCTCTATTTCAACTTTAACTATACTGAATTTCATACTTCTTCGTTCGCATAATTTTCGTAAAAAGGCGTAAAAAGTTTTTGCTTCATGTATTAAAATATGGATACTAAAAACTGATTTACTTTACTAAGGTTCGTAACCTCTGCAGAGCAGAGGTTACGAACCGGAACCGAACGGTTATTTCAGTGCCAAGTTCGTAGACTTGGCACTGAAATAAATATGGATACTAAAAACGTTAACGAAAAATGAGTTTTTAGTATCCATATTTATGTCAGTGCCAAGTTCGCTGTCTATTCTGCAGAGGTTACGAACCTTAGTAATAGTAGTTATCTTAATTAAAAAACAACTTGTTATGAACGGTGATCTAGGAAGTACAGATTTTAAATATTGAAATTGATTTAAGTCTTTAATCGGCCTAGAAAATAAAAAGAAAACCGGTTTGATGGTCGAGTGGTGAGTGATCTTGATTGCCAAGTTACAGGTCATGGATTCGATTTGTGATTGTGTGATTAGTCCCCGTTTTTTTTCTGAGTTTGAATGTTTTCTCTTTGAATTTTTTGACACCTGGCGTAGTGGTTTATGCAATCGCACCGTTTTTTATTGCGTTGAACTCACATGGGACAACACTTGGTGTGTCCTATGTGAGTTCAACGCAATAAAAAACATACACTACATAATGTTTTCCTAGCTGATTACGGCCAGGGCGGCCAGGAAGACCAGCTAACTGCGCGGGAGATATTGTAGTACACAAGTGTGTGCGCAAACACATGTGCACTCTCTGTTTCCTCTCTCTCAGAATCCGATGGGATGGTTAATCGACACGACCGGAGAGAGATAAGGCGCAGGACTGACGCGCGCACAGGGTTCAGACCCTAACTTCCAAACTCCGAGCTGTAATTTAGTATTTTAATAATCAGAAAAATATAATAACACTTTTGGCTCGATAAGATCGAGCACCGAGATCTCAGGATTGGCAGTTGCATACGTCAACCGCTAGTCCAATTAGGGAAAGGTCCAATATAAAATATATTAAGCAAATATTTATGAAAGTAAGTTAAAGAGATTGTTCTACATACCTTTGTTTCCCAATCGCCAACCTTGGCTCGTTATTGAGGGCAGTTAATTATAAGTTGCAATAACTGCAGGGTGAAAGATAAGGATTGTTTCCGTCCCAATTATGTACTTTTAGGGTCAAGATATAGTTACGACATAACATATAATTTGCTGTGAGTATATTACATTCTACACTAAATTAAGAGAAAAAACGATATGAGTAAACAGATCTTAAACGCGATTCCGCCCGCGTGTGTGACAATTATCGCGGCTAAAAGTAGTCTGTGTCTATCTCCAAGGTTTAATCTACTGCTAAACTAAATTCATACAAATCGATTCAGTGGTTTAGCTATGAAAGTTTAACTTTAAGTAGACAGACATACAGCACAGATGGTGAAGTTGTTTAGGCCGTCACCTCCCCTTTCTTCGTTCTCCGTTGAGGATTGAAACCCCACATAGGACAACACACTTTGTGTGATCCACAAATTACATTAGACTTTAGTAATTCAGAGTCTGGGATTTCTATGTGTCTATTATTTGTGGATATTATTCTGTTTGTATAGAACACCACTGCCTAGGAATAACTTGGTGAGGGAGCTGTGTTGTACTTAGTGTTGTTGTGTTGTTGTTGTACTAGTTGTGTTGTATTTACTTAGTGTTGATGTGTATAGTGTGCTGTGTCCTTTAAAAGGAAAAACGTTTAAATTTAATGTTTTGTCGGTTTTGGAGTGTCTGCAGTTACATTTTTCACTCGGTGAAAGCATAGACAAAGACTGAAAGTGGTATGACTATGACCATTTGTGGTTAATGGTTCTCCTACAGTTGAAACTAAATCTCTACTTAAATATGCTCATTCCCTATCCTAAATAATCTTGCTAAATATTCTAACGTCACCCATCTAACTATTCCTGACTTTTTTCCAGGTGAATTTGAAGTGAGCCCCAACACAACCCTGAACGAATATCTGCGCAACCACTTACAGCTCTTTGGCACTAAAGCTATGTGTCATGAAGGCGGCTGTGGCGCTTGTATTGTCTCCGCCTCTAAAATTCACCCCGTGACTAAAGAAAAACATGTTTTTGCTGTTAATTCTGTAAGTCTAAAATTAACTGACATACAATAATTTTTATACATAATTCTAACTGACATTCTTCTAGCTTTTTTTACATAATCTAACTGACACTAAGTGCCTACTTTTTAAATCAATCATTTACTTTGTTTATCTAAAATATTAAAAATGAAAGGTTACAATTGTAAATGTTATGAATTTGAATTCTTTTTCTCTTGTCTTATTTATATATTTTTTTGTTTTTTTTTTAGATTTATGTTATTTTTATTTTTCCCTATCATAAATTGTTACCGAATTAAACAAATAAATTTTGAGTGGGCCCGTTGGTCTAGTGGTATGGAACCTGACTGCTAGGGTACATTAGATCCAAAGACAGCTTATCAAGAAGTAAAGCAAAAAATTTTAATAGCACACCCTCTAACAACTTGCTAACGATCAAAGTTCTAAAATAAACATTAAATAATAAGTAACACTTCAGAAAAGTAAGTGAAAATAGCTGTGACTTAGCAGTGTGGAGGAACGGGTCACATGTCTCTCCAACACAAAGGGAGGATCCTCCGCGACCAGGCGAGGTAATCATGCCTGGCAGACCACTACCCAACGGTTGACGTTGGGACATTGTATATATGACAATCTGCGCGAGAACTTCTATTGCGCGATTCAGGATTAGTAGTTTTTTCGTGTAGTACATTACTCCGTAGTTCGATGCATCCTCAGTAGATGGCGCTGTAGTAACTTTGTGTTGCGGCTGAATGTGGAAGTCGCCACAACAGCAATGTTGCTGGCTTCCAATTGCTTTTTGACTCTTGAATTATAAGTAATAAGTATTGTAGCGATCTATCCAATATATCTAAAGATAAAAATTTACATAAATAAATTCAAATTTAGAAGGTTTTAAGTTTAAAAAAAGTGTACGATACTTTGACAGAACTTACGAAACCTCTTTTTGAACATACCCAAAGATTAATTGCATTCATTTTATGTGGCGTATACATCAAGCTACAAATATAAAAATAAATATTCTTATAGCGCTTGCTACAGGTCATTGTCACGAAGTTCATATTCTGTGCGAGTTTGAAGACATGGTTTTCCCGGCTATCCATACAAATAAACAAAATTAAAATTTCGTCAAATTAACAGCTTTTAACTAAAAGCATTTGAAAGTATATACGGTACTAACGTCAAAAAACAATAACTAAAATTTTTGTCTATCTGTTTATTCTGGCTGTACCGATTTCAACGGGACTTTTACTGACACGTAGTCGAAGATATAATGTGTGACTTAAGCTGCTTTTTTAGAATAGTTTCGCCCAGTGGCGTTACCTGCGATTGTTGTACCCAAGTATAAATATAAACACGAGTTGCTTATCAAATCTACAGTAATATTATAAAAAGGTAAAGTTTGTAACAATGTATGGTTGTAGTAATCTTCGGAATTACGGATTCGATCCCGAAAATTCTTTCACTAACAGAAAGTCACACTATTCAGGAGCTACATAGGCTGTATTTTATTATGATTAAACAAACGACTCGATACAAAATAATAATATTTTTAAATGAAGTCGAAGAAAAGCGGGCGGTTAACGCCCAACGAAGTGAGCACGGGTCGGCTAGTCAGTTATACTAAATGAAGAATTTACAGTTTTTGTATATATATATTAT
>PKRV01000322.1:1381457-1510377 GCA_003709505.1 Hyphantria cunea
ATATATATAACCTAATGTATACATATACAAAAACTGTAATAACATGATTTAATTTAGTAGGTGTGTGGTCTGAATAGTTTCCGACCTACTAAATCACGTAGTACGTTTCTACGTAGTCTCCTTGAAACCCAGACTTCTTCTTCTACCAGTGATGCACAATGTAAATGCAAAGATTACACATACAATAGTTTTTTTAACAAGTAGTGCTATTTTCACGTTGAGGTTGGAATCTTTTCTCTATGGTGTACTATTCCTTTGTATTAAAAACATTACAACAAGTGGTATTTTCATATAATAGGAGAGCAAAAGAGCAAATATGTCATCTGAGAGAACGTGATTACCAGCATTTATTGATGTTTGTAACCTTAAAGCAACAATTTTGTTGTCATACAGAATTAAAAAGGAGAGGCTCTAGGGGCTAAACCCAGTAACTTTAATTATTCGGTGATATGCAATGAAGATACTGTTCAATAGCGGTTCTCTGCTGAATAGTGATATCGCTCGAACCGGTCCAAATTTGACTCTCTCGCAAATTATTCAGATTTTAAATGATGTTGTCTGCATTTTTGAAAATTGGAATCGGGAAAAAATATGGAGAAACCCGATTTACTGGTCAGAGTCAAAACCATGGAATTCTACTGATTCTGGTCACCGCGGGATGTATCTGAGCCGTGGAGTACGTTAGGGGGACCCCAGAAGCCTTTGATGTGTTCTCGGTAGTTATTTTGATGCGCAAGGTAGGCCGCCACAGGTTTTAGTGGGAGACATCCCGAAGGACCCTCCGAGAGTCCCACATACGCCTACGGAGGGTACGATGTGAATAGCATTACTAGTGTTAAAAAAAGCTTCCAGACTGAACGACAGTAATATTGCTGTATTTTACCAGTTACAAAAGTAATGTTTTGAGTGTTACTCATATAATAATACATATTCTTACTTTTTAGTGTCTCGTCTATATTCTGTCGTGCCATGAATGGGACATACTAACGGTAGAAGGCATCGGGAACCACAAAAATAATTATGACCGCATCCAGCGAGTTCTTGCAGAGTTTAATGGCAGCCAATGTGGGTATTGCTCCCCTGGATGGGTTATGAACATGTATAGGTATATTTCTGTTATATTTATAAACTTTTTAAGAACTTTTCCTTCTAAGGAAGATCTGTTTTGATTTTTTTTTCCTTTGCATTTAGCAGTGGATGAGCTTATTAAATTTACAGTTGTTTGCCGATTAGAGAGATGTTGGTGTAAATGTGAGTAAAGGTTTAAAATCAAAATTAATATATTCTGAATTAGATGCACTTTATACCAACTTAATAAGCATTTCACGGGAATTCACGCGATCACTTATTTAAAGGTATTTTTTAACAAAGGTTAACGTACCTCTGATTTGCCCGACCTTCGATCAGGCTGCACTGGCCGTGGCCGTGGTAAAATACGTGTAATATTTCGCATCTCATCTCATGGTAGGTACATTTATATAGGATAGCATTCTTCATACAATTCTAGCCTCTTATTGTAGGTGAAGCTTATGTGGACTATTACGTTGTAAGCTATTGATGGTAATGATAATGATAATTCAATTGAAGAGTTACAACTTTTTTACTGCGTTTTAAGCTCCAAATTAGTTCGTGAATGACGGAATTCTATATTTATCAATCAAAAAAATTAGTAAGTCGGTTAATGAGACTAATACACAATGCTCAAATTAAATACTGTAATGTTTTTGCACAGCCTCAGGGAATCATATCACAAATTGACAACTTATCAAGTGGAGAATTCGTTCGGCAGTAACATATGTCGGTGTACTGGGTATCGGCCTATACTTGACAGCTTTAAAGTATTTGCCACAGAGGTTGAACCTCAACTGCAGAATAAACTTCAAGTGAGTAGAATAATTCTGGTGTAAGTTAACTAACGTTAATATAATGGCGTCTTTTTTATGTGTAATAACATTTGCGTATATGTAAAATGATGACGAAACGGTGGTCCTGCTGGTTTAAGTGGTCGCAACGTCGCTTTCTACTGTTTCAAGTGTTTTGGGTTTAAATCCTACATGGGACAACATTTAGTGTGATCCACAAATGTTGTTCTGAGTATGAGTGTTATTTGTGTCCGTTTTATCTATGTTCGTATAGTCTCTCGCGACTCAGGAAGTAAATATTTAATGTGGAGTTGCTTTTATAAAAAAAAACTAGTTCTCTTTCAAACTATGGGAGCGTTTTCGTCCTTTCTGAATGTTAATTACAAATGGAACCATGGGAATTAAACCCATGGATGACGTAGACTAGCCAAAATTTAACCTACATCACTAGAATCATATTTGGTAGAAATAACCTTGTAAAGAGCTGACTTGGTTGTACAGAGGCGCCCAGGTAAGCAAGCTACATATAACAACAGCAGAAAAAAGTAGCAAGACTTAAAACAAACTAAGGTAGCAGCGATCTATTAAGGACGGTTCTTGGTTATAATGATGATGAATATGGGCATAAGTATTGGGATAAAAATAGGAACAAGACGACTGATAGGATTTTTCTAAAATATTTCAGGACCTTGAAGATCTCCACTTATCGAATTGTGCGAAAAAATGTGAGCGCAAATGCAGTATTATCGAAGATGGATGGTGCTTTATTGAGGAGAAACCAGGATCTTCTATCGAAGTCAGTACTACTGGAGGACGGTGGTATAGGCCTTATACAGTCCAGGAAATATTCACGGTGATCTATTGATTACTTTGTAAAATTACTGTAGATTGTAGTAATTATTAAATCACTCAATATTATACAATATTACAATGTTGATTGATTGAATTATTAGCATTAGTATTGGCTTAGGACATTATCCCCTAATTCTTAAAGATTATTTAACTTTCAGCAACAGTTAAGAAACTTCCAGTCAATGTTCCTATCGTGGCGTGGTGGATAAGTGGAAAGATATTTCAACAAATTGTGATAAAGTTGTCTCACATAGAATATGTTAAAATTCACAGGCGCCTAATTAAAAAAAAAATTGTCACTGACTACATCTCACCTCATAGCCCAGTTGCACTCGGTGATTAGAAACAATCATCGAGGGTAAGCAACGATGGCGCGGTCAGTACCTGGATGGGTGACCGCTGGTGGCATGTTACCATGAGCGTCTCCGTGATTCGGAGGTCACGTTAAGCAGTCGGTCCCGGTTGTTATCATACGATAACAGTCGTGAAGCTTAGTTGGAGGCCTTCGGGCGGCTTAAAAACATCCAACGGCAAGATTTACGTAGCCACAACGTATTCTTGCCAGTCCCCAACCCGCACTTGGCCAGCGTGGGGACGTATGGCCTTAACCCTCTCCTGAGAGGAGACCCGAGCCCAGCAGTGGGACATTATGGGTTGTTGTTTGTTGTTTATATCTCACCTCTCCGTGGTTTGCGGCGTAACTTTAAACTTATTTCTTTAAAGCTGTTTTATTACATATATTTCAGGTATTATCAAATAAAGGTACTGGAAACTACAAAATAATATCAGGAAATACAGGAAAAGGTTAGTTTCACGTGAATAGAGTATTTTTTTATAATATAAGAATGTAGCAGTACCATCAATACTAATTTTGTTCCAGGAGTTTACCCAGAATCCACCGAACCACAAACCTATATCGATATTTCGTCAATAGAATCCCTCAAAACAGCTTACTTGGATCAGAATCTGGTGTTGGGTGCTGGCATGACACTCACAGATGTAGCCGAAACATTCAAATCTAAGAGCATAAATCAAGGGAATTTTAGTTATTTAACTGAACTGTATAAACATTTAGACTTAGTAGCACATGTACCTGTTAAAAATGTGAGTATTATTGTACTGTTTTTACAATCTGCAATTCGTCAGGAATCGCGCTACCTATTATTTATTTATTTAAAACTTATTGCACATGACGTACAATGGAGAAATTAATGCCATGAGACATTCTCTCCCAGTCAACCTTTAGGTGATATAAAAGTATATGTAGGTAGGTACAACGACAAAGAACTAAATGCGATAATAATCACGATAGTTACGTGAATAAAAAAGTAACTAACATCAAATACTACTTATATATACAAATCTACAACTATATTTATTTATACTATTATAATTATATAAATATACATGTACATATATTTAAAATGATATAAAAATACACAGACAAGTACTAGCGCTGTGTTTATACTGCCAATTGTCCCTGAAAGAGTTTTCGTACTTACTTTTCTCTTAAAACTGAGGCAGCTTGTAGACTTTCTCACGTCAGGGAGTCCACGAGCCGGCTCAGTACCAAAGTAGGACTGAATATACATAGAAGAACGTATAAAATGAGACAAAGCCACATTAAAGTCTTTACCAATGTGGCGACATCCACATTTAACTAAAAATGCTTTGATAGGAATAATGAAAAAAACACCTAAGTTTCGGTGCATCGGGCAATGAATTTTTTCACGTTTCGATTGAAATATCAGAAGAAGATTCGCTCTAGAACGTAATTTATTAATTTGTTTAATGGGTGAAAAGTATTTAAACCCAATTTAATATATTAAAAAAATAAATACCGAGTGGGTTGTTTAAAAATTTCTGACCAGACTATGATTAATTACAATATTTTTGTTTATCAAAGTCTGGTCTTTAACTTTTCATCATTAACGTTAAACTCATAATTGCAATATCAAATAACTTTTGATATTACAATTATGAGTCTAACTCGGATCTTAAACCATAAACACAATATCCCAACATTAACTGGTTGGCGCCTACCAGACTTACCCACTTTGACAAGATGAGGAACAGTCCTTCGTGTTTAAATGGCAGAACATTCGTTCCTACAAACAAAGAAATCGTTTTTTATTGGATTTTCAAGTACCTAGATGTGTGCAAATGGAGAGGCCTTTGTCTAGCAGTTGGTTGCAATAGCTGTAAATGATAATAACGATGATGACGATGATAGAAGACGCATAACAATTACTGTATAATACTGAATATAGTTGATTGTGTATACGATGAAGATTTATTTCTGATTTAGATTGGTACGATAGGGGGTAATTTAGCACTCAAGAATCAACATCACGAATTTCCCTCGGATATCTTTGTGATATTAGAGACCGTTGGAGCCACTGTAACAATAGGTAAGTGTTTTTCCCCTTTCTTGTCTTTGCACTTTATCATCTTCACAGAATTCAATGCGTCCCATAATGGGCCTCTGGTATACTCACTAACTCGCTGAAACACAGCGCAAGCTGTGAAATTGTGGTATCACTTTCAGACCAGTTGAGAGCAAAAGTAATGTAATGCTATGATTGATTGATGATATTTTATACATAAATTTTGTTGACTTATAAGTGGATTTAATGTACCACAAACACTGATATAATAAAATATGTACGCAAAAATTGATAACGATCAATTGATTGATTAAGGGATTTAAACGTAATATACAAATTATCTTTCTCTCTTTCATAATTATAATATTTTTATTGTTAATTTTATTTCCAGTTAACAAAGACCTACGAAAGACAGAAGTAAACATGAAAGATTTTCTGAACAGCAACATCAAAGACAGCATCATAAGTGAAATAAAGCTGCCTCCACTGGGAAGGAACTGTCTACTACGAGCATACAAGGTACTGTAAACAACAAACTGAATATTTGAAACTCATAACCATCTTAAGAAGGCGGTTGTCAGTTTAGCATTTTGCTTGGAAAGCAGCATTTCTGAAACTGATACAAAACTACAAATGAGTGTAAATGTCTAAACCGCCAGCCCAATAAAATCTATTTAATACCTTTAAATGAGCAATCTATTTTAATAAAAGCGAAATACCAGTCACTAATTAATCTCAAAATCTCAGAAACTGTAACATCTACAAACTTGAAATTTGGTAGGTAGGTTCCTTATAGGGTGAAGACATCCGCTAAGAACAAAACTCCACCTCTAAGGATGTACCCCAACAGGAGTTGGAATGTTATTTGTAGGTCTATGTTTGAAGTAAGAGACTTGAAATTTAAAATGTATGCTCTCTAGGTGATGTGAATGTGGAGGATATGGTGTACCAATAACGTATCTTTCGAAATCAACTTCCTATGGGGTTATAACGGGGGATGGTAGTTTGGATGATAGTCCAATGTTAGTGAAGTTAAAGTAATTATAGCAGAAGGATTTTAGATGGTATTTAAGTATAATAATGATTGAAAACCTCTAATTAGTATTATTATTATTACTAACTCCTCGCGTTCGAAGTCCACTATGGACCTCCGGTATCCTCACTAACTCGGTGAAACACAGCGCGAGCGCTGTTTCACACCGATTTTCTCTGAGGCTGTGGTATCACTCCGGTCGAGATGGCCCATTATGCCGAAGCGTGGCTTTCTCACACCAAATTATTATAGACTACACTGTTTTTTTTCTATTTCTTTTGTAAGTAACCAGAGAGCATCCTTACTTAAATAAATGAAATATACTCGATATTATCCTGTATCTAATTATTATTCCTTTAGTAGTTAATATACATCTACATGATCACGGAAAGCATATCTTTATTAAGTCAGTCACTACCAGCCCTTACATTCAACTCAAAAAAATAAACTAACTAGTTTTTTATGTACTATTAAAATTTTAGATAATGCCTCGCGCCCAAAACGTCCATGCCATAGTAAACGCTGGTTTTCTCTTCAAACTGGATGCCAAAGAAATTATAACATCCACAAATATAGTATTTGGAAACATCAGCCGATCATTTGTCAGGGCTGCGAAAACTGAATTAGCACTTGTAGGGACGGCGTTTAATAATGCTGGACTCAAGACTGGTTTAAGAAAACTAGTCGAAGAATTGGTCGCAGAAGACAATCCACCTGAACCTTCTCCAGAGTGTAGGAAGATGATAGCTTTGGGACTGTTTTACAAAGTAAGTTCGATACAAATATCACCCGTCAAATACAAACTCAAAAATGGTTATGACATAGGTCTGATACGGTACGGTCATAGGGAAAGTGGTTTTGGCCTTCTTTATCACGCTGGCTAGAGGGTTTGCTTCAAGTTTTCCTTCTCTATGCGATGATGTTGTCCAAGCGCAGTTTGCTCTCTCAGTCGTCTTCTACTACACCACTCGGATGAATAGAGGTGATGGTGATTAAATAAGGACTCTGAACACTGACAGTCACCATACGAATAAGATACATATGTAATTATACTAACTAATCTGTCGCCTGAGGCCTTTGTCGATTGGCAAACAGATCTAGGAAAGATAACCAAGCAAAAGGTATTAGTTTAAGTAGTTTATTTAATTAAAGAGTCCAGTATTATTATTTAATAAGTCATTTGCATTATAATTAATTAAGAGATCTGAATAAAAGGCTATATCATTATTATTATTAGAATCTGAAACCCCTATTTCAAGTCTTTGTTTTTTCAAAGTATAGTCAGCAAGTAATTCAGCAAGCATCAATTCACAGCTATATTAATTATCATCAGCTTGTACACCGTTATTTATATTTTTCTACAAATTTTCAGTCGATGCTGTCACTGGCCAAGAATGTAAGCCCGCGTTTTCACTCTGGAGGTGAATTACTATCACGAGGTATATCCCACGGCACACAGACTTATGAAACAGATAAGACATTATGGCCGCTAAATAAACCAGTTTCGAAACTTGAAGGACTTATTCAGGTTAGTAACCTAAAAGTTGTAGGTATCGGTAATCCTTTAAGTCTTTTTATGTATGGGCCTGCCAAGGAGACTTTAGTCTGCCTGATGGAAAGCACGAGCAGAATCTAAGAGTAGAAGTCACTATTATCATTGCGAATGGAGAAAATGCAAAAGTGCATCCCTGTGACCCGCCATATTTAGCATCATTGGTCCTTCTTTAACTTGGGGTTATATCATGCAATTTAATAATTAATAAAATACTATTTATAACACAAAATTTTGCTATAAATTTAAGTAATAGAACAAGTAATTGCAGCCATCCAAACAACAAGAATAGTTTAAGAAAGTAACAATAAACTTGTTTAAAGAAATTAACTTCATAGCTTTTGTTAAAGTAACGCCTTTACTTGAATAAAAGTAATGAAGTTTTTTCGTTACGTATTATTTCAGTGAGTTGTGACTCCAGCCCCCATAGCCAAATTGCATTCTACAAACGTAACCTTTAAAAGATAACTAACTTACGTATAAGAATGACGTCAACTTTAAGTCACGTGATCAAAACAAAATATTAGTCAATAATACAATAGAGAATGGACGCGAAACATTTGGACGCGTAACTAGGCTAAGGGCTTAGAGCTGTAAGTGCTCATTGACGGCGACAGTCATTTATCATTGTGAGACCCATACTCGTGAATCCATATTGCAAAAAAAAACCCTTACACAAGCACTTTATTGAATAATCATACGCAAAAAATGTCTTAGATCATTTTGGAAAAAAAGCTGACACTCTTACACAACTAGATCGACATTTACCAAACATAGCAACGAACCACCGCAAGGAAACTGGCTTTCAAATGACTAAAACCCCATCAAAATCGGTTCATCCGTTAGAGATCTACGATGCCACAAACAGACATACACCCACAGACACATCAACATCGACGTCAACCTTATAACACCCTTCTTTGTGCGTAAAATATTATGGGTGATAACTTAAATAATTGTGAATACTTTATGATTTGGTTCTTAATTTTTTTAAGTTTAATATTTTTCTTTCTTTTTTCTTTCAGTGTTCAGGTGAGGCTAGATACGTGTGCGACATAAATTCTGGACCACGGGAGGTCCATATCGCTCTCGTTCTATCAAAAGTGTGTCGAGCTGAGCTCTTGGGTTTTGATGAGAAAGATGCAATGGTTAGTATTTATTGTCTTGGTCATGTTTTACGCAAGTAACTCTTTACGGAGTTTCAAAAGAACGTATAATAAATATAATGATACAAGAAAAAATAAATACAAATCTGGAATGATCTGTCGTCTGCGGTATTTTCGGACCAATACGACCTTCAAACCTTCAACAAAATAGCATACACCTTAAAAAGTTGGGAACACACTTGTGACGCCTCTGGTTTTGCGGGTGTCCCATTTAGGCGATGCGTGTCCTCGTTTGCCCCGTGTTCCATAAAACAAAATGACATTGAGTACCTTACTTTGAAAAACCATACTCTTAAAAAAATATAATCTTTTTAATAAAATGGGTCTTTAACATTCTTTTGAAGGACTGGAATGATTCACATGAGCAAACAACTAAATTCAAAGTTAGATAAAAGAAAAATTTCAAAGGTTAAGATAGTCATTTTTTATTGTACCTAATTGTAAGAATAACAACTGGTTTTATTTCCAGAACATTCCAGGTGTCATCGGCTTTCTTACATCCAAAGACATTCCTGGCCTAAATTCCTTCACTCCGACCATTTTAAACTCTGCACCTGACAATGAAGAAATTTTTGCGTCCTCATCTATCTCCTACTATGGTCAGCCAGTGGGAATGGTCGTTGCTGCGACAAAAAATTTGGCATTAACTGCAGCAGAATTGATTAAAGTAAAGTATAAGAAGATGGATGTTATGCCAGTTTTAACTGCCCGGGATGCGTTGGTGGCTCCAGATAAAGACAGACGTGTAAGTGCTTACTATATTTTTTTGCTTGCTGTCTAGAAAGAAGCTTAGTTGAGCCGCTCTCATTAATGATATTTTGAGAATTTACCTGCCATAGTAACTCTACTCTACCTGATGCAAAGCATAAACAGAATCCAAAACTTGTGGTCATCATACTCATTGCGAATGCACACAATGCAACAATGCAGTATGGTGATCCACACTACGGCGTCTTATTAAGATCCTTCTGCATCATTGGGCCTCCAGTCTCGCACTCACCAACGAATCACGATGGCACGTATGTCTACTGTCATTGTACGTTGATTTTCTGTGCGAAGGCACAGTGATGCCATTTGCCATTTATTGCGTGGATTAAGTTTAATGCTCAAGCACGGAACAAACATATGAACCTGAGAAGCAACGATGCCTTTTATTTTTATATTTGGATAGTTATATAAATGTAATTATTTAGTAGTCCAAAACTCACAGTACTCACTATATACGCAATGAGTTGTTATTAATGAGGTCTAAAAATTTTTGACCGCAAGTACTGGCTATTAGTTGTCGTTAATACTTTATGCCAACTTGTTTTAAAATACCTATTAAGAGTTTCTATGACGTGACAGCAGCCAAAATTAAATAATAAATAGATAATTAATATTTTGGACATTTAACACACAACGCCATCTAGTCAGAAGCTAAGCAGACCTTGTGTTATGGATACTAAACAACTGATATCAATAATATCTACTTTTTTATGTAAATACATGCACGCATTTATACATTGAAAACACCCAAGTTTCGAAACAAAAATTTGCAGATCATACAAACATTTGGTCCAATCTGGGAATTGAACCCGAGACCTCAAGCACAGTAGTTGCATACGTTACCGCTGCCACACTGATGCAGTCAAATAATTAATATTAAATAAATAAATGATTGTTAGTTGAAAAAAAAAGTTCTTTATATTTTCAATAGTTTTTAACTGTACTTATTTAAATTTTAACTTCGACAGGTCCGTCAAGAAGTACAAATAAATGCCTTGAGGAGAGGTACGGACATCAAGCACACATTTTCTGGGAGTTACAGCGTACCTTCACAATACCACTATTCTATGGAGACCCAGAGCTGTCACGTTCACCTCGATGGTTCAACCATTGTTGTAAGATCTGCTACACAGTGGATGGACCTAATCCAGGTCGCTGTGTCTAAAGCTCTTGGTGTTGAAGAAAACAGGTTAGAGTGTCATTGCTTTTTTCTATTTATGAAGATTTAAGCGGTTTCTTTCTTTGAAAGACAAAAACACTGCTTGTTGCTCTCTTAACTTCTGGTATTCTTTAGTCCAGTCATATGGTAGTTGTATCTAAATTGAATAATATAAAGGATAATAACATTACAAATAATATTTAGTCGTGACTGCACGTCACATTTATATTGAAGCTCGTTGATTTTGTAATTTACACTCTCGATTGTCGGCACCTGATGGAACTTGTTGCAATACATTCTAGAATTAAACTCACTTACACCCGAATCATCAAAATGATGCCTTAAGGCGAAATCGGTCAGGCGTAAAAGTAATAAATAAATAAAATAATGGAATGAGGGCTAGTGAAGTGAGTCTAATTTTGATGTACTCATTGATTTTGTTTTCAAGCATTCAATAATATTTCTCTTTTAGAATTCTAGTTGAAGTACCCCGTGTAGGTGGGAGTTACGGCGGCAAAGCGTCGCGTTCAGCATTAGTAGCGTGCGCCTGCGCAGTTGCCGTGTACAAACTTGACAGGCCAGCTTCTCTTGTACTACCGGTCACAGATAACATGAACGCTTTGGGGAAAAGACACCATTGTGACTTTGATTACGAGGTAATGGAGTTTTTCAATAAAAAAATAGTTTTCGTAAAGTTGATTACACTTTGAACACTTATTGGACAAACATATATCCTATGCGGCGTTAGCAATCATTTCATTAAAAACTTCAAAACCAGAGTTTGCTATAATTTAAACAAACATTCAGTACCAGCCATTTCTTATAAATATCAACAAATTAAAATAAACACTATTATCGATTAAGTTGATTCAATTGTATTATCAAAAGGTAAGTAGTATAATTTTAGCACCACGTCTAAGTACAGTAATAATATTAAAACAGCGATAAATAATAATATCTGTATTGTGTATTAGTGCTGTACTGCTTTGTAATTTTGCACAACTACTAATCGGTATTGTATTCTATTTCAGTGTGGCGTAAACGACGATGGCGTTATTCAGTATCTCAATGTAACTTACTATTCTGATAGTGGCTACACATTCAACGATTCCCCAGCTGTTGATATTTCATTGATACTCAGAAATCTATACTTGAGCGATACTTTTAAGATTACTGGATATAGCGTGCTTACTGATAAGCCTAGTGAGACTTGGTGTAGAGCGCCTGGTAAGGCTTCATTAGAGAACTCTTTAACCTCTACTGAAGTGTAGTAAATAGAGCTTCTTGAAATACAAATCAACATTCAAGAAATAAACATCTAACTCACAACAATTTCTTTTCCAGGTACTACAGAAGCCATAGCCTTCACAGAACACATCATGGAAAGAATTTCACACATCACTGGCAAAGATCATATTGACGTTCGGATAGCCAATCTACATTCAGATCATGATGCCTTCAAAGACTTAATAACCACTTTTAAAACAGAAAACGAATTTGACGACCGTAAAATTGCAATAGAAAAATTCAACAGGGAAAACGCATGGAAGAAAAAAAGTCTAAAACTATCATTAATGTCTTTCCCTATAGTATACGTATGGAACTTTCCTGTGACAATATCAGTTTACCATGGTGATGGTTCAATTGCTATTTCCCATGGGGGAATAGAGATGGGACAAGGAATTCATACAAAAATTGCACAAGTCTGCGCCTACTCATTGAAAGTACCTTTAGAAAAGGTCGTAGTAAGAGGTAGTGATAGCTTTGTGTCCCCAAATGCTATGGCTTCAAATGGAACTATAACTAGTGATTCTGTAGCTTATGCTACAGTAAAGGCGTGTGAAAACTTATTAAAAACATTGGAACCTACAAGGAAAGAGTTGAATGAACCCACTTGGGAACAACTTATTAAAAAGGCATTCGAAAATGGTAAGGTTTTCACTGCATTGAACGTGATTACTTTCCTGTTATTTTATTAGACAGCAAAAGCTTTTTTTGTTCAAAGAGAATTTAAGTCTTTTCTTTACTTGAGGTTGCCTTGGAACACTATAGGTCTTAATTCTACAAGGTACCTTAATTATCTATCTTTTTAAGCAAATGAATGCATTTTGTATCGATATGTCGTACGTTCAGCAGTGGAATGCTATAGATTGATGATTATTATGATACCCATAACTGATCTTCGTATTCTTATTCAAACCTTTTTATCTTCAGGTATAAATCTTCAAACGTCATATATGATGTCACCTAATGATGGACTGCAAGGATACAATGTATACGGCATATGTGCTGCTGAAGTCGAACTAGACGTTTTGACTGGTAACCATATCATTAGACGCCTAGACATACTTGAGGACACTGGAATCAGTATGAGTCCCGAAATCGATATAGGACAGGTATGTTTTGATAATTAGAAAACCAACAACACCTATACTAATCTTTGAACTTTTTGACCTGGCTATTATTAGTATATCTGACTCTGAATTTATGCGGTTATTGGTCCAATACCTAAAGTCTTCATCCAATGTCCTGGAAAAAAAAATATTTGGACTCCACGAAACACGCTCCATGGCATTGTGTAAATTTAATAGCAATGTAATATTTTAAACTGTTATAAGGCTTAAAACTAAATTGATCTATCAAGATAAAATAATCTCCGTATACTTTTAAATTACAATGAATGTATACACATTCTACCAGATGAACATTAATATTACTCTTGGTTATCTAGATTGAAGGCGCTTTCGTTATGGGCCTAGGTCTCTGGACTTCAGAGCAGATAAAATACGACCAATTGACTGGTAAACTATTGACTGATAGAACATGGACATACAAACCACCCGGTGCCAGAGATATTCCTGAAGATTTTAGAGTTAAATTCAGACCAAACTCTAGCAATCCTGCAGGGGTTTTAAGATCTAAAGGTAAGTATTGGACAAAACTTTGCAATATCGAATTACAGAATTCTTTCTGTGACAGTGTTAATTTAGCTTGCAGTATCTTTTGCCTTTTAAGCCTTGCCCTCAATACATTTTTCTTCTTCTACTTAACTTCTACTTAACTTAACCCTATTCAAGGGGGTGCTAAGAATCACCGGGTTACGGGAGGCCACCACAAAAGACTGACCCTGGCAACGTACAACGGCCGCACGTTACGGCTAGACTCGCATCTGGTACAACTTGAGGAGGAACTTGGGAAGATTAGGTGGCATATCTTAGGGTTATGTGAAGTCCGAAGAGAGGAGGAGGATACCATAATCCTGGACTCAGGTCACCTGATGTACTTCCGCGAGGGAGACCAACGATCCCAAGGTGGCGTGGGGTTTCTGGTAAACAAGTCGCTTTCTGGCAACGTTGTGGAAATTTCCAGTGTGTCGAACAGGGTAGCGTACCTCATTGTCAAGCTTACCGAGAGGTATAGCCTCAAGGTAATACAAGTGTACGCACCGACCTCGGCTCACTCAGACGATGAGGTGGAGGATATGTTCGATGACATATCGAGGGCCCTCCACTCCACTACTAAAACCCACTACAACGTTGTTATGGGTGACTTCAACGCCAAAGTGGGAGTACAAACTTGCGGCGAATCGGTAATAGGATCCCATGGATTTGGAAACAGGAATCATAGGGGGCAAATGCTCATCAACTTTCTCGAGCGGGAGGGGCTGTTTTTGATGAACTCATTTTTCGAGAAGCGGCCCCAAAGAAAGTGGACGTGGAAAAGCCCGGACGCTATGACAAAAAATGAGATCGATTTCATCATAACGGACAGGAGGCACATATTCAGAGACGTCTCAGTGCTCAATAGGTTTAACACCGGTAGCGATCACCGACTAGTCCGAGGTTCTCTGAATATCAACTTCAAGGCTGAACGTGTCCGCATGATGAAGTCCAGGCTCCGACCAACTCTGCTCCAAGTCGAGATGGGATCTGAAAAATTCCAGTCAAATCTGGAAAACCGATTTGTTGCCATGGAAACCACAAGAGACGTAAACCAGAACCTTGAAAATGTGGTTCGAATCCTCAGGAGTGAAGGTACGAGATTTTGTCAAATGCAGCGTACAGACACGAAGTCGAAGCTTTCAGAGAGGACACTAGGGTTAATGAAGGAAAGACGTGAGAACCCGCCAGTCACTTCATCGGCAAAACGGACTCTAAACCGAGAGATTAGTAAGCGTGTACGACACGACCTCCGATGCTCCAACACTCTTTTGATTGAAAGAGCAATCGAGCAGAATCGGGGGTCAAAAGTGTTTGTGAAATCTCTTGGAAGAAGCCATTTGACGAAGCTGACCACAGTAAGCGGAGAAGTCGTTGCTTCCAAGCTGGCTGTCCTTTCGGAAGTAGAAAGCTTCTATGGCGATTTGTACGCTTCGCATGCATCTCGACCTGATCCCGAAAATGAGGACCCTCGAGCCAAATTAACACGCCACTTCACCGAAGATCTGCCAGAAGTCAGCATTGACGAAATCGAGATGGCTCTTAGACAGCTGAAAAATGGAAAAGCCCCTGGAGAGGATGGCGTTACTACAGAGCTGTTAAAGGCTGGAGGTAAACCCGTATTAAAGGCGCTCCAAAAGCTTTTCAACGCTGTCCTGTTCGAAGGGAGGACTCCAGAGGCGTGGAGTAGGAGTGTGGTCGTCCTGTTCTTCAAAAAGGGAAATAAAACCATGTTGAGGAACTATCGGCCCATTTCCCTCTTGAGCCACGTCTATAAGCTGTTTTCAAGAGTCATCACGAACCGTCTTGCGCGAAGACTCGACGAATACCAGCCACCGGAGCAGGCTGGGTTTCGGAGCGGATATGGCACCATAGACCACATCCACACAGTGCGGCAGATAATACAGAAGACCGAAGAGTATAATCAGCCCCTGTGTCTAGCATTTGTGGACTATGAAAAGGCCTTTGACTCGATTGAGATCTGGTCTGTTCTGGAGTCCCTGCAGCGTTGCCAAGTAGATTGGCGGTACGTCCGAGTGTTGAGATGTCTCTACAAAGCCGCTACTATGTCCGTCCAAGTACAGGATCAGCATACAAGACCCATACCATTGCATCGAGGAGTGAGGCAAGGGGACGTTATATCCCCGAAATTATTCACTAATGCAATGGAGGACCTGTTTAAGACGCTGCACTGGAAAAGGCGCGGTATCAACATCAATGGCGAATACATCTCTCACTTGCGATTTGCAGATGACATCGTCATCATGGCAGAGACGTTGCAGGACCTACAACAGATGCTGAACGACCTGGCTGACTCGTCTGTGCGCATCGGCCTACGGATGAACTTCGACAAGACCAAGGTCATGTTCAATGAACATGTACTACCGGAACCGGTTGCGGTACACGGTGCCGTTCTCGAAGTTGTTCAAAAATATGTATACCTCGGGCAGGCTTTGCAGTTAGGTAGAAACAGCTTTGAGGACGAGGTGAACAGAAGAATCCAGCTGGGTTGGGCAGCGTTTGGGAAACTTCGTCGGGTCTTCTCATCATCGATCCCACAGTGCCTAAAGACGAAAGTCTTCAATGCGTGCGTCCTACCCGTAATGACTTACGGAGCCGAAACGTGGACACTTACGGTTCGACTGGTCCATAAGTTTAAAGTCGCTCAGCGTGCAATGGAGAGGTATATGCTCGGCGTTTCTCTAAGGGATCGCATTAGAAACGAGGTGATCCGACAAAGAACCAGGGTCATCGACGTAGCCCACAGGATTAGCAAGCTGAAGTGGCAGTGGGCTGGCCACATTTGCCGAAGAACCGATAACCGTTGGGGTAAACGAGTTCTTGAGTGGAGACCGCGTCTCGGCAAACGTAGTGTAGGACGTCCACAAGCCAGGTGGAGCGATGATTTGCGCAAGACGGCTGGCAGGAGCTGGATGCGAGAAGCCATAGATCGAACTAAGTGGCGTGAAATTGGAGAGGCCTATGTCCAGCAGTGGACTGCGATGGGCTGATGATGATTAACCCTATTCAACAGTTAGGTTTGTAAGGCTGGCTATCGTTTAGGTCAATTAGATTTTTTATTACTAATACGTCTGTATTCTTCATTAGTCCTATATCGAAAGCCACCATATAGAGTTACTATAGTTGCCAGTATGTAACTTCAACTAAGTAATAAGGAATAATTTACTTGCAAATTTGTCTTGGCTTGTGGATCTATTTAACAAGTGTTAAATAATGATAAAATTCGTTTTACAGGAACCGGTGAGCCAGCGTTGACATTAGCAGTAATCGTTACACATGCGTTGCATGATACCATATTAGAAGCTCGTAAGGAGTTTGGATACGTTGATAATGATTGGGTGTTTGTAGGTAAGCATTTGTTATATACAGTAAATAGTCAATGTGAAATGAGCATTATAAATAAACTTTTTGTTTTGCTTTTATAAAACAACAACCCATAATGTCCAACTGCTGGGCTCGGTCTCCTCTCAGTAGAGGGTTAAGGCCATACACAATTAGAACTTAAGGTATTATTCTATAATCTAAAAATATTAAATTAATTTTATTAACCTACAAGATCACAATAGAAAAAATGAAGTAGAGAGTCTGACGTATTCATATCAAACCATAAACAATTTATTTTTCTTTTACAGGATCGCCGTATTCGATAGAAAACATTGTGACAGCAATATCTCCGAAAATAGAAAGCTTCCTATTGACAGCATAATCATTTCGGATTTGTATTTAGAATATATTTCAACGCAACAGTACAAATAACTTCGACTTTAAATCTGTTGTAAAATATACTTTCAACCCCCGACGCAAAAAAGAACAGGTGCTATTAAGTTTTACATCGATGTCTATTTGTCTCTCTGCGTGTGTGTACGTCTGTGACATCGTGGCTCTCAAACGGAGGGACCGATTTCAATGCGGTTTTTTTCATTTGAAAGCTAGTTTCCTTGCGTAGGTTCTTAGCTATGTTTGGTTAATAAAGGTCCAGTAGTTTAACTCTACGTGCTGGTTTTACCACCGTGGAGGCGCTCCAGCTGGTCATCCTCGAGTGGACAGGGCGGCAGCACGGGACCCTTTCCTTCACGACGGTTGCTTCGGGAAGTACCTGCACTCAGTCGCCAGGAGAGAATTGAGCCCCGCCTGCCACCACTGCGACTGCAGTGAGGACTCAACCCAGCACACGCTGGCGGTGTGCCCCGCTTGGGCCCCGCAGCGTCGGGCCCTTACTGCAGTCATCAGAGGAGATATCTCGCTGCCGGCCGTCGTACTCTCCATGGCCGGTGACAATTGAAGTAATCTCGCAGAAGGAGGAGGCGGAGAAGGCCCAGGAGGATGACCTCCACTCGGACCCGATCCGCCGCCGACGAACCGGGCGGCGGAGGCGCACCTATCGGCGCCTCATGCCACCCTGAGTGTGGCCGCCAATGGGTTGGGCGGTTTTTCCCCTCCATCTGCTTCACAGGCCAGCTGCGAGGGGAAAACTTTACGCGTGTGCCGTACGTTACCTAAATTGAGAGGATTTAACATCTAGAGATGGTGCCCGCTTCAGTTCGGGCAGGCGCTGGGAGGGGTCCGCATGGCGTGGTGGTTTCCTGATTCCTCCCGTCTCAGGCGCAGAGTGGTAAACCATGTGGTTTTAGTCGGTTCGATTCCGACCCACTGGCCCGCTGCAAACCCCGGTGGGATGAAGGCCCGAGGGGTTTCCACATGTAAAAAAAAGGTCTAATATTATAAGAGCATTAGCTCTTTTCCAACATGATGTAAAGCGTTTTCGGCGTATGAATAGTCGATTAAGTGATTGCGTAAGATCTTTTTAAAATTTTACCTTTTTACTTAAGCATTTTTCGTTGTATGTAAATATATGTATTAAACAAAGTACAAAAAAAAACATTTTTCTTTTCTTTTCGTTCTTTCTCTATCCCAATATAAAAATAACGCACACCAAAAAATTTATCCCATTTTTTCAAACCCTATATTTTCGTAAAATCTTTGTTTAAATCTATTGGTGAACAAGTTTTAAGTACCTACAATAAATAAGTCAGAAATGACTTGCCCTTTCATGCAACATAATAACGTGTCCAATTACCAGACGAGAGTGGCCCAGATATTGTTGACCGCGGCCAGTAGTCAGGAAAAGGATAATAATTTGTTGATTGTGTGGGATCTACCCACTGGTTGTAGCAATAAGACAAGTAATAGATACGACACTCATCTGATAACAGTAAGACTTTTAAAAGTACGCATTTTTTGGGTGACAATGTGAAGAAGGGGTCATTCGATGTTAAGTGGCGCCTGCAGGTTCATAATTAGGGTCGGCTACTAGTTCAACCGATTTTATCTAAATATCAGTTTTTCCACAAAGTTATTGGTATCAGACCTCCGCATCCCTGAGAATGAACTGAAGTCCACGGTTGATCTAGTTATCAGTTTATTTCCCTGTCGATTGCCTACTCGGCCAGAGACGACGGGGGCAGAGGGACGGCCTGCCGATTCGGTCGCGGCTTACAAGTCCATCGTGTTGCTGGACGAAGCGGGTAAATTGTTTGAGAGGGTGCTCACTGCCCGCATCGTCCAGCCCCTCAGGTGAGCCTCGAACTGCCGGACGCCCACTTCGGGTTCCGAGAGGGGCGTTCGGTGGTTGATGCCGTACTGCGCCTGACGGCCATGACCGAATAGGCGGTGAGCTGTGGTGTCGTTGTGTTGATGATGTCTCTGGACATCGCCAATGCCTTTAACAGTCTACCAGGAGCATACCACTATCATGGGGTCCCAGAGTACCTGAGGCGGTTAGTGGCAGACTATACGGAGGAGCGTACCATCGTGTACGAGAACCGAGAGAGCGCCGAGAGAGGCCGGGCGCATTGAGGCGCTGGGCTTGTGGTGGCCCTGGACAAGACGGAGGACCGTTCTTCCATGGGCTCCGTCGTGGGCCGCCGTCGGTGCCTCCATAGTGGTCAACTCCGTCCTCGTACCGGTTCGGGCCCAGATGAAGTATCTGGGCCTGATCTTCAACGGTAACTGGCTCTTCGACGAGAACTTCCGGCAACTTGCTCCCAAGCTGGTTGACGCCACCTCTGACCTTGGGCGACTCTTGCCCAACTTGGGTGGAGCGTGCGTCGCACAGAGACACCTCTACTCAGGGTAGTCCGGTCTACGGCGCTGAACGGTGCACCGGTGTGGTTACATCAAAAATATGTACCTAAAAAGTTAGTAAAAAGTGATCTGTGAAAGTCTGTCAAGGTGAGCATGCTATAGAATGTATCAGTAATTCTGAGCTTGTATGTCATCTTATCCTGTTTAAATATTTATAAAACACTAGATTTTGCCCTTAGTTTCGCTCGCGCAGATATAGATATTTACATCTCTTGTTATAAACCCTAAGATGTGGCGTTTCCAAAATTCCATACATAGTGCTCAATTATGTTATATAAAAAAAATTACATGCAAAAGTTTAGTGGTTTGGGCTGTGGGTGGATCTCTGGATATCTTAGTCAGTCAATCACCTCCCTTTTTTATATATATATAGATCCAATGAACGTGATCAATAGCATAAAGTTAATAGCAAAAGTTTTAAACATGCGTTCTCAAAAGTTTAATCTTAGGATTAACTTTTCTTTCTTCATATTTTATACTCAGCATGAGTCACGTTACTTCGTCTTGTTACGGATTTGTAGTCATTAGTTGAAGTCAGTATGTGTTGGTGTTGTGCACTGTTGGATAATACAGGATTTGAGATTATTTACAACATATGAGGTCTGTAAGCGAATGAGAAGAATAATACGAAAAGTTTTTCTTAAAAAATATTATGGATCTCGTAATAAAATAAATTATTGCTTAGTTAACTGTCCTACTGAAAGGTTATTATATAAACAATATAAGGAACGTCAAAACTAGTGCCGAGGATCAAATTACGTACATATAATAAAAAGCTGATCGTGAACTTTGAAGTAAGTACAATTTAGTTTTTAAATAAATTGAAGTCATACAATTCTCTCATCTCATAAAGAGACTATTTTCATCTGTCACGTACTCAAGTATGCCCACTCATACACGTGTAAAGATAATCATTACGCACATAGTTAGAAGCATTAAGTATCTTTCAAGGTATGCTGTGCTCTTATGACTCCATTCCACGATTAAACACGTCATCCTACTTGCATTCACAATTGGTAATATCCTGGAAGTTCTAGAACCCAATTCTAGGATTCAAGGCAGTAAAGTCACGCTGATTTCAGCCGGAACAGGCCGACTCGACCGGGGCGAAGACCAACCTAAAATTATAGCTTCGTACTGTTGTGTTTCGTTGGTAAGTTTGAGGAGGCCCAAAAAGAAGCAATTCAATGAGTCACAATAGGTTGGCTCACCATGCTACATTGTTGCATCGTCTGCATTCACAATATGTTTGATGTGGTCATCACTCTACTCTTGGATTCGGCTCATACTATTCATCAGGCAGAGTAGAGTCAGATATAAAAAAGAATAAAGAAACTGGTTCCGATATGGCGTGCAATGTTTGGTTCGAAATCGACACAATGATCGTTGGAGGAAGAGATCGATAATATATATGAGAATTATAAATTCATATTACCTAAGTTTTCTGAAAAGTGTTTTATCTCAAACGCTTATCCAAAAATTGACCAATTGAATAATTAAACTTTTTAAATTTCATTTCAGAACAAATAAAACAACATGCGTACAGAAATCCCTGCGTTTCAGAGATGTTGTGTGTGTCTGCCTTTGCGATATGGTTTAATAGTATGGGGATATTTTAGATTAGTGAGTATGATTCATTAAAACTATTCAATAATTTCAATAAATTTACTACCAGACCCGGCAAATTTTGTACCGTCTTTCTTTTCGTGAATATTTTTAATTAACATCAGTTTCCCATGGGCAGTGTCAGGCTAAAAAAATAAACAGTTCCGTTCTTCTCTTATTTTTTTATATAATATATTTTGGAGAGAAAAAACTGGTTAAAAGAATTATCAAATTTTCCACAGTCGGTGGGGAGTGCAAATATTTTGATGATGAATTTTTTTTTAATAGAAAATTATTGAAATATTTAAACTGATATGAACTGACAGTGTATAGATTAAGACATATATTTGCAATAGCAAATGTATTCAAAAATGGATATATTTATGTACATTTTGAAAAAAAAATATAAAAATATATGTTATGAGGACCAAACGTCATTCTCTTGATGTCATGCAACAAAAAACCTATTTAGAATTGGTCAGTCTATTCAAGCTGGGCCGAATTTACCGGGTCTTGCCAAATTTGATCACTATTTACTCAAACTAGGTCGCCCAATGGTCGAAATTCGCGTGCCAAAATTCATACTCACCCGATCACATAAATTGCAAAAAAGGAATGTCAAGGTTTTGACTACATATATAAGATCTAGATATCATGTTATATACTATCATAATTTTTACAGGTCTTTGCTGGATTCTTATTGGTCAGTATTGGTTTCGATATAAGTCGAATCGTGGAGCTCTCTAAATCCGAAGAAGAGAAAGATAGGGTCACTACATCAAACTTTATAATCTTAAGTTTAACTGTTATTTTTATGATAGCGGATATTATATTGGGAATATTATTTGTCGTGGGATGTCACAAGGTAAGACATAAATGTTGTCGCACATTAAGTAGTAATCGATTTCTCTTTTTTTGTATTATAGGTATAATCTATAGGTAATATAATTGTAACAATATATAGGTATAATAATCTGCCTAATGGAAAACAGACGACGAACCTAAGAACGCTTGTCACCATACTCGTTGCGATTTTTTGTAGAATAGGGGGCAATGAGCAGACAAATCGCCTGATGGAATGATGAAACACCAATGGCGTCACAAGTGCATTGCAGGATGCAGACAATGCAACAATGCAGCATGGTGACCCACACTCTAGCCACCTATTGAGGTGCTTCTGCATCATTGGGCCCCCTCTGGTCTCACACTCACTTACAAAAACAACAGCACCAATCCCGTAATTTTAGGTTGGTCTGTGAAAGGGTAATACCGCCCCGGACTCGGTCCGTTCATGCTGAAATCAGCGTGGCTCTACAACCTTCAATGTACAAGCTAGAAAGCACCTTATTACACTATACGGAAAAGACGACCCGGTCCGTTCATGCTGAAATCAGCGTGGCTCTACCACCTTCAATGTACAAGCTAGAAAGCACCTTATTACACTATGGTGAAAATCACTCTAAAATATATAAAATGAGTCTTCTATACCTAAAAGAATTCTATTCTATCCTACAAATTTTCATAATGACTTTCTTCTAGAAAAAAAAGATACTAATAAACAAATTCGTTTCGTTACATCATTATTGTCATCGGCATTTTTATCGCAATTATCACCATCATCAATATCATGAAATATGTATTTAATTTGATGTTTTTTTGTTTCAGAAAAATGTGTCTTTAATTGAGAGGTATTATCACTACAGTCTAGTGTTGGTGGTGTTGCTGGTACCGTTGTGCTTATATAATTTCGGGAGGACCGTATACTATATGTCTACGTCTACTATGTCGTTGACAAACTTATTCTTCTTAATTATTCCAGAATTAATTGCATCGCTTTATTACGTAGGTAAGCAGTTTTCACTTCAAATTGACTAAGAAAAAAAAGAACTTCAAATATATTATTATATGCTTTTAATTATTTTTTAAGATCTCAAACGTATTTCTCAACGTTAAACATCTTTGTGAGTATCAATTGTATGTCATAGATCTAAGTTACTACTGTAAAGAAAGTAAATTTTAAATCGAACTTGAAACCTTTGGTCTAGTGGTTGGAGTAAGCGACTGCAGATCAAGAGGTCTCGGATTCGATTCCCGGGTAGACTGCTATTGGGTTTTTCTTACAAGAAATTCTTAATCTCAGCCCGGGGTATTGAAGATAGCTCTGTGTTTCCCGCGCGTGCCTCGGAGAGCACGTTAAGCCGTCGATCCCAATTGTCATGAAAATCGTTATTGGAAAGTCATAGCCCTTAAATATACTGAGAACTAGTTAAACCCTCGAATTTAGTTTACCCTCGGGGTTGGAGAGGTCCGATGCCAGTCGCTTCGTGTAAAACTGATATTCAGGTATAACCAGTTGAACTAGTAGTCGTCCTTAATAAGCCTAAAGGCTAGGAAGGAACTTGAAATGTTTGTACTTAGTAATTGAAATTTAATTAGCATTACTTCCCGAATTCAAAATTCTGTTTAAATTTCGTGTGAATAATATGTGACTTCGATGACAACATAATTTTTTTGCGTAAATGGAGCTGTTCTAATAAATAAATGAAGCCGTAAGATGACTATTGGTTATACGGGTATGTTATAATGGTATATGGGTATTTCTTGAATGTAGTGCTTTATGATATTCAGAGTGTATGAAAGTTATTTTATTTCATTTGTTTGTATTTTAACCGACTTTAAGAACCCCACTGTATTTTTTTATGTTAGTTACCAAAAATGTTTCTGGGTTAACCGATTTTGACGTTTTTTTTTATTTCAAAGCTGGTGCATCCCGTGTGGCCCCATTTCGTCCAGTTCTTGGAGTCGGTTCTTTTGGTTACAATTTTTACTTCATATTTGTAGTAGTTGTATGTAAAATATATATTGTATTGTTTCAGTCATACAAATATATATTGTGCTCTTAGTACGAAGTGAGATTTTGAAACTACACAATGAATATCAATTTAGGTTTGAAAACAAAGTGACGGAAGCGGAATGTTTTCTGAACACGGAAGACCCGATCGGAGGGACACTCTCGGAAAATATAAAAGCGATTGATGACGATGATTAAGACACTCTCATCAAGAAATTAAAACTAAAAGTTCATACTTAACAATAAAAATTGTTATTTAAAAGTAATCTTTTTTTTATCTGTGTAATATCTTTCTTCTCGGGTTCCAGGACGGAAGTATGTAACAGAACAAGCAGGCCTTTGTATATGACACTTCCTTGTATATTTTAAATTTATGTGTTTAGTATGTACAATAAAGAATAAATATAAGTGTGTAACAGGAAGTCCAGGAAGTGCGTTAATTGGTTTGACTAATAAGAACTCACGAGAGAAAGGTAAACGATTTCAGACTTTCTATAGCAACCACTATACTGAAACCTAAAAAGTTAAGGTTTAAAATTATAGTATGATATTAAATTTTGATACTTTAACATTGATCTTTCTGTTTTATCATTAGTTAAAAAATATCGAATTGAAAGGAAGTACTTATATGTTTAAGAACGATAGATTTAGTTCAATAACAATAGCAACAAAAGCAGTTTTATGATATTACTAGTAAAGATATGAACTAGACCAGTGTATCTACTAATCAAAGTGATGGTAGAAAGTTCAACTTCCAAGTGTACAATAACAAATAGTTCCCCACTTATCACTGAACAGTGCAGTGATATCATTTTATCACTGACGTTAAAGGTCAATCGATCACTCGTTCAAGAATAGAGGCATAACCAATAAATTCTTTATTTGAAGTTTTACTTTTGAGAGGACTCAGTTTTACAATATAAAGACATTATTATGATCACCAACAGCTTTTAAGACTCTACTGCTGGGTATAAGTCTACTAGAAAGGTGGATTTGGCTTAGTATACCACCAAAAGACGAAGAAGAGGTTAGTATTGAGTTTGTTTAAGTGCTTTATCACCGACGAGCACTTCTGACTAATTACCACGAAGCTGATTGACGTTGATACTCAACTCTTAAGACACCCAAAGGCTGAATGGGTGTGCTTATACTCTTTACTCTATTATTGTATGGAAAATGAATAGTTTTAGTTAATTAATTACAAATATTTCCTCTTTAACTCAATCACTACAATTTTAAAAAAAATACGTGAAATAAACAATGGGCAGGATTACAAGCATTAATTTTTTTGATCTGTCATGTCTTTCCTCCCTATTTCACTGCAACTAATGTTAGTGATTTTTACACAATCACTTGCTTTCGAAAAATATGGTAGATTCGTCAAAGAAATAACAAGATATTTTCGTTGTTTTTTTTCATTTTTTTCTACTTACATTTCCATATTTTGGATACTTAGTGTTAGCAGCTGTTTGGGTAATGAAGACAACAGTCTTCATTACCCAAACAGCTGTAGTAGAACATTAATAAAATAATATGAATAACTTCAATTCCATTATATTATATAGTCCCATTGATGTTTATATAAAATAATATATATCAAATCACTTACAGTGAAGACACTTTTAGAGAGAATAAAGGAATGTCACTGTCAACTTGGTTATGAAGTTTTATCTGTATCTATCAATGTTTTGGATGCTGTGTTTGTCTGTCGTTCTGGTATTTTTACTAAATAATTGATTAATTAGGTTTATGATAACCATAGACAGTGTTGAAATTGTGCTTCTTGTGTCGCAGCGCATAGTGACTGTTAAAGCCGTTCTGAATAGTGCCAGAATAATTAAAAATCTTTTGAAAATCTCGAAAATGTAAATAAATTTCGATAAAATCTTGCTGATAGTAAAATAAAATTAAAACTAGACTTAAGGATAAAGTCATATTTATTCACATTGGTATTCAAAACGGGCATTATCCTTTCCTAAATCACATATTGAATTTTATCTCGGTTTTGTTTCCAATCCGGTTAAATAAAATTAACAATTATTAATCCTATAGTTAAATTTGTAACTTTTAAACGTACAAATCCTATGCCGAGAAATTGATGACTTTGACTTATCTCACTATTCTTGTAGGATACATTCTGTGACTTGTAATAAACGAGGACAGAACACTGTACCTAACTCGTGTTTACACTCTAATAATAATATTTAGCGACCGGTTCAAATATTGTTATATTTTGTATTTATGATTTTCGAACGATATTATACCACACATACTTTAAAATATCATCGTGATATTTTTGAGTAGGTGTCAACAAGGTTACAGATAGTTATCCTTGTTTTAAATTGTAGGTAATATTTAAGTACAAAATGCGTACAGAAGTCCCTATTTGTAATAAGTGTTGTATGTGTTTACCCATGAGGTACGGTTTAATTGTTTGGGGATGCCTTAGACTGGTAAGTAAAGGTTAATTATTTTAAGAAATTCATATTTCCATACTATTGTTGTTAATTGGAAATTAACTCTAACTGTCTGTTTGTCTGTTACGTTTTTATGGCTAAACCATTTTGCATGAAGATACTTTGATTCTTGAGGAAGGACACAGGCAACTTAATTCCCAGATAAATCATTATAATTATTATTATAAACTAGTATTCTTATTGGCAGTCTGGTTAGTATAAGCCGAGCTTTACAACGTACGTCGCTTAAATTGAGAGTCTAACCCAGGAGACGGTGCCCTCTTCAATGCGGGCAGGCGCTGGGATGGGTCCGGATGGCGTAAGAAAGCCGTTCCCGGATCCCTCCTGTCTCAGGCCCAGAGTGCTCTGCAAATATGCTGAGTTGTGTATTAAAATATTATAAGACAAAAACCATTTAACCAAAAAAAATTAAACCACCGAAAAAACTGGAAAGCAAAATACAAACATTTTTATCCGACCTTAATAACTAAGTTCTTGAAGCAATGTAAGTACCTACGCAATTTTGAGTCAGTGCCAAACAATTAATGAATAAAGGACACAGCTTACTATTTACCACGATAACCAGTGTACATGCGAGCGAAACTGAGGGTAAATACTGATCTTACTAGGTACTAGTGAAGATGAGAAAGTTTGTACGGAAATTCATTACTCTTTCACGCAAAAACGTATAAAAAGATCTAGATGAAATGTGACACAGATAAATTTTACTTTTTAATCCTGCCAAAATGAAGTGTTCTCGGAGAATGAGTAAGGTACAGCAACAAACGCGCGGGGTGAGCACCTCGGGTCGCAGCCAATATATAAAAAAATATTAACATATTAAAGTGTATTCCTTAATATTCAAGCTAATTCAAGACCAGGAAAACATAAAAATAATAGAAAAAGCGTTTATTACATCATTCTCAGTAATTTGACACGATTAATAGAAACGACATCCACCCACACAAGGTCATACATAACCTTTATTGTGTATTTAACTTAAGTACATAATGCCTATTTTTATTTCCCAGATATTAGCCGGCTTAGCCCTTGTTTATAATTCCTTTGTAATAAAAGGATTTATACAAAAAGCGTACTTTGGTAAACGCAGAGTCGCAATAACTGAAGTCGTCGTTGTATGTTTGGCAGTTATAATAGTGATTGTTGATATTATACTGGGAATTTTATTTATCGTAGGATGCTACAAGGTGAGTTGATTTTTAGATATTTTGTCTTTCATCAATTTCAAGAAGGTTGATATGTGTGTATGGTAGAAAGACCGGCACGTAACTTGGCCAGATTCGTTAGATGCGCAGAAGTTGTTTATAGGTCCCTTTGGTTTGTGGCGACTTCCACATACAGCGCAACAACATAAAATATAGGACAGCGCCATCTACCGAAGAAGCATCGAACTACGGAGCAACGAAGAAAACTAAAAAACTACCAATCCTAAATCGCGCAATAGAAGTTCTCGCGCCAAATAACATATATACAACTTCCCAACATCAACCGTTGGGCAGTGGCCCGCCAGGCATGATCACCTCGCCTGGTCGGAGGATCCTCCCTTTGTGTTGGAGGGACATGTGACCCGTTCCTCCACAGTGGTGACCCCGACGTGATTGGAAGCAGCCTTCGTAGGCGCAGATCAACAGCAGCAGCATCACCGCGCCACCATCACGTTCACTCCCACAGCAAGTCTCAGCCAGCCAGCAACCTCGGCCTCAACAGGGATACACCACATGCAGGAAGCGACCGCTCCAGCCTGGTTTACCCCTACGGCCTCAACAGCGTCTAGGCACAGCACACTGCAACTACGGTCCACGTAAGCAGAGCATCTCTCTCCCGTCTATGCAGCAGCCAGCCACTACGCAGCAATCGACCCGACTCACTGGGGACATCACCGCAGCACCGCGCACCGCATGCGATCCCGACTCACTGGGATCAGCGGACCTCAGCCCCGACTCACTGGGACTAGCGGCATTCAGTTCCAACTCACTGGAACTTGCGGCACTCAGTTCCGACTCACTGGAACTACTCACTCCTGGCACTGACAAGCTCCACAACAGAGCACAGACAGCTTACTCATCCAGATATCGACCTCCGGTCTTGGAGGGGAGTGATGTGGCGACTTCCACATACAGCGCAACAACATAAAATATAGGACAGCGCCATCTACCGAAGAAACATCGAACTACGGAGCAACGAAGAAAACTAAGAAACTACCAATCCTAAATCGCGCAATAGAAGTTCTCGCGCCAAATAACATATATACAACTTCCCAACATCAACCGTTGGGCAGTGGCCCACCAGGCATGATAACCTCGCCTGGTTGGAGGATCCTCCCTTTGTGTTGGAGGGAAATGACAACCGTTCCCCCACAGGTTGATAGAGGGACGTGGGGATTTCGGATGACGTAAGAAAGCTGTTCTCGGATCCCAACCGTCTCAGGCTACTGACCCTACCGACTAAAACCACACGGTGTGGCACTCTGCCACACCGTGTGGTTTTAGTCGGTTCGATTCCGACACACCGCCCCGCAGGGGGTTTCCACATGTAAAAAAAAAAAAATAAAGGGACGCGGGGATTGTAGAAACACCGTTCTGAGTGTCAGTCGATTACACTTCGATTTTGTTTATTTTGATTTGTTGTACTAAGTGTACCATGCGCGACAAAGTCAAAGCCAAAGTTACGTGCTGACGCCAATAAATAATGTTTACAATGCACATACAGCTAAAAGGTGTTTTTTTTTACACGACTGCGAAAGAAGGAGGGTTATGTTTTTCGAGTGTATGTGTGTACGAATGTGTGTATATTTCTTTGGCATGCCCTAGAGCCTAGAAGGCTTGTCGTTTTTTATTTGACTGGTGTCAATAGATTCGTGTTAGTCGTGAGATTGACACTAAGTACAACAAGATAAAAAAAATCAAATGAAAAAAAACATTTTCTTCTCAGTTCTTAAATGAGTTTAATAAAGATGGCAGATATTGACACAGTCGGGTTTTTTTTAAATAATTCGTTACTTGTTTATGTATGTCAACATTCCTACTTCCATTCTAATACTATAAATTTGAAAGAAGTTCAGTTTGTCAGTCTGTTACTCTTTAACGGTTAAGTTATTGCATTGAGTTCAATGTAATTTCGTGTGAAGGTACTTTGATGGCCTTAACCCTCTCCTGAGAGGAGACCCGAGCCCAGCAGTGGGACGTTATGGGTTGTTGTTTTGTTTTTTTTTTTTGTACTTTGATTCTTGAGGAAAGCATAGGCTACTTTTAACCGCGATAACCAACATATACGCGGGCTGAGTCGCGTATAAAAGCTAGTTGAATAAATAAAAACTATATTATACCTATATGCTTGCGTACCTATATGAAATTAGTATTTAAGTCTAATTCTAGCCGTGAAGAACTACGTTACATCCAATAGCAGGGTAGATCGGAATATAAATAGAGAAAAGACACGGTGCTCACTGAAAATCGATGCGAAGCAATTAAAGATTATGCCCATTTGCCACCTAGAGATCAGTCCTACACATAAGATACCTTTCAATTTATAATGGTTGTTATAATATATATACATTATAAAAATGAAAGAGGTCAATTTCTGTACGTTAAAGATATTGAACAAAAAGTAATACTCAATACAAGTTTCGTATTTTTGTATGCCCTTAAAAGTACTTCAGCCGATTTAAAAATGACTTTCTTTTAGGTATTGTGGTAAACCTTTTTTTTTACTTGTGGACACCCCCTCGGGTCTTCACCCTACCGGGGTTTGTGGCGGGGCGGTATGTCGGAATCAAACCGACTAAACCACACGGTGTGCCACTCTGCGCCTGAGACGGGAGAGATCCGGGAACCGCTTTCTTACGCCACCCGGACCCCTCCCAGAGGCATTGTGGTAAACCTAACCAAACATTCAGTGTTTGTTTTATTTCATGATATTGAGAAATAAAAAACGAATATTAGATTGAAGAATCATCGCGATAACCGATACATATATGCGGCGGATCGAACTTTGCAAATACATTGATTTTATAACTCGATTAATGCCACATTATTTACTTTTGTACTCAAACAAAACTTATTTTTTTTCAGAAAAACACCAAGTTAATCAGGAAATACTACCACCATAATATATTTTTATTGGTGATACTAGTACCACTGTGTGTATACATGTTCGGGTTATACCTAATCGATATGATTGAAGATAGTAAAATGCCGGCATTGGATCGCACTTTGTATGTGATCACAGACTTTGTCGCGTTATTCTCGTATGTCGGTAAGTCATCATCACCAACAGCTTTTAATAGTCCACTGCTACTTACGCTCGCCTGCCATACCACGCTGGTAAGACAGCTTGGTTTATGGTTTGTTTCAAGTTCTTTCTTCATTTTTCAGTAGTATTGCCCTGCGTTTGTTTCATTAGTCGCTACTCCTAATTCATAACACCCAATGTTATATTAGATGTTGTAATACTTCTCCGGCTCATAGTACCCGTAATAGCGTGTGATTTTATATAGTTCGAGTCCGATATGTCACCAGGAGGTGGTATCCGAGGTGGTTTGATACTCAGAAGGTGTTTTTTCCGTTACCACACAGTCAATATCGGTTAGTATTCTGAATGTCTACAATAATTCGTAAGTACTTCAACAATGATTGGCGGAAAATACAGAGCTTGCTTATACGAAAAACTGGGGCAAAAAAAATCTCTATTGAATTTCACTAAAATAATGAGGTAACCGTAGAACAAAAATATTCTCGATCAAAGGCTGACAACGCTTTTACTATCAGGTGACCCATGTAATACCATAAATATGATGGTTATCTATTTTGTTACCTGGCTCGGTGGCGCAGTGGTAGCGTATGCGACTTCTGTGTTTGAGGTCTCGGGTTCTCGGATCTTTTTTTATGTATGGCCCTGCCGAAATGACTCTATTCTACCTGATGGAAATATAAGTAGAGTCCAAGAGAGGTGATAACCGTACTCATTGCGAATGCAGGCAATGCAGCATGGTAACCCAAGCCATAGCCGTCTAGTGATGCTTCGGCATCATTGGGCCTCCGGTCTCGCCCTCACCAACGAAACAATACAACACGATCATTGTCATTTTATTTTGATTTTCTGTACGAGGGTAGTATCTATTCTGCAATATCTGCAAATATTTGTTCGGAGTTCGGTTGTTTTCTATGTTTCATCAATCATCATCAACAACCTATAATCTCCCACTGCTGGGATCGGGTCTCCTCTCAGGAGAGGGTTAAGGCCATACGTCCCCACGCTGGTCAAGTGCGGGTTGGGGACTGGTAAGACTACGTTGTGGCTACGTAATCTTGCCGTTGGATGTTTTTAAACCGCCCAAAGGTCTCCAACTAAGCTTCACGACTGTTATCCTATGATAACAACCGACTGCCTAACGTGACTTCCGAATCACTGAGACACTCATGGTAACATACCACCGGGTACTGACCACGCCGTCGTTGCTTACCCTCGGTGATTGTTTCTAATCACCGACTGCAACTGGGGTATGAGGGCCATTTTTTTTAATTTAATTTAATTTAATTTAAATTATACATAGATAATACGTATGTATTTATCAAAAAAATATAAAAGTAGGTATTCTATCAGTTAATCTCGTTATCATATATAAACTCTGCTTAGTTTCAAACTAATCAGAGCGTTGCGCTTAGATTGCGTTGTCTGTGAAATGTCCGAAATATTTATTTATTTATCGACACCCATGCTATAAATCCTCTAAAAAAGTTTCTGAAACCGATAGCTTATTGCCAACATTAAAACATCCTGTGTAAAGTTGTAATTCATATATGAATATATATGTTTATATGAGCGCTTTCAAGAAAGTAGGTACAATGACAGGCCGTTCTGGCTAATATAATTGACAGGTAATGAGACAGACGGTGTGCGAGTAAAAATGTGTCTGAGCACACTCGAACGGTCCTAGCACGACGAACTTCTGCTTCTTTCTGCACGAGTTCGCCTTAGTCCGAGGTAGACGATTTATTTTTAACTTCTTTTATATATAATTATTATTATGGTCTTTTCCAGCAATGCAAGTTTACGTAATATTGTTGATCAGAAGTGAGATCATTAAATTGAAAAAAGGTTGTGAATATAGATTTGAAAACAGAGGAGCAGAAGTAGAAATACCCTTAAGTGATGTAATCTCAAATGGAGGAGAAATGACAGAAATCAAGAAAGAAATAGAAGACAATGAAGATATATGAATATGAATGTGAATAGATTCTTAATATATTTTTTAGAAACTAGATTATTGTTTTAATCTTTCCTGTAAGCATAACGATTACCGTAAGAAAGAAAAAGAAAAAAATAAATAAATAAGTGTTTTATCTTTATTTTTTGTAATATCTAGTTGTCTGTAGTTATAAAGTGTAAAGTGATTGACTATTTTCTGTAAAACTTGATCCATTTTTTCTGTATCATCAACACCTTTTAGAAGGCCACTGAATAAATGTTGGTCTCTCTTAGGGAACCAATATTTGGCATACTTACCACGCTAACCAAACGGATTGGTCTAGTATTTGAGTCAAGGTTTCCTTTTCTTTACAATGCTATTTTCCATGGTAGTTTCCTTCATTAGTCAACTCCTACAGTGTGAAAAGGTGGTGTCGCTACTTATTCCTAATTCGTCACTACTCGGATAATCTGTTTACAATAATAAAACTGTAATACTTATCTGTACACAAATTTTTCATCTCTTTGAAACGCTATTGTCCCTGGTGGTTTCTTTCATTAGTCAACACGTACAGTGTGAACAGGTGGTATCGCTGCGTATACCTAATTCGTCTCTACTCGGATAATAATATTTTTTTTACGTTTAAGCTGCTAAAATGACTCTGCCCTGCCTGATGGACAGCATGAGCAGAATCCAAGAGTGGTTGTCACCACCGACCCGAGATCATAGTGGGAAGGAAACACTTGCGCTGGTAGTGAGTTCCAGGTTTTGACCGCTCGGCACAGGAAGGAAGCACCGAAGCAATGAGTGCGAGAACGTATGTCTTTTATTTTAAAGCGGTGACTGCCAAGGCCGGCGCGTGTTGTTCTGTAGAGGAAGAGTGAGGAGGGGGTCAGTTGGAAGAGCTCTTCAGAACACCCACCATGGTAAAGGCAATAGAGGACTGCCAAGGAGGCGATATCTCTACGCAACCGCTGAGGCTCAAGGGTCTCGGTGGCTTCGGGGCTATCGACAATACGGATTGCTCGCCGCTGCAACCGGTCAAGAGCATCAAACAGGTAATGTGCGGCACCAACGCAAAGGTGAGAACAGTACTCCACGCACGAGCGAACCTGGGTCTTGTAAAGAAGACACAGATGCTCGGGCGAGAAGAACCGTCTCACCCTGTTTATCACACCTAGCTTCCGTGAGGCCGCTTTAGTGAAACTCTTCACTTATTCGCGTGGGTTGAGGTCTCGGCAGATATCCATGCCCAGGATAGCGAGTCTATTTACTGTAATATTTATCTGCATACAAGTTTTCCATCTCTTTGAAATGGAAAACTTGTATGTGTGAAAAGAAGTTGTCGCTGCGTATTCCTAATTCGTCGCTGCTCGGATAATCGGATCGGATAAAAAATATGTTTACAATATTAAAACTGTAATATTTATCTTGACACAACGCAATAATATTTTATCACTAACCATACGGCCTGATGCTGTGAGTAATAAACACATCCATATTTGCAATTTAATAGTTAATTAGATAAATACAGTATTTATTACAACAATCGCAGCACAGATTTCAGAACAAGAGCACATTAAATTTGTTAAATACATGTACATAATAGCGTTGTTTAGAATTAACCATTGTTAGTTTAAATTCTTTCGTTGAAGTGTAAAATGCGTACAGAAATTATTGTGTGCCAAAGATGTTGTCTCTGTATACCATTGCGGTATGGTTTGATTGTTTGGGGATATGCCAGACTGGTAAGTAAAACATGTATATTCAAATAAAATTCTTCATCAGTTGATAATTATATAATATTCTACTGTCAATCTAATGGCTAGATGATCAAACAGACGATCAAATTATTAAACAGATGATCAGACTATCGAAACAGGTTTATTCCACTTTGATCACCTGGGTCTTATTATCCAAGTGAATGAAGTAGATAGACTTTTGGGTCTACAATACAATACAATATATTTATTTGCATAAATATGGTACAAAGTCCTTCAATTATACATTAGGAACCACAGCGTATTTCGCCACAAAGAGCGTACAAAACACACATTACATAATTAAAAAACATTTTAAAATAAAACATCCATTTTTTTCTTTTTAAGGGCTTTAACTTTTTAAAAGTTATCAATTCATTGGTGTCGTACTAACATTTCTCAGAGAGTTGACTTTTAAGGTTAATAAGTTAGATTTTTATTTTTTATATCCTTCAGAAAGTTTATTAAATATATTTGAACAAAAAAAAATCTTCTGCATGAGAGGTGCTCTGCGTATACATAAAGTATATTTTTGTGTATACATATCAGAACTTAGAATTTCACCTATATGATAACACCCATTATATAATTCGACATAACCGACTGGTTGTGGAATTTGTTATAGTTGAAATTGATTCACCCAGGTGAACAAAGGTGACTTTTCTGAATGATGAAACTTTCAATTTAATTATTTCAACAAGGTAAAACACTTTCTCTTCAAATAGTTTCTAGTTGAAATGATCAAAACTATAAATCTACTATATTCACCCAGGTGAATCAAGTGGAATAAACCCTCATAAGTGATTATAATTGGTTGAATTTCTTATATGAGCCCAAACTTGAGAAGTACATAGACCAACAGCCACTTTGGAGTTGAAGTGTCGACCTCCCACTCCGAAATGTAGCTCCGCCATAGCAACACGGGTATTGGAATAACGTTACCACTATCCATATAACCATGTACAATTAATTGAAAATTTTTATATGAGCGCAAACTTTAAAAGTATACCAATAGCTTCGGCGAAGATTATGTGTGAACCTGGCTTCAATATCGACTATAAGGTGTGTTGTATGATGTATTACTATTACGTTAAAGCTAGGTGAACTTAAGAATGACAGGGAAAGGGAGATGCTTTAAGGGATCAAGCCAAAAGTGGTTTCTCGCTTTATCCAAAATATTCTCTATATACTTCAAAATATGTGTTAATTTACAGGTTTTAGCCGGTTTAATATTAGTCGGCATGTCTTTTTCTTTAAATCGGTTTATAAATAACATGAGGCCAGGCAGAACAAATGACATAGTAATTGCAAGTTTGCTTATTATATTACTGGTTACTGATATTATACTGGGTGTAGTATTTATCATTGGATGTCATACGGTAAGCATTTTATACTGTACTAGCTTTTGCCCACGGTATCGCTCGCGCAGCAGTACATATTTTCATCCTAAGCACTAGCACTAGCACTAAGAAAGTGCTCTACTACATTATATAAAGAACCTACGCAAATTTTCAGGATTCAAGGTTCAGTGGTTTGGACTGTACTTGATATCTGGGTATCTAAGTCTTCCTCTTCTATATATACCGTGTATCTAGAACTCGCGGGCTGGGTTGTTACAACATGACGACTTAAAATATTTACGTGGTGGCGGAGGACACCTAGTTTACGTGGTGGGTCAGCATTATTCATGCCAACCTAGTTCTTTTAGGAAGTCTAGCAAGCCCTTTACGTTGCCGACAATTTCTGGAAGTGACGTCGGCGATCTGCGTTATCTCGCCTGGTATTCTGCCACCCCAGGATATGCCATGCTGACATGATCGGCTGTTTCTTCCGCCTCCATGCCATGCTCTGTATGGAGGGCTGTCTGTTATACCTAGAGTGAAAAGATTTTTGTTTAGTAATGCATGACCAGTTATTGCTCTATTTAAGAGGCAGCGGCAGAAGCAGCGGCCTCTTGAGTTACATCAGCTTTCGAGTCAATCCGGAGTTGATCGCCGGGAGGGGACATATAGATATATATATAGATATAGATAAATATAGATATAGATTAATATGTAGATGTCTATAGAAGAACAAGAAAATAAACAAGTATAGCACGACTACGTAAAAAGTTATGATACAATATGTCCAAGTTTTTAACATTATTTGTATGGTGTAGGGGGTGATCTCTGGAAGTACTGATACGATCCTGAAAATTATGTCACTAATAGAAATTAATACTATTCAGGAGTGACATATGCTTTATTTTATTATTATGATTTAACTAAAAATTTAGTTTTAATGTATTGGTATTTGTAAATCAAGTCGAAGAAAGTGGGCGGTTAAGGGCAACGAAGTGGGCACGGGTAGGCTAGTTATGTATACATAAAAATCGACTTAGCTTAGTAAATAAATATACAATAGATTTTTCTTCGTATTGTTTAGTAACTGATTTTGTTCACGAATAAGCCGGGACACCTAGGAGCCAAAAGCTCCATTCTTAAGTGAGGCCTATGAACTATTAAAGATTGCCGGGACTTCTTGACTGAAATAAATCTTTTTTTTCAGAAAAACGCTGCATTAATAAAGAGGTACTATTATCATAATCTGTGCCTATTGGCATTGTTAATACCCTTTAGCTTATACGTCTGCGGTTGGTCAATATATTTTATGATTAAGTATAAAATAGCGTTCCCACACTTGGTGCTTTACATGATATCAGACATAACTGGATCTATAACATATGCTGGTAAGTATTTTAGATCTATTAGACTAGTATTATTTTAATAATTGAACAGATTATTAGTCTAAGGATATAATTCTTTGAAAATGTAAATTTGTACGATAACATTCAAAAAAATTATTAATTAGTCATTAGGACACCTCGTCCCATATTAGTATGTTAATAATATTTTATAGGCATTTCACTCACACTTTTCTAAGTTTTTATTTAATAATCCACATTTTGTCTAACTTCTACCTTTTATATCGTAAAAACTGCTTTAGTTCCCCTTATTATATAATCTTTAATACACCATTTTTTTTTTTACATGGTGGAATGCCTTTACGCACTTCACTCCCCCCCTGCGGGGACAGGGGGTTCACTTTGTGTGGGACTCCTGACTGACTCGCCAGACTACCCACTAAACCACCACGGTGTGCCACTCTGCGCCTGAGACGGGAGAGATCCGGAAACCGCTTTCTTACGCCATCCGGACCCCTCCCAGCGCCTGCCCGCACTGAAGCGGGCACCGTCTTCTGATGTTAAACTCTCAAAGTGGGCGACGTACGGCACACGCGTAACGTCGCCCCCCTCGCGGGTGGCCTCTGNTCTGATGTTAAAACTCTCAAAGTGGGCGACGTACGGCACACGCATTACGTCGCCCCCCCTCGCGGGTGGCCTCTAAGCGGATGGGGGGGGAAACCCGTCCCGCCCATCCGCGGCCACACTCAGGGCGGCATGAGGCGCTGGTAGGCGCGCCTCCGCCGCCCGGTTCGCCGGCGGCGGATCGGGTCCGAGTGGAGGTCATCCTCCCGGGCCTTCTCCGCCGCCTCCTTCTGCGAGATGACTTCCTCGCAGAAGGTCGCGACCGCGGTAAAACTGCTCTCGCTGCCGGCCATGGAGCGTACGACGGCCGGCAGCGAGAGATCTCCTCCGATGACTGCAGTGAGGGCCCGACGCTGCGGCGCCCAAGCGGGGCACACCGCCAGCGTGTGCTGGGCCGAGTCCTCACTGCAGTCGCAGTGGTGACAGGCGGGACTCAATTCCCTCCGCGCGACCGAGTGCAGGTACTTACCGAAGCAACCGTGCCCGGAAAGCACCTGCGTCAGTCGGAAGGAAAGGGTCCCTTGCTGCCGCCTTGCCCACTCGAGGATGACGGGCTGAAGCGCCTCCACGGTGGCGAAGCCAACACGTGGAGCCTCCAGCCGCGACGACCACCGAACCATAGTGGCTCGACGAGCGGCTTCACGCCACTCGCGTACCTCTTCCGGGCGGAGGGCGCATGCCACTCTCCGCCCGGAATTCAGCCACCCGTCGATAAACTTCGGCGAGCACTTCCGCCTCCAAATCCCACGGGGGTGTTCCGGCCAAGGCGCACGCCGCCTCGGTCGACACCGTGCGGTATCCGCGTATGGCTCTGACCACCAATACCCTCTGAATCTTTAATACACCAGACACAACCCTCTTCTTCCTATGGTTGCCTGTAAGAGATTGCCTCCTGGCGATAAAGCCGCCGATTGTACCTACTTATCATATATTAAGGTCTTTCATAATTTACCTGGTGTACAATAAAGACATTATTATTATTTTTCTTTTTTTTATTATTATTAAATTGAGGCTGTTACACAGAACTGAATGTGTAGGAGAAAGTCGAAGCATTTAATTAGACTGGCAAGTGTGGGTGCGCACGCTGTTTAAATTAATTAATAAATGTATGCGTTTTTTAATTTTTCTTATAAGTGCGTGAGTTTTTAAATTTGACTAATAAGTGCGTGCGCTATTAAATTTGAGTAATAAGTGCGTGCACTATTTACTTTCCCTAATAAGTTTGTACGCTAGTTTATTTGACTAAAGACTAAAATGTGACTATAAGACTAACTTGTACTTTGTTCATATTTGTGTTTTTTCTATTTATTGATGTTTTAATATAATATTGTTCCAGTAATACAAATTTATGTGACGCTACTAGTAAGAAGTCAGTTTATTAAACTTGACAGTGGATGTCAATTCAGATTTGAAAATAAAGTGACTGATGCCGAGTGCACTCTGAATATTGAAGAGATGGCTGGTGAAAAGAGTGAAGACCACAAAACGAGGATGGATGACTATGATGAAATAGGAAATTTTGCTTAAATATTATTTATACTGAATAAGAGCCTAAGAGCTCACCATGGACAAGATCGGTTGGAAGCAGCATTAGCAGCAACAATGACAATATATTGTACCTAAATAAGCGTTTCTTTTAAGTTTATGTAAATAAAAATAAATATTAAACAACAGTATTCTTTTCCAAGAACTATTTAAAAATGTTTTGCTTATTTGAAATTAGGTATGTCAGGGTTTTTTAAAATAATATTTTTTATCATTTAAATGACTTCGGTGCAACTATAATACAGGGAATGGCATTATATATCTTTACAATATCGAGAGCAGGGGTACTGCTTGTATGGAAGGAACGACTTGGGCAATCGAGCGCTAGGCATCTCGTTATTGCAGCGGTAAGACCCGTTAAGGAGGATTGGCTCGAGAGGGGTCACGGGACCCTCTCATACCGACTGAAGCAGGTGAACACTGGAAAAGGGTGCTTCGGAGATCACCTGTGTCTGATCCGTAAGGAGCCAACGTCTAAGTGCCACCACTGCGATGGCTAGACCGTGGACACAGTGCTCCACATCGCCACATCTCGTGACGGCCATCGGGGTGGGGGTTTTCTCGATCGGTAACATGATTGCGGCTATGTTGCGGAGCGAAACCGCATGGAACTCCGCTATTTCCTTCTGCGAGCAAGTTATGCTTGCCAAGGAGACAGTGGAGCGAGACTGTGAGAGGTTTAGAGCTCTCCCGGTCCGCCAGGCCCGGGAATGGGCCAGGTACCGCAGATGACTTGTGCGCCGAAGATCGCAAAATGATTTTTTTCCTCATAAGCGCAAGCCTGGGGGTGACAGATGTGGCCATTTGTTGCCCTAACAGAAGCAGGCTCGGGTTGGTTTTGCGCGCGCTTCACAGCTCTCACGCCCCACGTTTAGAGGCAGCGGAAATATCGGGGTTCCCACACAGGAGGGGGCCATCCAGAAACCATAGGTGGCCCGAGATACGTCGGGGTTTCAGGGTTTTCCTTCCTAGGGTGCACCTGGTACACCAGGTCCTAGAACCTGCGATGGCTTGCGGTTTTAGTCGGTTCGAGTCCGACATGCCACCAGGTGGTATCCGAAGGGAATTCCGCACGGAAAAAAGGGGGAGCTGCACGTGCCTGCATTGTTTCGACGAAAAATGTTTTTCGGATTATTATTCGGTTATCGAATACCTATGTACATGTACAAGCTCTGGTTAGCTAGGGACTATTCCCTAGCTAACCAGAGCTTGTGTTATGGGTACTAGACAACATGATATAAATACATACATTATTTTTTTTGTAAATTGATACATTTAATACATAGAAAACACCTAAGTTCCGTAACAAATATTTGCAGATCATATAAACATTTGGTCTGACCCGGAAATTGAGCCCGAGCCCGAAAAACTGTTAAACACGATAGACTGTATAAAATATCGGACATAAAATTTTAATAATAATACAATAAAATTATTATCCAATAAATCCCTTGGCGCCGTAGTGGTTCTAATTTTTGAGTAAGGAGAGTTACGCTGGGGTTTTTTGGGCTTCGCTTACCAGAGTCTTCACCTTGTTTCTGTAACCAGAAAATGGAGCATTTGTTTAAAAGTGCTATTTCATAGAGCATTATTTCCTTTGATTATCAATTTCGTTGTAAAAGGCTTGTTTTAAATATATTTCTTGAAATATAACAAAGACAAAGAACTCGAAGCTGGAATTAGACCTGATGAAAGGATTTAAAATAAGATAATGCAGATGCAATTTTCCGCTCGTGCATGGGCCGGCTCGACCGAATTGATACCACGGCCTCACAGGAAACCGGTGTGAAACAGCACCTGCGCTGATTTTCACCCATTGAGTGAGGATACTGGACGCCCATCCCCTTACCCATCTCCCAAAGGCCATCAAAGCACTTGTGACGCCTTTGATATTGCGGGTGTCAATGGGCGGCGGTAATCGCTCAGTCGGAGGCCCCCGATTCCATGACGAAAAAAGCAGCAATCTTGAAGAGCCGCACATTTGCCAAATCAGCTTTATTGGGCTATCCTATGTCAGCTCTCAGGGTGTATAATATTTCTTTCTCTTAATTTTTATTTAAAAAAAAAATTGTATCTTTCATTCATCATTTAAATCAGTCTTGATGCTATTGTCCATGGAAGGCCCAACGTATAGCTTTTGTATTATTATTCTAATACATAATTTAAGATAAGCGTGTCCGCCCCCTTGTGATAAAATCATTGGAAATACAGACGCTCTCTTCAGCTATATATCCGGATTAAAAGGGGCGTTTTGTTATTGAAAATTTTCTATTGTTCATTGTGTATCAGGAATATTTATCAAAGTGTGGTTACACAATGTGCAAAAGGGTTTTTCTAAGGTTATAATGTTAGTTTACAAGTTAGCACTGGACGTCTTTCAGCTGAGATGATGATGAATTAAGATGCCTGATTACTATTTCACAATGCATACCTCTCCGATATTTCTGCTTTTTGTTTTGACGTTTGTTCTCATCATACAGAAATGATCCTTAGATTGGAATTTTTTAAACATGGAAATTATATCAAAATATATATGTTTATTTACCAAACAATATGACACACACAAAAGACTTCCCAGTATGTACCTACGTAATCTGTCATGTTGTTTAACCCGCGATAGTAATTATTAGTAGTGTTTTTGTTTACAATTCTCAAGTAATAGGTAATTATGAATTTATCGCTGAGATTGTAGGTCAAATAAATTTTGTATACAGCATATATGTATATAGTATATAATTAGTAGAAATACGTTCAGCAAATAACTGTCTAAATTATCTAAAAATATGAGAATAATAATTTAAATAAAATAGTGATTGTTTATAGGTGACTGTCAGATACAGAATATCTTCCTTCCTTATGATGATATGGCAATCAGCCGGATCAGCTATTTCTGCCAATGTCAAGTCTTCGAGTCTTCAAGTCTTCGTCGTGATGGAATTAATGATAAAAAATATAAAAATGGGGATGACATGAAATGGGGACCGTCGCAAAAACAAAAAACGATCTCCACAGAATATCTAAAAATGTTTATAAACAGATTTTTAACTTGACTTGACTTTATATGGTTTTTTAGTCTGAAAATTATTTGACAACCATTTTCCGTAAAAATTGCATTAAAAAATACATACTAAATTACAGGGAGAGAGTATGTGAAATGAAAGCATACCCTACAAAAATATAGAAGAGTTTATCTATCTTAGATATTTTTTTCTTATCTATCCACAGATTTAAAAGAACAAAACGCTTATCGAAATTCTAACATGTCAAATATATTGTTTATTAAACATAAATATTACCTTTAAGGTATAGTTTAATAACATATGGATATTATAGACTGGTAAGTAAAGGCGAGGAACCATTTTTAACTGACTTCTTAAAAGGAGGAGGTTAGCAATTCGATTGTATTTTAAAATCAAACTTCAGTAGCCGGAACTGGTAACGCAAATAACTGCTTTATACTAGATTCTTATTTCCAATTAGTTGTTCGAATGTCATTTTTTTACGATTATGTTCGTTATTTATACTTTCGATTGTCGGCACTTGACGGAACTTGTTGCAATACATTCTAGAATTAAACTCACTTGCACTTATTCCACTATTTAAATTATTTGTTTTTATACCTGACCGGTTTCACCTTATCCTTTGATGATGCCATTAGGCGAAATCGGTCAGGTATAAAAATAAATAAAATAAAGTAAAATTAAAAAAATGGAATTATTTAAGTGAGTTTAATTCCAGAATGCATCATGCAGAATGCATATAAAAATTAAGATTACAATATATTTTTTGAGGCTTGTAACATTTTAAATATCAATCAAAGCCAAATTACGTTACGTCATTACGTGGCATAGGCTGAGTTTGATGGCATTTAATAATGGGCATTAAGTGTAACACATTATGACACGTCATATGGAAAATAATAAATTCATCCACATAACCTGTACGTAACAAATCAAACCTCCTAAACTCAATAATCAGTAATGGGAACGAGAGTTGCACGCCATGTCTTTTTTTTAGCAGTTTAGCAGTTAGTCTCTAAACAGAAGACCAATAGGCCGGTTAAATAGGCTCGCCATCATATTTTAACGGTTGAAAAAATGTGAGCCTGTGCCATTTCGAAGTGACTAATGATAAACACACTTATATAATTGCTATCTGACCTACGCAGCTTCGTTTGCGTCTCTTTTCAATCATCCTCGGCTCCTAGTTGTCTAAGCGTGATGTTAACTATCTTTGGCATCCCAGAAAAAATATGTATTTTAAAAAGAAAACGTGAAAGTCGTAAGTTACTTTCGGAATTCATCGTGACCAACAACGTGACGCGAGAATAATATAGATTTCTAGAAATAAATTTAAAACAGTAAATAGAATTAAAATGACCAAATTGAAAACCTAATCCTTTTTCGTGTCAATTAATAAATAGCTTATAAAAAACAAATAGCTGTAGCTAGTAATATATTTTCAATGCATTTTACCTTATTAAGTCTAAGGTACACATGTGCTTACACAGCCAAAAATGGTTTGGGTATAAGTATTACTCATTCCTTATCGCTTATTCGTATCAGATAAATGATAAAGCCGAGCTAAATGTGTTATCGACAGTAAACTCAATGTTTGTAACATTTTTTCTGGTTAAATCTAAGCTGACATTATAAAACCTACCCTTTGTAGTTTTGCCAAATTATATTTAAATAAATTTAAGTGATAATACACCTACGTAAGTAGTTTTGTGAGTGAAAATAAAGTGCTAAACCATGGCTTTGGAGCTGCCAAGATTTAATAAGTGTTGTTGTTGCATACCACTCCGAATTGGATCAATGATCATAGGATATGTGTCCATTGTAAGTTAATTAAACTAAGCTTTAGCAAGCAGGTATTGTTACCCCTACCAAAAGTCAAAATTTATGGTTATAATCACGCATTCGGCATCAAATATATTTAGTCTTTGTTCGACAGATTTTTGTTATTTCTTATGCTCGTGGAAATTGATGCACACAGAAAATCAATAAAAAATAATCTGACCGTGGTTACATAATACGATATTTACTTCAGGTATAGAGTAATCAAACCTTCATGGAAGGAGTAGAAGGTATAAGAGCTCAAGGTATTACAGAATTACAGGTAGGTACCGGTAGCAGTCGTCAGGCGACTCGTTTGTTTGTTTACCTTATTGTAAACTTAAAAAAGAACAATTTAATTGTTTAAACTTAGAATCAATGACGACCTCCTTATTAAAACCATAGACAACAGGTTCTTTTTTAGTAGGTATGTAGGTAGTAATCAGGGAGTTAGACAGCCCTTAACTAATCTAGACTTTAGTTTATAAACTTTCCTATCTGTTTTTTTTCCAGTTAATATCATGTTTTGTCATAGCCATGATATCCTGGTCAATATACAAGGTCACAGCGTTTTTAGATAAGAACATGAACAAACCAATCCCGCAACATCCTCCCGAAGACCTGGCGAGGGCCGCTCTTGGTCTTTATATCTCGTTTGCGTACTACATAATTGTGTTTCTTTATAATTTAGTCTTCAGTGTTATTTTGCTCATCGGTGTTCATAAGGTGAGTAATACTTCTAACCATACATACCTAACTAGTATTTATTGGAAATACTTGAAGACTCACCTCCATACTTGGACTTTTTGACTCACAAATTTAGGTCAACACATTTTGTAATCCGTTAAATATTTGGTACCGTCAGAAAGGGGAATTAAAAATCTAAATTCTTTAATATTTCTAGCTCACAACGAGCAGTTATCCCCTAAATTTGTTCTGTACTAGCTACACATAGCTACATTATAATGATAACAAAGAATAAAAAACCGAGCAAGTGCGAAGGGTTCCGTACTATTAAATAGACAATATAAGATAGAAAAAAAACCGTTTGCTTTAAGAAGCCATAAATATTTATTTTATACTGTTTCTTTTAGTATTTATTAGCATTTTAGCATTATTTTAGGGTTCGTAGCGTATTTTAAGAAACCCTAAAAAAAAGCTAAAGGATCGTTCAAAATAAGAAATCATCGTATTTCGACATCACCTGAAGACTGACTTTGGGAGAATGTCTCATGTCATTAAGTCCACCTTTGTACAATAAGAGCAACAAGTTTTGAATAAATAAATAGATTATTTAATAATATGTTTGACATACATCAAATAGATGATCACTTACAGCCGCTTTCAATAACCTATTTTAAAACTAGAGACAGTCTATACATTCATTTGTATTTTTTTCAATATAATTTATATAATACTTTCATTGGTCTCTCAACGTAATTCATACGCTGGATTATTTATTTTTTTACAAATAGTCTTTTTAAGGTCAATTCAGACAGTTTTCAATAACCTACCTCTAGTTTAAACTGGAGATAGTTTATTAAAAACTATTTTCTCTATATATTATATCTCTTGAACAGTAGGCTGCTCTATCCAAATAAATGTTAAGTAAGTGGCGCTGTTATTTAACTAAATTTACATTTTCCAGAACAAACCACATTATCTGAGGCTGTATTATAAGGCCACATTGTTCTTATTCGCCCTTGGAGCTGCTCTTGTGGTAATCACATGTATGTTCATGGGGTTCCTAGCTACCCTACCTATATTGAAGTGGGTCTGTAAGTATACGGGCAATTTTGAATACATTATTTATAATGTATACTCGGTAGCGCAGTGAAAGCGTATGCGACTGCTGTGCTTGAGATCTCGGGTTCAATTCCCGGGTCGGACCAATTGTTTGTATGATGTGCAAAAATTTGATTCGCAATTTGGATGTTTTTTATGTATAATATGCAGATATTTATAAAAAAAAAGTATATAAGTAAGTATTTATGTCAGTTGTCTAGTATCCATAACACAAGCTCTGCTTAGCTTGAGACTAGATGGCGTTGTGTGTTAGATGTCCGAAATAATTATTTATTTAACCAAGGTAAGTGTCATAATATAAATAATAATTAGGTTAAGGTGGACACAGAACCGATCACTGCATGGGTGTAAATTTAGCGGTGGTCGTAGGCTCCATGGCTGGCAGTGACAGCAGTTTTACCGCGGTTTCAATCTTCTGCAAAGAAGTAATTTCGCAGAAGGAGGTGGCTGGGGGGGCCCGATACACGACCACCACTCGGATCCAATTCGCCGCAGGCGAACCGGGCATCGGAGGTGCCATTACCAGCGCCTCATGCCACTCTGACCGTGGCCACGGAAAGATAGGATGGGTTTTCCCCTCCATCCGCTTCGGTGGTCACGCCTGCGTTCGCCGTACTTCGCCTAAATGGAGAGTTGAAATAGCAGAAAAAAGGCCTATGTTCACCTGAGTCCACCAACTTGAAACTGATGGGGAAGACTATAAATTTATATTTGAATAATTGAATTTCGATTACTGAACACTACCTACTGAATGAAGATCATCCCCAAGTAGCTATTCCTTACAGTCCCTAAAGGTAAATATTACCTAAGTGTTGCTGTGTAAAATACAGTATACTATTAATATAACTTTTATGAGTGGGCCCAATGTTGCAGTAACATCTCAATAGGCTGCCATAGTTCAAATCACCACGTGTCTGTATTCACTCTGAGTATGGTGACCACCACTCTTGAAATCTACTAATGCTTATCATCAGGCAGTCTCTTTGACGTAAATAGTAAAAAAAATCGTGTTTAGCCACATTAGAAATTATTTGCAATTTATAGTAATCTATATGTTTTGTTTTTATTTCAGTTGCTCTTCTCTGCTTTTTGGTGGTCGTCAGAAGTACTTTCCTAGAAATGGAGGAGGCAGAAAAAAAACCAATACATTATGAACTTCAACCATATGAAGTGGTTCAAGCACCATTAGTTGTATAACTTAGTTATAAAAAATGTATTTATTTTCATAAAACAAGAGTGTACCTATATTATTACGTCAATTAAAAAGATATGTGAAAAAGGGACAGTGTATTTTTAATCGAGAAGGCTATTCAAATTCAAACTGAAAAAGGGTTTATTCAGGATTGGAAATAGTATTTATTTAGTACTCTCATCTCGTTTAATCTACCACCATGATATTTTTTTATTACAGAGTTCATCACGAAATACTGATTGATTATAGGATTTTTATTAGTCATATAAGTTTTTGTAGAAAATATTAATAATAATATGTTTTTCCTTTCATTTCATCTGCTCATAGTTTATTGACTGATTGTAAGTTTTTTCCATCAAAGTTTTTGTTTTTGTTTAAAAATTAATAAGTGTATTTTTTTCGAAAGGCTCTCCCCATTTCATCTCATTCACATTTTTTGTGTTTTTTCTTATTAATTTCATCACGACGAAAACTTAAAGACTCGTAAGACTTAAGGTCTTATCCGACTTATCTAAGAAGAAGAATAGTGTACTGCTTTCTGTCATATTATGACAGAAAGCGTTAAATAATATAATAAATATGAAGTGTTAAATTGTAGTAATGGCAGCACTATGCTTCTTATTTTTGAAAGAAAAACACTGAAAGAAGTATGATTCTCAATCACGTTGAACTGAACTCAACGGAAAGTAACATTTTGTGGAATCTACACACAAATTTAAGAGATATAATATTAATAATCCTTTCTTATTAAATAAAAGTAAAATAAATTTAATTCTTGAAAATAGTTTTGTTTCTAGACTTTTTGGTATAGTTATTAGTATGTTACTTCTAAAGCTAATGTAAAACGCTTGAACAGTTCTAAAACTGCTAATTATCGAATCCAATAACATGAATCTTAAAGTAAATTTTGAACTCTTGCAACACCTCTAGTGATGTCAAAGTATTAAATTATTAACCTACAAAAAGCAAACGTCTGACCTTTGTAGATCGAGAATCTGTGCATATTTTGTTCTATCAACATCAACGGTTTCAAGTCAAACAAAAATTAACTGATATACTTTACACTCATATCTTGACATAGCTATTTAAATTAACCGTATAGTCCTACAAAACGATGCGATGTGATCGTGTTTTATCATCATTTCCCTGTATCTATTCGTAAAAAGCAATGAAATTGTAATAATTACATTTAACTAGTTAAACTCAAACAATGGCTAATAAATATACTCAAAGTAGCACACTCATCGTTGCCCAAAATCAGGTTGGTATTCGACGAAGGCGCCAAATATGTTTCAATGCTATAAACTTTGTGTCTATTTGATTGTTATTATTGTAAAATACACACTTGTATAACTATAAATCGTGTTTTTATTTCATAATTTTAAGCTGGTACAATGGATAAACGACGCAGGCATGGCAGAAAGTGGCAGGAAGTCGGATCTTCTGAGAAAGATCATCGAAGTTTTGCTTCATCAGTGCTCACATATGATACCTGCGTATTTAGAAAATGTTCTAAGTCTGGTGTCCGATAAATCCACAGATGTGAAGAAACAGGTTATCGCCTTTATTGAAGAGTTAAGGTGAGACAGGAAACATTTTTGACATTGAAATTCAAATAGGGTGTGATGATATACGGACCATAGTCTTCCTTGCTAAATATACTATCGAACACTAAAAGAATTTCCAACCCAACCTTTAGCTACTGAGATTAGCATGCGCAAACAAACTAACTGTTCAGCTTTATAGTATTAGTAAAGATAACATTATTTTAGTATATTACATTATAGTCTGTACTTACTGGTCCCATTACATGTAATAAAATAAGAAAAACTTAAAAAAAACTATCTTCTTTGACAATATTTATATAGTGTATATCATGAAATCAGTTCTGTAGTTTAAATGCTACGGTAGAACACAAACATACATAAACTGCCAAAACTACTACCGTTCCATTTGGCTTAGCAATAGTCAAGTAAAGAGAGTATAGCCTATATAGAAAGCTAGAATTGGAATGAAGGATGAAAATAAAAATATAAGAAGAAAGTAAAGTTTTATACTTTAAAATTGTAACAACCTTTAAGGTTAAGTTTGAACACTTAAATCTCTATCTAGAGTTTGGGTGTTTTATATGTATGTATTTACAACAAAAAAGAATATATATATATTTATATCAGTTTTCGACTACCCATAATATAAACTGTTTAGTATAGGATTAGATTATATATATATAGTTTAGGTCTAGGCTTTTTGTGATAAATGTCCAGAATCATGGGCATACCCGGGAAGGGGCAAGGGTACCCCAGTAACAGCTCCTACTCCTTTTTATAAAGGAGGCAACACACTTGTAACTCTCTGGTGCAGCTGGTGTGTTCATGGATGGCGCAAATCGCTTACCAGCAGGCGATCCATCTGCTGGTATGCCTCTTAGGCCATAAAAAAGACAAACTACACTTTCAAAGTGTTGTTATAACATAGTTAATACAAGTAGCAGAATCTACCCATCTCTAGTTAAAAGGTCACAATTTAGCACAAAACGACGTGTTGAAAAAGTTGATTAAGATGAAATGTGATCAAAGATGGAAGAAATGTGCTTTGTACGCACAGAGTAGGTACATAGAAAATTTGTTAACACTATGGACGATTCTTTCACGGAAAACATTTGAAACAGTTTTGCTGCAGACCCTCTAAGGTTACTTTTAAAATAGTATTTCAATAATTGGAGAATTTATATCTAATAGTATTTTAAAAACCGTATTAGTGCCCTCCTCTTAGGCCCAGAACTTGGGTACGCTTATGTCCAGAATTTTTATATTATCATATTTATTTATTTAATATTTAACTTGAAAGTACATTTCCACCTTCTTCTACTACTGCTGGGTTCGGGTCTCCTCTCAGGAGATGATTAAGGTGTATACGTCCCCATGCTGGCCGAGTGCGGCTTAGGGACTGACAAGACTGTTGTCTGACCAGGCTTGTGAGGCCAGATTACGATTAGATTACGTAGCCACATAATCTGGCGTCATGTGTCATGTGGTTCATATTCTAATGAAATTTGAATGATTGAAGTTACAAACCTTGCTATCTCCATCGTCAACTGCCTATAACAGTCTACTTCTTTATAGAAAGGACACATACTATACCACACTGGGCAAACAGGTTGGTATATCGGCTTGTTTTAAGTTTTCATTCTCTTTACAGTGATGTTGTACTGTAAAAGATTGTAGCACAATATAATTCTGTTTGGTTAATCTCATCTTATTTCTTTTGGTCCAGTTTATTTTGAGTTTAGTTCAACCAAATAAATAAACTGAAGCACAAGAGTGTTGGTTCAAAAGTTATTGGACCCAACAGGCTATTAGCTTCCTATCATCACAATTTATTAAAAATACCTATTTATTTTCAGCAAAAAGTTCCCAGAGCAACTACCCAAGATTGTAGCACAATTAAGACTTCTTGTCTTAGACCCTGTGATTGCAGTGCAGAAGAGAGCTATTCAAGCTTCAAGTATTGTGTATAGAAACACACTGCTATGGATTTGCAAAGGTGGTGCAAGTTTATCAGATGCGCAGTATGTTTGGGAGAACATCACACAATTAAAGGTAATCTTTGTTAATGTTATTTCACTGACTGCCTACTGTAGGGTATACGACTGCCTGAAGTCTCGAGTATGATCAGATCAAATGTTTGTTTCGAAGTTTAGATGTTTTCTATTTCTATGAATTTTAAAAGAGACATATAGCTGTATTTGTTTCAGTTAGCTAATACCTTATTCTTATTATTTGTAGTTTCAATCATAGGTGCTAATTCTGTTGCATCACTATCTAAACTTTTTTTTTTCTACTCTCAGCATGAATACTGTAATTTTAAGGTTTTATTTAGGTATAAGGTATTTAAGGTAATAGCCGACCAGCTGTGAGAGGGTAGTGCCACTCAGGTCAAACTGTTCCAAAATTTAAAAAAAAAATCCAAAGTAATATTTTTTTGGAATATGATTAAATGACTCATTATATAAATGAGTCTAAAACAATTACGGCCTGCTTGCAAGATAGATAGGAAAAGCAGAGAAGTTAGTACACTGAAGAGGTAGCGATAAATGTTGGATGGAATTTGTGAGAGAAATTGCAGTAACTCTTAAGGTCTTGGGTTACAGGGGATTATGTCCAATTTTTTTATATTAACTACAAAGAGAAATTTAGGTCAACTCGTTCTGTTGCCAGTCGCTAAATGGAAATACTGATGTTATGGTGAATCCATTTGAATCAGTAACCGACCCCCAATAATCTTTTCAGTAGTAAAAGCTAAGAAGATGTGAAGAAGTTAGAAGTTTGGTGAAGAGCCTGATCAACTAGTAAACCCAATAATTGGGTAGATAATAAAATAAGAAAAATTTCCCAAAAGACTTTCCCACGCTGGTCGAGTGCGAGTTGGGGACGTGCAAGACAACCTTGTGGCTACATAATCTTGCAGTTGTATGTTTATAAATCGCCCAAAGACGTCTAACTAAGTTTCACGACTGTTATCCTATGATAACAACCGGCACAGACTGCTTAAAGTCACCTCCGAATCACGGAGACGCTCATGGTATCGTGCCACCAGCAGTCACAAATCTTGGTGCTGACAGTGCTGTCGTTGCTTACCCTCGGTGATTGTTTCGAATGGGTTGGTTTCGATTAAATATTAATAATCTTATTTGTTTCACAGCTCCTGGTGTTAAACATGATCGACAGTGACAATGAAGGTATCAGGACACACTCCATCAAATTCTTAGAGGAGGTGGTGCTACTCCAAACGCCAACCGATGGAGGTGGAGATGAGTTTAGTCTGGACAGTTTGCCGTCTCACTTTCCTTTCATCAATAGACGGGCTTTGGATGAGGAGGCCGAGTAAGTTGTTTGTATGTTTGTTATAATATATATATGTACATACAAGCGGTCGGAAAATTCTGCGAATCTGGGTTGATGACGTCATGCAAATTAGAGAGATAGCAAAACAAAACAAAATCGAAATGTAGAAAAAAATACGAGATGTAAAATTAAAAGATATTTTATTTATATGTTCTATTTTTTTACTCTTTTATACAAATTTTATATGAATAAGTACTTTATAGAGTAAAAAAAACACGACAACACTTGGCTCAATCGTTAAGCTTGAGGTTGTTTCTTACAAGAAAATCTTAGTATGGTTTATTTTATCTACTTATTGAAAACCTATATTAATATGTCGTTTTGTTTAAAATATAGCGTATGTATGCTCATAGATGAGTCGATAATCTAATTAGGCGACCATTATATTATTAATTAATTATATATGAATATGGTATGAATATATATCTTACGTTTTATTACAGACACATATTCCAATTACTGGTAAAATTCCACAACTCACAGCATATATCAAGTGTCAACTTAATGGCTTGTATGACAACTTTATGCCTTCTGGCCAAATTCAGGCCGAAGTTTATGCCTCGAGTCATTCAAGCTTTAGGCGACTTACACACGACGCTACCTCCCACACTTTCACAATCGCAAGTGAATTCAGTACGAAAGCATCTGAAAATGCTGCTTGTGAACCTCATTAGGCATCCATCTTCAAACGACATGCTGCCACAGTTAACTCAGTTATTACTTGATATCGGAATGACGACACAGGAGATCAATAAGGCAATACCGAAAGAGAAAAGGAATAAACGCTTAGGAGAAATTAAGAACGGAGACACACCCGCAAAACGGCTTAGAGTCGATTCTCCACAGAGTAACAGCCAAGGCAGTGATAGTAACAGTCGAAGTGAGCTCAATCAAATTGATGAAGACAGTCAACCTGCTGCAACCGTACAAATCATGACAAAACAAAATGTCACTGAAGATTCTTTGTTCGACGGCTTGAACAATGTTGAAAATGTTGTCAATTTAGTTATGCATACACTATTGAACAGTCTGCCAAGTGAAATGCCAGAAAACTTCGTAAACTCCTACAAGCCTATTCCGAATTCTGGAACCAAAGTTCAGAAGCGAAGTTTGTCTAAAATGATTCTATCATTGATTAAAGATGAACCAATAGTACCGTTTCTACCACCACCGGCTCCTCCAGTTGTTCAGCCTGTATTAAGTGATTTAGCTGCAAAAATACCTTTACTAAGAGATGAAGAAGAAAAGGTTACTCTGAAAAATGCAGTGGCAAAGTTGCAAGAGTCTACTAAAGCTGATAGACAGATCGAAAATGCTGTGTCCAAATTAATGGAAGAAACGAGAGCTGAGCATTTGAAAGAAGAGGAGCGAAAACAAAAGGACAAAGAGAAACCAGTACCGCCACAAACGCCAACTGTACCGAAGCTCAAACAGAAAGTTAAACTTTTGAAATTACAGGAGATTACGCGTCCTATACCGAAAGAAATAAAGGAGAAATTAATACTTCAAGCTGTTTCTAGAATCCTGAGTGCAGAAACAGAAGCCGCTATTGGTGGAGCTGCGAATATACGCGCCAAGTTCATTACGTTGTTTGCGTCAAGTTATACCCCTGAACTAAGAGACTTGGTACTCAATTATATACTGGAAGATCCTGTAAATAGAATTGATTTGGCTTTGTCATGGTTGTATGAAGAATATGCCTTTATGCAAGGGTTCAACCGTCACCCAGTGACTCTTCAGCCAAAGGTTCATGAGAAACATGATCAGAATTATAATCAGTTGCTTTGCTCGTTGATAACCCAGATTTGTGAAAGTGGGGAGCCAGTTATGGAAGGTTCTAAGGATATGCTATTGAGAAAAATATTTTCTGAGTGCCCTGTAGTGACTGATGATGCAGTGGACTATCTGAAGCACTTGGTCACTGAGGACAAGGTTGCATTATTGGCACTGGAATTGTTAGAAGAGCTTTGTATTATGAGACCGCCGCGTGCGCCTAAGATTGTTTCATCGTTGTTGTGTAATGTTTGTGAGTATTCTTTTATAAATTTAGTAAATAGTTAGTCTTGCCATAAATATTGTTACAAAAAAAAACAACATGTTTTTGTTTATTTATTAAGAATTGTAAAGAAAGAAGTTCTTAACATTAGTCTTCTGTGGATCTGCTGTAGACTCCAGTTAAACCAGCCATTATGTGATAAATCTAGGTTCTCAAACAGTTGCATTTATGATTGAACCAAACATTTTCCACAAGTCTAGGCTCAAAGACATTATTCCCTATATATTTATTAACTTTCTTTCTGCAGTAAGTGAAAATGAAGAAATTCGCGATGTAGCCATCAAGTCTACGGTGAAGATTTACACACGCTGCTCAGAGTCCACCCGTAATGTTATAGAGAAGAATGCATTATTGTACCTTGGCTTTATAACGTTGCCGAACCCACCCCCAGAGTTGAGTGACCCCCGGACTGGAAGAGGTGTTTGGAACGAAGATTTATACAAGTTGTGCTTAAATCTTGTAATGGCGCTGTTTTCTGTAAATGAAGGTGAGAGTTATATAAAATATATCAATAGATATATAACCTGCATTGAGTAAAACACAATAGCTTTATATATAGATAGAAATCCCCCTCCCCCCCCCAAATCTGCCTACGCCCGTGACTGTATTGGTACTTCCGCGAGAATATGTCCCATTCATGAACAGGGTGTTGCAAAGTAAACAGTATCTACTTGCTTGCAAATTAAAAAAATTGCTAGGTATATCATGAAATCTTGGTGATTAAAAGAGATAATATTGACATTGATTGAAGATTTTAGTAATTATTCATATAAGCGACAAAAGAAATGTGCTTTGATAATGCTGCTCGAGCTTTAAAAATAATTCCCCGACTGCGAAAGGAGGGTTATGTTTTTCTAGTGAATGTTTGTATATATGTATTTCTTTGGCACGCCCTAGAGCCTAAATAGCTATCGTATTTAAATGTGAGTGGTGTCAATAGATTCTTCTTAGTCGTAAGATTGACACTAGATACATCAAAATTAAAAAAGAAAACAAAATTAAGAATTTTTGGCGCCGAAAAGTAATCTCGGAGATAAAAATGTTTTCAGAATACATCGAGTGTGATATCAAAATAAAGAATTTTTAATGGTGATTACGAATATTTATATAACTTATGTGTTTTAGTTTAAGAAATCTGAATTTAATAAAGATGGCAGATATTGACGCAGACAGTTTTGTTTAATAATTGTTGACTTGTAATAATAACATTTATGGTTCGAAAACAAATAAATACAATATGTTCAACTCAAAACTTAAGTTACAAATCGAACACGAAAGCCTCCGTTGCTTTGAGATGTTTTGTGTTTATTTCTCTAAAATCACTGTTTAATCTTGAAAGTTAGGCGTATCGTTAATATGTATATATTCTATATTGGTCATATTCTAATAACTGTTATATAAGTAACCGATTAAGTAATAGGCTGTTGTTATCCTTGACAAAATAAATAAAATTCCAGAATTGATCATCAAAGTAGCCCGTGTGTACGGTTGCGCGGGTCCCGAAGCGAAGCGCAGTGTGCTTCGCGTCATCGAAGGGCCGGTCAGAGCCCTCGTCACTTCAGGAGAACTCAGCCCGGCCTTCGAGGCGCTTCTGGACGAGTGTCCGCCCGGGGCAGAGACCCTGCTCACCAGGCTCGTCCATATCTGTACAGAGAAAAGTAAGTAACAATTTTTATCTGAGACCCAGGATCAGCTAAAATAGCTAATTTGGGATAAAAAATACAAATTGAAGATAAAAATTTGTGAGATTTTTTTTTGTCCCAAAAGGCTAAATGCCTTCCAAACAATTTGTCTTTTTGACATTATCTATCTTTAATACCTTTTGGTGTAAATATTGAATCAGAATCTTGAAAACGGCTCCAACGATTTTCATGTAATGGTGTTTTTAGAAGAATGCCACGCATCGACTAACCCCAACAAACACAAACGGGCTGTTTGGCTTGGCTTGCGTGAGGTTGTGATAGCTTGTTGCCGACCCGAGTCGGTGTTGGATTTTGAACACATGTCAAAGGAATCGTGCGCGAGCGTTTGTAGTTTGTGAGCGACTGTCAAGTCCTCGCATGCGCGTAAACACAGCATAAGTTAGTATGCAGAGGGTTTCGAGGTTAATAAATCGATCTAGCTGGGATTTATTTACCGTATACGAGTACTTGGAATACCGAGATATAATAAATACTTATATAGTTACCTCTGACATGTTGTGGGACAAATAATGAATACTATGACATCTGTGTTACCTGTAATTGGTACCTGTAATCCTGGGTATCTAATAAAAAATATTGACTTGACAAAAAAATAGCATGATCTCATTAATCTCATGTAAAAACTTATTAACTAACCAAGACTGAATAGGTTGATGCTGTTTAGATGAGACCTTTCACTAACCAGTGGTCTATCACCAGTCACTGATAAGGAAAAAATAAACAATGAGGAATTTATATTTTATAGCCAAAAGGGTCTCTGTATTGTATTAAAACAAATAGACAATTTCAATTCTGGCCCTGAAATATGGAACTAAATATCAGAATTCTAAAAGGATTCGTCATCAGTTTTTTTAATATTCAACAGCTCCTCCAACCCCTGACCTGGTGTCGAAAGTGCGTGAACTGTACGCAACTCGGGTGTCCGACGTTCGGTTTTTGATACCTGTGCTCACAGGGCTCTCTAAGAAAGAGGTGAGTTTAAAAAGTCTGAAAATATTAACTTAATTATATAAACTGTCTCTGTGGCGCAGTGGTAGATTTGCGACTACTGTACTTGAGGTCTCGGCTTCGATTCCCAGGTCAAACCAAGTGTTTGTACGATCTGCAATTGTATGTTTTGGAGTTTGGGTGTTTTGTATGTGTATTATGTATATGTGTATAAACAAACAAAAAAAAAATATTACTACATATTTTTCTACTACTACATATATTACTTTACTACTTACATATATTAGTTGTCTAGTACCCACAATAAGGGCTCTGCCTGCTTTGGGTCTAGTTGGCGTTTTATGACAGGTGTACAAAAAATATTATTGATAAGGCCTTTAACTTAACTAGGAAAGGCTTTTAGCCTTTGGTGTAGCCTAACCGTTAGATGATCGTACTTTTATTATTAAAAAATGCTTTTAGATATCTTTTTTTTTTTGAGTTACGTGACAGAAATTTGATACAAAAATGTTTTAATTCTTCTAGATTTTGGCAGCATTACCGAAGTTGATAAAACTGAATCCAATGGTTGTGAAAGAAGTGTTCAATAAACTTTTAGGACTTCAAAACACTCACGAAGAGTTTTCGCCAGGTATGGTTACATTTTTTTTGTTATGGGTAGCACAAAGAGCAACACGGTAGAGTAGTCATACGCAGGCGTTCCCTTCTGTCAAAGTATAGGCCCAAACGGGCCTACACATTTCACTGTTACGACACAGAAAATATTTGTGTGTGAAAATGTGAATGATTTGTGTGTGATTTCTTAGTGACATGCGATTGTTTTTTATGTGCGAGTCTAAAAAGTGTAAAGATTTCCTCTCTTTAAAAATGAGACTGTTTTGTGTCGGAAAATTTCGGTACGGATACTCCGTTCGGTGGCTCGTGTTGCTCTATGTGGGTAACACTGTAGCTAGGTTTCTTTTTCTAGTGTCAACCCCCACAGGGGCTCAGAGTAAAATAGTTAGTGGTCATCGAACCGACTATAACTACACGATTTTCTGTCGTATGTGAGTATCGTAAAGGACTCAGTCTTTGAGAAGGGACTTCTAGAGAAACTGGCTTGGTTTCAAGCGTATGAACCTCTCCTTTATATATATGAGCCTGCTAAAGTGACTAATCTGAGGGAAAGCATGAGCAGAAACCAGGAGAAGCAGTGTCATCTCACTCATTACGAATGCAGATAATACAGCACGGTGACCCACATACACTATGCCTCGTTGGTTTAGCGGTCGAAGTATGCGACTGCCAATCAAAAGGTCTCAGATTCAAATCCCAGGTCAGGCCAAACAAAGTGTTATTGAGTTTTTTTGATTATATAAATACTTAATAACAGCTCGGATTTTGTAAGTTGGGGTCTGAACCCTCGTGCCTCGGAGAACACGTAAAGTTGTCGGTTCTGCGCCTGATCTCTCCCTGATCGTGTCGGTTAACCGTCCCATCGGATTATGAGAGAGAGGGAACAGAGTGCACCTGTGTTAGCGCACACATTTGTGTACTATAATATCTCCAGCGTAGTTGACTGCTCTCCGTTGAGACTGGCCGCCGTGGCCGTAATCATCATCATCATCATCATCACCATCATCGCGACCTATTGAGATGCTTCTGCATCATTAGGCCTCCGAGCTAACTCTCACAAATCAAACACGACAGTACTAATGCTGCTATTTTACGTTGGTCTTCTGTGAGAGAGTTGTACCAATCCGGTCTAACCGGCCTGTTCATGCTAAAATCAGCGTAGTTCTACTACCTTGAATCTTAAAAATACTTCAAGGTTTAAATGGCTTTCGAAGTTGTAACCACTCCAATTCCACTCCACTCCAACCACAAGAAGCGCTCATAGCTCAGTTGCACTCGGTGATTGGAAAATCATCAGGATAAGCAACGACGGCATGGTCAGTCCCTAGATGGGTGACCGCTGATGGCATGCTACCATGAGCGTCTCCGTGATTCGGAGGTCACGTTAAGCAGTCGGTAGCGGTTGTTATCATAGTCGTGAAGCTTAGTTGGAGGCCTTTGGGCGGCTTAAAAACATCCAACGGTAAGACACGTAGCCACAACGCTGGCTTTCCAGTACCCAACCCGCACTTGGCCAGCGTGGGGACATATGGCCTTCACCCTCTCCTGAGAGTAGACCCGAGCCCAGCAGTCAGACATTATGGGATGTTGATGATGATTGATGAACCACCTGAAAGCAATCCTGACTGTATTGTATTATGTAGATAATATATGTTTGTGTAAAGTCTAAATAAATTCGTTTATTTTTATTTCAGAATATTGTATAATGATTTGTAAGTAAATGAAATTCGTTAATAGTTTGATAAGTAGTATGAATCTCTTTGCCCGACTATGGCTAAGCAAGTTAAATGAAAGGGTCACAATTTTGACAGTTGATGTATTTTTGTAAGTTCCACCTTAGCGCCTGATCTACTAAACAGATTCGGATGAATGATATGTCAAAAGATTAGTAATAATTGCCCGGGTGATATAAGCTACATAAATATTATCAGAATCGTAGTCGTTAGTTATAGTTTTTTCAATTTTTTCTATAAAATGTAATCTTAATTGAGCACGACCTTTGTTTTATGGAAGAGTAGCCCTCATGACACTTGTGTTTCGCGTCGGGGGTGGTCACTTATCATCAGTTGTTCCGCCTGTTCGTTAGCCCTCTATTCTAGGAACAAATCGGCCACGTCCGAGTTCGACTCGCGGTCCGAGGGTTCCCTAACGTTCCTTAACGTTGTCGTTTCTGAGAAAAATGATCTTGATATACGGACAACGAAGTGATTCTATAAGAGTTCCGTTTTGGTACGGAGTAAGCAACCCAGAAAAATAAAAACCATGTTACTTTGCACTTATTGGGTATAATAAGCGGCTTTATCGATCAAGAGCGATCTCCTTTTCGTAATTTTTTTATAGAACAAGCTTTTGAATATTTGCAGACAAATTTGAACCTTAAGACATTACGATAAGAGTTACTAATTCAATAAATATCTTTTTTTTATGTATGGGCCCTGCCAAAATGACACTTTCTGCCTGATGGAAAGCATTAGCAGAATCGAAGAGTGGTGGTCACTATACTCATTGCGAATGCAGACAATACAATAATGCAGCATTAACGAATCACGATAGAACGAACCTTGTCATTTTACGTAGATTTTCTATGCGAGGGTATCGCCCTGGTCGAGCCGGCCCGCTCGTATCTTTAATTATTATCACGTTTCATTGTCAACAGTGTCTCCAGCAGACTTGTTAGTGGCCCTACATCTAATAGATCCGAGTAAGGATGATCTCGTATTCATTATCAAGGCAACTGCATTCTGCTTCGCTGAGAAACAAATTTATACGCAGGATGTAAGTAACACTATGTATTATTTTTAATTTTCAATCTTAACGTCGATGAATTAGAGATGAAATTTGAATGTATTGTTGATGTGCCTTTGGTTTGTTTTTAAAGAGTTTATTGAGTTTCAATTATTAATACATAATGTATTAGTTATTAAAATTAAAAAGATTTTACAATACAAAAGTATAAAAATGTAGGCATATTTTTTCTTACGTAGCCTTAACATTTCGACAAATTTGTATAGGTGTTGTTTAAGCACAACTCTTTTTTGAATTTATAAAGTAGTTACTTGAGGTAACTGATAAGTTATAATTCTTCACGCTAAATCCTTATGGGAGTAGCAGAAATCTAAAATGCAATTGAACCGTGAGATTTGACCAACAAATTTTATCAATAGGTATTAGCAGCAGTTCTCCAAAGACTGACCGAAGAGCAGGAGATCCCAGTGCTGATGATGAGGACCGTACTGCAGGCTCACACGTTGTACCCGAACTTGGGACCTCTCGTGCTTAATATTTTGACGCTGCTTGTTAAAAAAGAGGTTAGTTTTATTGTCAAATCTTATACGATAATCAAACTTGACTCTGATTTTTTTAAAATATTTTCTGAAATTTTCTAAAAATGAATCCTAACCAGTTTGCTTTTTGCCCTTGAAACCCTCTGCATTCTAAATTTCATGAAATTGTATCAAATTCAGTTTCTACTCGCGATTACATTAGTTATTTGTTTTGGAATTGATTTCTAAAAGTTTTTTTAAACAATTCAATAGTAGTTAGACGGTCAGTTTACCAATTAGTCTGTAAATCTATCTATTAATCCATAGGTATGGAACAACAAAGTGGCATGGGAGGGTTGGTTGAAGTGCTGCGAGCGGCTGGTCCCTCGTTCAGCCCCTCTCCTAACTACTCTACCACCACGAGCCCTGGCCGCCTGTTCTACGGTGCCACGTCTGAGAACCGCTCTCGTTCACCACGTGGCATCATTACCGCCCGCCCAACGATCTGCGCTACCACAACACGTACTACATATGGCACAGGTATGTATCTAGTCCTCATCATTCTGTGGTTTACCATACTCCATTGTCTGCATTCGCCATGAGGATGATCAACTCCAGTCTTTCATTCTGTTTGTCATCAGGCAGAGTCGCTTTGGCAGTCTCATATATAAAAAGTGTAAACTGCCTCATTGGTCTAGCGATGGGTGTATACGACTGGTGATCACGAGGTCTCAGAATGGAATACCGGTTCGGGTCAAAAAGTGTTATTAAGTTTTTCTAATTATTAAAATGCTTAATAAAAGCTCGGAGTTTGACAGTTTGTTTCTTAGCCCCTGTGCCTCGGAGAGCACGTAAAACCATCGGTCCTTCGCCTGACCTCTTCTCGGTCGTGTCTGATATGCGTGCAATCGGATTATGAAAGTGAGGGAACAGATAATGCACCTGTGTTTGCGCACACACTTGTGCATTATAATATCTTTTGCGTAGTCGACTGGTCTCTGCTGAGACTGGCCGCTTTGGCCAAAGCGAATAAGACTAGAAGAATATCAATCAATATAAAAAGTGTGTGTGTGTCAGCTCCGACGTACGACTGGAGTTTACTTACAAACAAACACGAAATGCACACTAAGTATCCCAGAAACAGAACCACAGTTGGTAGTTCACACAAATACTACCGTGGGAGAGCCACGCTTCGGCATGAATGGGCTGGCTCGACCGTAGTGATACCACGGCCTCACAGAAAACCGGTGTGAAACAGCGCTTACGCTGTGTTTCATCGAGTGAGTGAGGATACCGGAGGCCCATACCCCAATCCAACGCCCCCTATCCCCCTCACCATCCCCTTTCCCCCCAGGCCGCCATAGTGTGGATCACCATGCTGCATTGTTCTTTTTCGCATTGAGGATGGTGACCACCACTCTTGGATTCTGCTCATGCTTTCCATCAGGCAGGGCAGAGTCATTTTGGCAGCTTAAATATAAAAACAAAAAAAAAACAAGGGTTACTTGTGACCGCTTAAACCGCTCAGACTAGTGGTCGCCCAGTGGTCGAAAACCATAGTCTGGCAGAGAATGCCTTAGGCATTAAGTCCGCTGATGCATGTATTTGTGCATAAGGTAATAAAATAAATAAATAATTCAATATTTCATTTATTTTTCGACGTGAAAACTTCTTTAGCCGCATTGAGCACGTTTTGGTAGGAGAAACTCTTATGGGTCCGCGTCACCGACATGCTAATGTTTGATGTTGATAATTTAAATTTAAATATGAAATTTCTAATTTAACACATTTGTTTTACATATAACATGCTAAGTCTTCACTTCTACCCCCAGTCATATACTGCATTTTTTTAATTTTTTTTAGCTATCTGCACTCCTTCATACAAACTTTTACAGTGTCAAATACTCCTACGTTGGGACAATTTTCGTAAAAAGTAACACAACGTTTTCTCTTCATGCAGTTAGATATAAAAACCTACTTTCTAAGGGTGTATAATTTTAAAATGGAATATACCTTCAGCCTACAGATGAACAGTTCCCAGCGCCGGTCCCGATGCCTGTACCACCGCCGAACCCCATGGAACCTCTACCACCAGGAATGGACTGTTAAACTCTATCGAGCTGTGGGACATCTTCTAATATTGCGATGATTGTTATTCAAACACAAATTAAGTTTAAAAAATCGCTTAAGAAACATATGTGGATCTAATAAAAGCATGTTAAACGCAGCATTGTTTATCCAAATTGTATTTGCCCAAATTATTTTACTAACTTCCTTAGTCATAAAGTTTATTTTTCTATTTATATGAATAAAATTAACTTTGCTAATTGAATTTTACTAAGAGCATGTTCAGTTGTAGCAGTTGTAGTTGGAGCTTGTATTACTATCTGGTACTTTTAGAATGACTTAGTAATGTTTTTTTAGTAAATGTATGCCTTAAAACAGTTAATTTGATTAATTCGTGTTTGAAGTACAAGAAAATCGTTTAGCAGATTTAGTTGAGGAGTGTTGTTAGTTTTATATTAGAATAATTACTGTAAAAATAATAATAAATATTATGATTTAATTAATTTGTGTTTGTTTTAATAAATATGTGTATATTGACCCTTGTATTAGCTAAGGAGTAAGCAGTATTTTCTATCACTGTCCAGACAGTGTATGTATTTAAAATATAAAAGCGATTACGTTTACCCCCGCTAATGTCGGTAACACAGTAAATAGTAACCTATGTGTTATCCTTATGTATAATCCACATTATTGTAAAGTTTTATCTAAATCCGTTCAGTACTTTAGTGTTAAAGAGATTAATTTTAACAAAATCTTTCTTTTCAGTTCCTTCAATCTTTTCAGTTCTTTAATCAATTTAATAGTAAAGTGGCAGGATATTGACACAGCCAGGTTCTTTTTTAATAATTCGTTACTTCGTTACGTGGCAGTTTTATCATAAGTGCCTTGGCGGCTCAAGGGTAGCGTATGTGACTGTTGTGCTCGAGGCCTCGGGTTCGATACCCCGGTCGTATCAAATGTTTGTATGATCTGCAATGCAAATATTTGTTTCTGAGTTTGTGTTTGTATAATTGACTTGATAAGATCAGCTGTAAGCAAAATTTCAAGTTCAAGCCCTAATGAATCTCGTCAAAGCAAGTAATCATATATGTAGATAAATAAAAGTAAATCTTCGTAAACAAGATTTCTATATTCAACATAAAAAAATAGGAATTCAAGTTCCGCTTTGGCAACAGTTTTTCCTCCTCGCCATTAATTCGTACACCTCGTTTAAGAAACTGTATACGACGATAAATCCATAGAGTTCCAATACTGAAATGTAATAAAATTAAAACAGGAAATATAAATAAATTTAAAACTAAACTTTTAAAACACCACGACCTGACCAAAATTTTTTTTTATGTAATGTTTATGTAGGCGTGTTACCCGGTCTATTAGGTACTACGAATCTATTAAATAAATTGATTAAAGATCGTATTTATGACATTTATGTTATATAATGATATCTTCATGTACCTTGAACAACCTTGTACAATTCGAACAATAATTTTCCTCTTGCTTTAAAAATATACCTACTACACGTAGCTCTGCACCACCTAAAGGTTGACTGGAAGATAATGCCCATGGCATTAAGTCCGTCTTTTGCAATGTAATTGCATGGAGATTAAATAAATAAATAAATTGGGTTCAGTAGTTTAGACGCTATGCCAAAAATATTACGTTTTGTTTTACTTATTTTTATTGAATAGGGTAGGGTAGGATCAGACTTATCGCCTGATCGTCAGTGATTGCCTACACCAGCAACACAAGAGGCGTCACAAGTCCGTTGCTGGCCTTTGGGGAGTGCGGGTAGGAGTTGGGTATGGGTCTCCGTTGCCTTTACTCACTCAATGAAATAGTGTTTCACACCGTTTTTCCGTGAGGCCGTGGTATCATTCCGGTTGGGTGTCGCACGGTAGAAAAAGCTTTGCCGTACTTAATATAAATACTGACAGTCGTTTGTATCCACTAGTTATGATATTGTTCAAACTGTTTAAAATACCATAAATAAGAACAACTTACTAATGAGCATCAGAAAAATCATGAACCATCCTTTTGATTTGTCTTGAATAATAGTGATTGATGTCAGCAGAACCACTTCTAAACACTATGTGATAAACCGACAGACAAGGTAATGTGTTATGTGTGATATATTTCCCTAAAAGAACAGTTAGACCACACATCGGTTATGCTTAGATTCTACATAGAAAAGTTAGGTCTATTGTTGGACACAGGTCTCTAATTAAAAAGGATGTTTTGTTCTACTGTAACACGCTGTCCAGAAGGGTTAGTTTAAACTTTTTTTTGCAGTGCTGTTATCTTGCATCTGTTATTGGTGCCTCAGTCAAGAGGTCTTGGGTTCGAATTCTGGGTCGGCCCAAAAGTGTAATTGAGTTTTTCTGATTATAGAAACACTTAACTAGAGTCGAAGTTTGAAAGTTTAGGACTGAACCCCCTGCTTGTCGGTTAACCGTCCTATCTGATTATGACAGAGAGGGAACAGAGTGCATATGTGTTTTTGCACACACTTGTACACTTCTAATGACTTCTTAATGTCTTCTCTGTAGTAGGCTGGTCTTCGTTGAGACTGGCCGCCGTCGCTGTAATAGGCTTGGAGGACATCGTCATTATCTTGCAGAGTTTGCTCCTTTATATGGCTTTTACAACACTTACGGGATGAAAAGTGGTGGTAACACCATATTTCCAATCATTTGCCACAAGGAATGTTAAAAGTTTTGAAATTGACAGTTAAATCTGAAGACGTAAGATCGCGATAAAATAGTCCTATTTAGGTACGCATTATGACAATAATTTTGACTGCTCGATAAACAACATATCAATATTTTACTACGAAATCAAAAACAATAGAGATAAGTGAAAGGTCATAAAAGTCATATATTTATAAATGTAACCCTATTGCAGGGCCTTGTTTTCTGTTCGAAAATCCCTCCGGATATCACCCGTCTCGGGTACTGGAAGCTTTGGAACCAGGTGCACCCGAAACGAAATCCCTGAAACCCCGATGTACCTCGGGCCTTCTACAGCTTGGCTTGGTTTGGTACATATTTGTCATCGATATCGCCGCCGATGGTAAAATCATTCCGAACTATAGCGTTGAATACACAAAGAAAAATACTTACCGTATTAATTCCAAAAGCTAACGTAATGCTGTACATAAACAGCATAGCTTCGGTGACAATCATGCTAATGTATGACAGATACAGCATGTAATACGAATTGGTGCAGTAATACTATACGAATGGCTTCTGACGTAAAACGCTCCCTTTGCCCGCCGAACAGAGTGGTAAAAATATATCTATACTACTCCATATGAAAAATATGGAGCAAAACAGGGAACGTAGCTGTAAAAAAGTTAAATGTATATATAAATAGTCATATAATACACCTTTCTAAGCAAGTCGTATACCTTGCAGAAGACTGATAAAAGCTGTTAATATAATTTGATGATTTCATACAAGACGGCCCCGTGTTGATGGTTTCCAAGCTTTTGATTAGTAATGGATTGGAAGTAGATTTGTAATATTATTCGGCCGTTCTTGGCACCTAACAGATACTATATTTATATTAGACTACACGACTTAGTCTAGCGGCTTAAACGGTCGCCATGCCGCTCTTTACTGCGCCAAATGTTGTGGGTTCAAATCCCACATAAGACATCACTTTGTGTGATCCACAAATCGTTGTTCTGAGTCTTAGTGTTCTTTGTGTCCGTTTCATGTAGGTTTGTAAAGTGCTCCGCGACATAGGATGTACATTCCTAATGCGGGAGTCGTATTTTTATAAAAGAATAAAATCCCAATAAAGGGGGTTGACTGGTAACAATTATCGACTCGATTATAGTTGATAAATGACGACCAACTTGGCCAGTTTGGCCCCTGTGAGTTTGCAAGCCGTTACCGGTGGGCCCCTCAGAAAAACCTATATTGACAAGACGGCCAGTGTACTGAAGGACTACAAAAGCAATCGTATCTGACGATATATACAAGACTTGACGAATGTGGTAAAAGCTAGGAAACTTATGTTTTATACTTTCTTCTACTAGAAGCCAACTAACCAGGTACACACTCGAAACGAAATCCCTATAACCCCGATTTTACTCTGGTAACCTGCGCTTTGTAGATGGCCCCCTCATGTGTGAGAACCCCGTACTCATTCTTTAATTAGAGAAGGGACGGAAAAAGTTTGTATGTATAAACATATCCTAATTATATTATAAACGCGAAAGTTTGTAAGTATAGATGGATGTTTGTTACACTCTCACGTAAAAAACTACTCAACGGATTAGGACGAAAATTTACAGTAATATAGCTATAGTCACCAGCCATTTTATTTACAATAGGAATACCTCGATACTTTCTCAGCCACTTTACAATTTCACATCACATCTTGCCTCTGTTATTCAATCAATGTTTTATTAACCTATCTTTATTCAAAAAAATTGTTATTAAATTATATTGTTGTTGTTCTACTATTGTTGTTGTTATTAAATCCATTACGACGAAGACTTGAAGACTAGAAGACTTAGTATTGAAGACTTGAAATACTTGACATTGGCAGAAATAGCTGATCCGGCTGATTGCCATATCATCAAAAGAAGAAGAAGAAGAATATGCTAATTCTCTCTTAGCCACAATTAAGCTTAAATATTTTATATGGGTTGGTCTAGCGGTCAGCGTTAGCGACTGCAGATCGTGAAGTCTCGGGTTCGTTTCCTGGGTCAAATAGCTATTTGTTATTCTTACAATTAATTCTTAATAGCAGCTTGGAGCTTAGAACATTTATTACATTCATTATTGGGACGTCAGTGCCCTCAAATTTACTGTAAAACAGTTCAGTTCGCCCTCAGGATTGCGGAGGTCTGATGACAGTTGCTCCGTTAAAAACTGATTATCAGGTAAAACCACTGAGCCAGTCAGCCTGTGAACACGGCCAGTGTAACCTTGTCTAAACGTCAGACAAATCAGAAGTATATTATACATGGAAATAAGTGATCGCGTTAATTCCCATGACAATAATAATTAGTATGTCATGAAACGCGAAAGCTTAATAGTAAGTGCAGGTAAAATCAGTTGAACTAGTAGTCGAGCCCAATTAATCTTGAAAATAATAAAGGCTAGGAACGTGGCTGATAGTGGCAGTTGTAATTGAATAACAAGGATGTTTTAATGATGTAACCGTTACGCATTATTTCAATATGACAAAGTGTTAACTAATCCACAAGTATAAACAAATAGTCAAAACACCGATGTATACCTGTATCGTGGTCTACAAACCAAATGCACACAATTTTGTTCGATTAATGTCTATTTGTTTCTGCAAAATGGCGTTTAGTGGGATAGGCCTTTAAGTAGCGGCCTGCATTAGACCAATGACTATTTTTAATGTGACGTATTTAATTTAATCAATCTAAGTCATTTGGATTGTCGTTTGGCAAAACAAATCAGTCTTAGTGATTTTTAGTTTTGTTTAGAGGTTTTTTATGCAACATAATTAGTACCATTATCTTTTATTAGTATTGAAACTTTCACGAGATTTATTCACACGTCAAAATAAATAACAAAAAAATCCATCCTTTGTCTCTTTTTAGTCCTGCAATTATTAAAAAAATATACTACGAACTTCAAGATAACATTTGTTATTATTGTATTATCACATCAGGATGGGATGAACATGGTTATGAACTAAATACATTAGCGAGAATTAAGTATTTACTATAAAAACACTGATTACTGCGTATTCAGCAACACTGATAATACCCGTTATCATACTCGTTACTTATTTGTCACAGGAACAGTTTGAACATCTGTTATATTGAAGGCAAAACAGAACCTCCCTTGCGAAGATTACCTTAGTATCCAATCTCTACCCACTATCCAAAGTTTATAAATACTGTGATTGGGTTTCAAAGTGAGTATTTAAACTTTAATATGTTGAATTGTAAAATTGATTAAGTATGCATTTTTCGCAAACACGAAATTGCTAGATAACCTAAATTCATAATTCCAATTATATTCAGCTGTCTTATACCTTTTCTTTCTTTGAGGAATAAGCTGATAATGGAGTAAGGAGGGATTTCCTTGTGAATGAAGTTAGTAGGCATCTACCAAATAATAGTAGATAAAGGGGAAGTAATTTAAGTATATTTACAGACAGTTAAATAGCATAGCTTGAAACTCCGAGAACATAACTATACAATATTTACATTTAATAGTAAAGCATATAGTTCCTTGTGCTGCCTAGTGGGCGTAATTCGGTCATGTTTACTTTTTTTTAGCTTTCTGTACTCCTCTTCCATACAAACTTAATTGTAATAATTATTTTTAAGAAAATTAACTTGATGTTTGTAAAAACATACATATTACACTTACAAAAACAACCAATCTCCGAAATAAATGTTTGCAGATCAAACAGACAATTAGGGCTCGATTCCCAGGTCGTATACCAGGGAATCGAGCCCGTGTCTCATGCACAGCAGTCGTGTAGACTACCACTGCTACTACGAGACCGTTGTTGAGCGCCAATAAGCTTAAAACAAAAATTCTGAAGCATGTTGTATGTATGTCGTGTAACAATTTGAACTCAATCGCTTCGTATTTTATTCTGATTTAAATAGTACACAAATTTATTCAACAAAAGAAATTAATTATTTCAAACTTTCAAGAAAAGAAGTCGTACTCTTTCTTAAAACGGCCGGCAACGCACTTGTGACGCCTCTGGTGTTACGGATGCCCATGGGCGGCGGTAATCACTTACCTTCAGGTGATACGTCTGCTCGTTTGCCACAAATATCATAAAAAACATTTCTAGTATTTTATATAATGAGTTAGATAATAGAAAAAACATTCTAATGAAGTAGTAATTAAAAATAATTTTGTTGTTTACACATTTTTTACAAACTGCTCGTAGGATTACGTACGGGCTACACAGACGGCATCTGGATATAACGTTATCAGTAATAGCTACAGAGATGTCCGGAGCAGTAGGCGTATACATTAGATAAATACACTGACAAATGGACTGAATCATACAGTAAGACGACTCAGTTGACGGACAGTGTACAGTGTACTAACAACCAAAGCGGTTGTACCTTAATTCGATTCAACTCTTTACACAGATTAATACAATTATTATCGAAAATGTATTGTGATTGGCCTCTATTGGGAAGATGCTGTTTCTGTATGCCTCTGCGAAGAGGTGTACTAACATTTGGCTACTTAAATCTCGTAAGTAATGTATCTTTATTCGGATATCCTAATTAGTGCGGACGGTTAAACCGCAATGATATTTTTCCACGTATTCTGTTTTATGCAATTGTTTTATTTTTATCTGACTTCGAAAAATGAGGAGTGTTACAATTGGATTGTATGTGACAAGGAAGAAGAACCTCTTTATAAAATTGAAAATAAATAAATTTTCATGACTTAATTTCTATCGATTTGAATAAATATCGATCAAAAAATCAGCTCAGGCACGCGTTCTGGATATCCCTTTTTGGTTACTTTCTTCTTATTGGTAACTTTGAGTGTATGTACACTCGCAAGTGCGCTTAAGTTCGCATAGCCCATGTTCAGACTCGCTAAGATACGTCGGCCGTATAGTACTCAAATTCAAAATTCATATTTTTTAAATTCGAAAATAACTCAACATTTTCTTGATTTTGGTAGAGCAGGACTGAAGATGTATTTAATCTTAATTTTGTAATAAGTGAAATATTTTATTTTCTAGGTCTTCAGTATATTCATGGTCGGCGTGTACAGTTATTCAGTTCACACTGACTATGGATTATTTGCTGTCTACCATGGAGCCAACTTTGATATTCCAACTGAATTTTGTGTTGCCATTTACTGTGTGGAGTTAATATTCAACGGAATTCTTATTTATGGAGCTCACAAGGTATTTATATCATTAAAATCATGCTATCTCTCTCTAATCTCTTTTCAATCATGCTATCAACTGTACTAATTTAGGCACGCTGGTAAAACATATATTTAATGAGGTGAACATTGGTTTGATAGTTTCTTGGTTCACCGTGAGCTACAACGTAACAAGAGAAATATATATATATATATAGAATAAAATCTTATATATATGTATATATATATATATATATATATATAAAATTATAGGTATATAATAAATCACAAAGTTATAAATCACTAAATTATTATAGATCACGTTACGTACATCTAAGCTCAGAGTTTTTAGATTAGAAGCGAATAGGCAAAGAAACCAATCTTTTTTTTCTATTTTGATTTTATTCTTCAGATAACCAATAGTTTACTTAAAGACAGTTACAAATGCCTACTTATCAAAAGTTTACTGTCAGCTGTAAGTACGTGTACCAAGTTATAATTTTATTGAAATGATAACGGGTGTATTGGAAAGCTTTAAGTACGAATAAAAAGATTTCATCAATAATTTCCTAGAAGTTTATTCAAAACAACTCACAGTGCAAATAATACTATAAATACCACTCGATATCATATAGAGAATAAACCGAATCAATAAACACAGACATTCATTTTATCATGTAAAACAATACAATTATTAACATTAATACATTTTACTATTAAATTAAGGAATAATTATATTATAAGCAGACATTAATGGAGTCTAATAACTTTTTTAAATAAATAAATTCCCAAATTTAACATGAATTTGAGTAAAACTTAAGTTGCTCTTTGTTTCATCGAGAGTGTCACCTTCGGGCCCTCACCCTAAACGGGGTTTGCGGCGGAGCGGTGTGTCGGAATCGAACCGACTAAAACCACACGGTGTGCCACTCTGCGCCTGAGACGGGAGGGATCCGGGAACCGCTTTCTTACGCCATCCGGTCCCCTCCCAGAGAATAACGGAGGCCCATACCCCAACCCCTACCTTCATCCTCCTCCCCATCCCTCAAAGGCTAGCAACACACTTGTGACGCCTCTGGTGTTACGGATGTTTTTGGGCGGCGGTAATCACTTAGCATTAGGCGATACGTATGCTTGTTTGACCCCTATTAAATAAAAAAAAACAGTGATTGAACAGATTTTAAATCCGCACTTGATCCATTTGTGTTGTAATGACACATGAATATGATCCTCAGTTCCTTGATTTGGACAAATCTCTCTCTAATTACCTTAGCACTAAAGTTGTATTTGAGCATACATAAGACGTATGGCTTCCCAGCCATATGTCTGATGTATGCTCAAATACAACTTAGCTTAATTTGCTTAAATATACTACAGAATTGCCGAGAATCCTTGATATACTTGACTGATATCGGTAGATAGTTTTGAAGTCGTGACCCCGAACCGTGCCCTATCATATTGTTTCTTTGCATATCGTACAACAACATACATTTTACGTATTTAGTATCACAAAGAATTTGCCGGGATATTGTACCAAGGATATCAAATATGGATAGGACATTAAATAGACTTACACTTAATTTTTCTTTTTCAGAAAATAATACGGCATCTGAAATTATACTACTATTTTGCATTGATGACGATCATTGCCACAGTTCTGCTGCAAATCATCGACTTTATTTCTGCCATGACGTCCAGTATGAGGCTTCATATATTCTTCGAAATTGGACCTTTGATGTTTGCCTCGACTTGTAAGTTTAAAATAGATATTATGTATAGTATATTTTGTTTTAGATCAGCATAATTTAATACCTAATCTGCTTTTCTTTTTTTACATTTTATTGATATTTATTTCTTAAATTCTATAATATTTTGTAACTTCATTCTTCAAATCCTTTTTGGTTCATAAAACTTCAATTCTCATTAAAAGTACCCAAAATAAGTTTTAAGGACTTGAATTATTTAATGTTTAAGAAAATATTGTCCATAATAAAACCAAAATATACATTTTAAACAGTAAAAGTTTACTTATGTAAAAATCAAGGAAGTACATTTAATACTAAAACATATTTCATTCAGTCATAGGCATGTATTGTTGGTTCATGATTTCAATTCACTATTCAAATTACTATCATTAGTACATTATCATTACTGTTGGTAAAATATGTAGAAATGCTGACAATTTCATAAATAATAGTATAACAAAGGTTTAAAGGAATCATATGATTACGTTTATTCAAAGCTGTGAATAGTGATGATTCACCCTCATTATTCTATTGAGTCTTGTCTGCTTGTTGTTTACGATCTAAATCTTTGGCCTTTTCAAAGTTTTGACATAGAATTAGCAACTGCACAGGGAGTATACTAAAACTATTTAATTGTTACATTTGTAGTAAATCAAAAATTGAATAGAATTGAGCGTAACAATAAGAAGTATATGTAATTTCAATTCTTTAAAATCAGCACTATACTAGAGTAATAGAAAAAATATTTTATAACCATTTAAATAGCAGGTAAACCAACTAAAGAAACTTGATCCGTGGAAAGAATAGAAGAATAACATAAGTTAATGCTGATCGAACCAAAATCGTTTCATAAGATATTTGTCTTGCGCCTTTGGAGCAGTAGCCTTGTTGTATAAAATACTACACTAAGTCATTGAACGTTTTGTTACAGGTATACAAGTCTACCTTATAATTCTAGTCAGGAGTCTTATAAGGAAGATGGACATTTCCTCAGCACCAAATGTATATGACAATCCTCTGCAGCAGTTTGTTTACGAAGGCAAAACTGAAGCAAACGGCGTTTACGACTCAACTGTAGTTCCCGTAGATGTGTAATTACGAACGTAAATGAAGCTGGTTAGGTATATAAGTATATTTTTGTTGAAAGTGTTTTGGCTGTTATATAAAGCAAACGGTAGCACATTAAAAACCAAAAATAGTTTTAAGTGAACAGATATTAAATAATTTGAAGATACAGTTCTCTCTAGTGCTGCAGTATGCTCATGATGTGAAGTGATATAAATAACAAGTTGGAAGGAGTTTTTTTGGATATAGCTAATGTAATTGCAACTTTAAGTGCTAAGAAAGTATATGAAGGAATATCGACAGTCTTAACTTCGCTTGTTTTATTTATTGTTGCTATATTTTTATATCATGTATCTGACTTTGCATTACAAGTTAAAGTGTAATAATTTGAATTTAAGGAGTCAATTTTAGAAAACATAGGGAATGGTATGTGGAATGGTATGTGCATTGAGACGTGTTTGAAATGAAATTTGATATTATTACTCGTTTTGGAACCATTTTCAGTCCAATATGAGCAAAATATAGGTGTTTTTTAATATCTGTTTCACAAATATAATTTCAATAAGCAAAAATGGCTACAGTCACGATTTCACTCATTTCGTTTTAAGAGTACAATATGTATGTGGCTATCTAGTGTGATATTAATTTGTAACTTATTTTAAATAATTTAAATAAGAATTATATTATTGAAAATATATTGATTTTTTGTAATATTAATTTCAATTCAAAGTTACCTTGCGAGAGTGTGCAAGCCTCCCATCAATAAAGATTATAGTTATTAGATTTTTCTGGTATCTTAACTTGAGTAAATTAATGATAATAAAGTCTTGTAAAATGTTGTAGTACTATAAACCGCAACGGTTTGAACTTATTTACGTAGATGATGTAGTAATCCACAGCTAATCACGACAGTTTCATTTTTAATATTAAAATCCTTGTAAAAAAGATAGGTTCTTTAGTTTATTATAAACTAATAGTCTATATGATTTATTGTTAGAGATAATTAGTGTATTATAATAATTATTAATAAGAATGTGATATTATTATGGAGTAAATTATAAATATTTTATGCAATGTTTCTGTTATTTGCCTGAGTAACAGTAGTTTTTCTATCATCAGTTAATAGTACTTTTTTCTGTATAAAAGCTAACCTTGTGACCTTCTCTTTCTTTTAAGAAAAAGTCTATGCAAATTTTATTATAATTTTTGCGACAGTGCTATGCACAAACAAATGTTACCAAAACTCTATGGTCTAAATATACCAAATAAAAAAAGTTTTCTGGTGATATAGAATATTTGTTCTATCATTTACCTTGGCGTGAATAACATAATTATGCCATACTATCTGAGCCCCGCGGTGTTACCCGCGGTACAAAGATAGTTTGTGAATTGTATCTATATAAATTGTATCCTATGTGTTATTCTGACGTATAAGCTATATTATTGTAAAGTTTCATTTAAATCTATTCAGTAGTTTTTACATTTAACTTTCGCGTTTTTAATATTATTAGGATTATGATAAACCTGTGGAAGAGTCACGCTTTGGCATGAATGGGCCGGCTCGACCGGAGTGATACCACGGCCTCACAGAAAACCGGTGTGAAATAGCACTTTCACTGTGTTTCACCGAGTGAGTGAGGATACCGGAGGCCCATACCCCAACCCCTCTTCTCATCCCCATTCTCCTCCCCATCCCCCAAAGGCCGGTAAAGCACTTGTTACGCCTCTGGTCTTGCAGTTGTCCATGGGCGGCGGTAATCGCTTACCATCAGGCGATACGTCTGCTCGTTTGCCCGCGATTCCATACAAAAAAACCCTATTAAAATTCAAATTTTTAGTTAAAATACATATATTTAAAAGCAGAATTTTTTAGAGATCTTTTAATCAAAATCAAGAAATTAAATTTTGGTGTCTTTTCATTCTTAATGTATTTACTAACGATTTTATTTGTTACTTTACTGTACTCTATTAATATAAGTATACCTTAAATAAAAAAAAGATGTTTGAATAAACACAACTTAATTAAAACACACAAATACAATGCAGCATAAAGTGATCACGTCGTTGAAATATGTACCCATACAGCGGGTGCACGGGTCAATATAAATAAGTAAACACGAAGAGCAAGAAGAGCCTCATTATCTTTTACTACCACTTCTTATGATTATTAAATTATCAACTTCATTTATGTAAGGTTGCGGAGAGTTGAAACTGATGAATCACTGTTATTATCTAGACCTTGCATCATTATTTTTCTACAATGTTATCAACTTAACGTTCTGGGGTCTTTTCGATATTATTTTTACCATTTGCTGCATCTTTAGTTGCCTCGTTACTCACTTTTTATCGCTCATCTTTAAGTTTATTTTTATTTTTATTTATTTGTCTTTATTGTATACACATAGTAAGAAACGGTACAACAGTAACAGTCACAAAGTATGTATAACAATTGGCGGTCTTATCGCTCTCGGCGATTTCTTCCAGACAACCATAACACGGATATGAGTGTTTCAAAATTTTAAAATTTTGTGTAGCTTACATACAGGGATCACATAAAACATACAAAAAAAACAACAAGAAATAGTAGCGATCCATATACAAATGTTATACACTATTCCCATTACACAAACATACTCATACCTACACAAATACATATAAACACTGAAATATATATATGTATGCATACACATACGGACTAATATGCATAAAACACAAAATTAACTCAAAAACTATTCACAATGATAAGTAGTAATTTTGTAAATGAAGAAGTAAGAAGGAGCTCATGTACCTTCTTTATTGGACCAATACGAGTTTAGTATTGTGTGCTTGGGTAATAGTAGTAATTTTCCTGCAAATTACGTTTAAAAACCTCTTTGTTAGAGTTACTCAGTAAAAAAATGGAACATGGAATAGAGGTCTGAACTGCAGGTTTTCAAATATTACCTAGACCTGTTAAAGCTAAACATGTTGACAAAATTTCTTTATCTGTTTAATAGGCGGTAACAAGTATCCTAAGAAGTGAATAATATTATTGTAGTTTTTATATTACTAAAAATTACATTATATTTTCTCTGATAGATAATAACGTGACCTCTTCCAGATAAAATGTTCAATCGTGTTTTTTCTTTCCGGTAAACATACTTAAAAAAATCACGTAATAACAATAGTTTGATATCAAGTAATTCTTGAAAATATTAAATTTGTCCACAAACATACAACACTGTTTGCTTCACCTTATTTTTACCTACTTATTACTTACAATGGTAATACTTTACTTACCGATATAAAGGTCCTATGAGCAGACAGATCATCCGAAGGTAAGTTTTATTTATTACCAATATTAAGTATTACCGTTACCCATGGCCACCTGTATCCCAAGAGTCACTATCGCATTGCCGCCATTTCAGTTCCTCTTAAGCTAGCCATACACGGTAGGGTGTACCTGACAAGACATGTGTCAGGTACGCTTGAGCTGAGCAGAGGACACAACGCGCACACATTTGTGCTACATAAACTTTCCGGTTTACCTGTAAAGTTCAACGGCACAGGCAAGCCTGTCAAGTATACCCTAACGTGAATGGCTGCCTTTTTCAAAAATAAAGAAGGGACAGAGCTAGACTTCGTTAATCTTATTCACTGATATACTCCTAGCCAATTTGCTCAACTCAAACGAATAAAGTCAACAACGCAGGAGATACTGTAGCGTACAACGGTTTTGCGCGTTCGCGCAGGTGTTTTTACAGGTGCACTCACTGATCTCTCACTCTCACAATCAGTAAGGATGGCTATACGACACGACTGCGGTGATATCAGACACAGGACCGACTTTTTTGACCGACCGACGACGTGCTCTCCGTCGCACAGGCCGCCGGCCTCGCCCGTCTAGTTAGGCCGCTGGGCCGGCGGCTGTGTTAATAAGTTACTCATCTTTCAATACAAATTAACCGATTTTCAAATAATCAACTTATAAGAATAAACAGGTTTTTTAAAATCGCCTAGTTAGAATTTCAATCGAGGGAATTCCTTGGAGCATGAACTTTGTATTTGCATTAATGTTAACGACTTTATAAGTAGTGTCAATAGCTATCATTATGAAAAGTACCAACACTTTGATAATTGATCACGTTTATATTTGTACTAAGAACGGGTCAAACAGAAATGATAACGAAATATTGAACACAAAAAGCTAAATTTTACATGAGACATCATAAAAGGTGTGGACACAATTTGGTAGTTTATTATTACTTCCAAATACGTTTTACCTAACCAAATTTCGTCAGTTATAAATTTTGCATACCTACCAAAAAATTCTAGAACCACCCATTGAGCAGTCTGATGCGCATTTCATACTAGTAATTAGTATAAGTAATTAGTATAAGTAGGAAGCAACATAACTGCACTTACACAGATAATACAATATAACAAGCTCAAACTTCATGTGTGCAAAGCAAACAAATGGTAGGTACAGGACAAACGAGGTTGAACCCACATTATCTTATATAAATGTATAATGTGGGAGCAACCTCGAGTATATTATATCTCTAAAATATGAATTAAATACAGCAGTTTTGTTGGCATTTTAGTGGGATAAAAATATTAGTGGTTTCGTGAAAATTAATATCATGAAAAAACTCTATTTTACAAATTAGCTATTTATTAATTCATGTCATTTTCTTTCGAGTATTTTGTACTGTAAATATATTGTTCTCGTAAATTAGACAGATGCCCGATATTTTTGTTGTTATTCCCGTTTGACCCATAATTCTAATGTTATCTGAAATCAGCTAATCAATTCCTCGTCTCCTTTCACAAAGTCAGTTCTGAGTAAATAAAATGTTATCTAGCATCCGTATAAATACACTATAACAGTCATGTAAATATCATTTCAACTGCGTACAGTCAGAGCATTGGGTTCAGAATTTTAATCACAGTTAATATAGTCAGTGTGCTTCAAGTACGTGTTTTGCAATTATAAGATTGTGCAAAATTTGAAGGGAACTAAAACAGTAAAAGTAGAATTCAAGATGCATAAAGAAGTGCCAGTTTTACAAAGATGTTGCATCTGTTTGCCTCTAAGAGTTGGGCTATTGACGTGGGGCTATTTAAAATTGGTATGTAGGTATATCTTATTGATTGCATGCCATTGTGATTGTTTTTTATGGAATCTAGTAGATAAACGAGCAGACGTATCGCCTGATGGTAAGTGATTACGGCCGCCTGAGGACACCCGCAACACCAAAGGCGAAAAATGTGCGTTGCCGGCCTTTGGAGGATGGGGAGGGGGAAGGGAGAAGGGTTGGGGTATGGGCCTCCGGTATCCTCACTCACTTGGCGAAACACAGCGCAGGCGCTGTTTCACCGACCCTCCGTGTTCTTAAGACGTCGCCACAAAGACAATTGATGATTAACAAAGAGTTTTTTTTCTTACAGACTATAGCTTCTTTAATGCTATTCTATTTGATATGGACATTACTCCAAATGATAACCTACGAGTTTGTCTTAGATAGCGAACCAGTATATACTTTACACGATCTTGCACCATTTGCCGTAATCCTGTTCATAGTCACTGCAGATGTTGTTTTACATTCAGTTTTCATCGTCGGATGTCATAAGGTTAGTTTTATTTATTTGGATTCCAATACGTTTAATTCACGCCAAAAAACGACATAAAGACAATTTCAAGTAACTATGATTATATACAACTGAATTGCTCTGAAATGTAGGAATCTTACGAACATCAAAACAAAAAACAAGAAAATTCAACTGAAATCGTTTATATATAATTTTTGGATGATCCCTCAAACTCCACGATAAAATATACGCATCGAGCATCTTATACAGTTTTTGGTATGTTTGTTGCAGAAATAAATATGTAAAATGCTTTGAATTGTTTTTTTACAGAAAAATGTTAAGCTCTTGAAGGTATACTACTTCTACAGTGCGACACTGCTTGTGCTGACTGCTTTATTCGGCGTTTTTTGCATTGGTATAATAATTGGCTCAAATCTGAACCATTTCGACAAACTTTTTACTACATCTATGGGCAGCGAATTGTCTTCCTTGTTTATTAATTTATGTAAGTACAGTATTCTGTATGTCTTTAATGTTATACATGTACCACATAATAGTTCATATAATTATTTTTATAAGTAACAATGCTCATTACTGAAAAAGATATCCTTTAACACCTTAATAACAACAACCCGCCCTGGTTCGCAAGGAAAACTTTGAAACCATCGGATTTCTTCGACTATAATATACATTGCTGAAATCTGCATTACAATTCGTTGAGCAGTTTAAAAGATCTTAGCGAACATACTGCAATGAAAATATTAATCATGCATATTCATTGACCTATCTCAGGCCTCTCTTGCACGACCTAAAATATGCGTAATGTATTCAGAACCGCACGGGACTTAATCCAGTTGTTTTTTGTTCGTTACAGTAATCCAGGTCTACGTCATTCTTTTAGTAAAAAGTGAGATTACGAAACTGGAGAATATGGATTCTTTCAAATTTGTAAACAACGCAGCTGAAGCTGAAGAGTATTACTTGAAGATTGGGCGTCTGTGTAATGAGAAAGAGGCTGCAATTTGTTAGAACAGGAGACAGAGAAGGAGCGATAGGAGAGGGAGTGTAATTATGGATATAAAACACTGAATATTAGGAAATAGGCATAATAAGTGAACTTATAATTGAAATAAGATAGAATAAACTATATTATTCTGTACATAAAAATGTATAGATCTAAGAATTTAAATGTTACACAAATCCTTTTGATTAGTGAAATGAATAAATAATTTAAATATAGTTATTGATTTTTTATTGTATAGTTAGTGTTAGTTATTTAAATTTAATATGTCATCTTGGAATCTGTAGTAGTAATGAAGATCAGCACTAAAAACTTAATTAACTTACGAAATTTGTAGAAGACTAACGAATCAGACATAAAGGTGACTATATATATAAAATTATATATAGATGTACATAAATAATATAATATTACAAAATACTTTTATAGCAATTTGTGAACTTATATATGTCTTTGAAATGAATTTGTATATTATATAGGTACGGCAGTCTATAGCTCGTAGACTGTCTTTTCTTTCTTTTACATTTTTCCTTTTTATATGTTCAGCAGCGGATTATTAGAGGCTGACCATCATCATCATCTTGCTAGCCTTTATTATTAACTGGGGTCCAAGACTAAATGGGGTCGGCTACTAGTTTTACCTGAACATCAGATTTTACACGGAGCGACTGGCATCGGACCTCCTCAACCGTGAGGATCAACTGAATTCGAAGGTTGAACTAGTTGTCAGCATATTATTTGATAACGACTTTCATAAGTGTTCATAAAAACCGAGCACGGACAGGAAACACCGCGATATTTCGTGCTCCAAGCTGTTATTAAGAATTTTTTGTAAGAAAAACCCAACAGCAGTCCAACCCGGGGATCGAACCCGGGACCTCTTGATTGGCAATCGCTTGTGCTAACCGCTTGAGTAACGGGGCAGTCTTATTGGAGGCTGATCATGACTTATATTTGTAAACTATAGTCCATGTATATAAACCTGGAATCTATATATCTGTAGGAATCATTTAGTTTTCAAAGTTAGTTAGATTTACTTTCTTGCCTTATTTGTTCAACTATATTATGCACCTGACATAAATAAGCCAACACCCAAAGGTTTGTCTGGAAGAAATTCCTGTATCTTTAGTTCCGTTTTTGTTTGAAGAAAGGAAGAATATATAAAGGCTGATGGTGATGAATATATTTATTTAACTTTGGTCACCATTATTATTAACCTTATTACACGTGGTCTTCTCAGTACTATCAAATTTGTCTTGTTCAGGATTATTGTCGTTTGTTGAACTTAGTTTTTCTTCTTTTGAGTCTTCAATCTTCACAATAATTTTAGTTAAAAATCTGTTCTGTCTTAGGTTCTCGAGTTTTGACATTTCTCTTCTTATGATTCGAAAAAAGTATATTTGAATTACTGAAAAATAAGTTTGAATTAAACAGTATGGTTGTAAGACACATAAATACTTCATAGAGTATGTAGTTATGTTTTATATAAGATTCTTGTTCTTTATATTTTACTTGTCAGACACTTGTCTATTGTGCCTCGTCGATCTAGCAGTGAGCGTACGCAACTGCCGATCAAGAGGTCACCGTTTAAAATTATCGAATCGGATATAGTAACCAGGTAAAACAAATGAAGAGGAAACGAAAAGAAAATTAGTTAGAAAAATACTAATGCATTTAAACTGTGCCTATCTCAGCAAATACTCACATAAGTAAACGAAGAAAGTGGAACCAGATGCGACTAGTTCTAAAGAAAGAAAATTCGTGGAATAACCAAATCTATTGTCGAAGAATAATCCAAAACATACGAATCCCTGTACTAATGTCAATATGAATACACATATAGTGTAAAAATAATACATTCTGAAAAACTTTAAATTTTTCTGAAAATAAAAAGACATATTAAACTCTGGATGTAATTCAAATTTTATAATAATTCATGCGATCCCAACTCAAAAAGCTATATGATATATAGATTTTTTTTGTTAATGCAAACATATCTATAAAAATAAAAATCAATCGCTGAAATGTACATATATTGCGGGTACATACCCGCATAACTTCCGGACGACTGCATCATATGGGATTATTATTTTTTTGTGTTCGTTATGGTCAATGCAATGTCTTTCTGGGATAATTTTCGAGTATAGAGCGTACAAAGTCGTGGGCGGCAGTAAGTTTTAGATAATAAATACGTCGTAAAAAGGTCATATGTATTTTTAGGATGTGAATGGGTTTTACATCTATAAGTAAGACATAGGGGGCCAGTCGACTCCAACAAGTTAGTGTAGACCGATGTCTAGACTATGCAACGACGCACAGTATCATCCGATGATGATACTGTGCATCGTTGGATAGTCTATGCCTTTCATTATGAAAATGACCCGGACGACATTGGGACCCGTGCCTCAACACATTTCTTTTTCTATCATATTCTACTTCATCTTAGCCAGGTCTTTTACTTGCCAGTATATGCAAGCACTGTAATTTTAGCCACACACATTTTGCCATCAAAATAATTTTTAAAATGACCGTTATTTGGTGATTTAGTGCCATTTGTTTAGAATTTAAGCAGATGCCAATAATCCATTTTGATTAAACTGACCTTATAAGTTCCAACGATGAAAATGATGTGTATCACAAAGTCCATGTATAAAAGGCCTAGGACCATGGCGAATATTACAACATCATCAACGTAGTACATATTTCTTACCGCACCGGCAACTACTGCGAGTGTTATTATAAAGTTCAAAAGCAATACTACCGTTATAACCTGTAATGTAATTGTTTCTTATTTCATTAATCATCATCAATGCCTATCCTGGGTAAGTAGGTTTTAGCCTACAATACCACACTCGACAAACGGATTAGTAACTATAAGTTTTTTTCAAGCTTTCCTTCTCCTCGAAGTGATATTGTCCTGCGACACCCATAGGATGAGTAAACAGTGGGGATTCTGCGTATTCTTAATTCGTTAACGGACTTTTTTTTAAATAATCTTTAAAGGAGTGATACAATATTATTCACTGACAATTTTTCCGTTGTTTTTTTACCGAATGGTTCAGATTACCGGCATCCATAGCCCCTAATTTCTGTGAAAGGATCTCAAAACACGGCAATGCACTTCCAAATTCTGAGTTGTAATATTTTAGCGTTGATAGATTATTATTAGCAAAATATACATCCATCCGTTTACCTCTATACATGAAGCTCGTTTTCCATTTATATGAATAAATAACTATGATGAAAAATAATATCAATAAGAAAAAAGAGAGAAAGAAGATGGAGAATAATTATAATGAACAATCATGTCCGCTTCTCATGGCATTATCAGAACCGTGACATATTTGAATTTGTATATATGTATATGGCGTCTCCTAGCTGTAGAGCCCAAAAATATCTGTAAAAGATTTAGTTGCAAAGCTAAATGTAATTTATCATGTCTACCAAATTCGAGTCCAGAAGTTAGTTAGGAAGAGATTTTCTTAGTTTTTAAGAATCGTACCGAATACACATTTATACAAATATTACAAGATGATAGACAAGCTTGTAGAAACTAAGAAACTATTTATAATTGAATATTAATTTATTAATAAATGTTCTTCTTCCTAGCTTAACTGGCGTAGTTTTTATTCTCAAGATTAATTGTGTTCAACCTATTTTACCTGAATATCAGTTTTTACACGGAACTATTGTCATCTGACCTCCGAAACCCTGAGTGTGAACTGAATTCGAAAGTTGAACTAATTGTCAGAATATTTGAAGGCACTGCCTTCTCATAACGATTGTCATAGGTCTTCATTACGGCCGAGATCGACGGCTTAACGTGCTCTCCGAGATACGGACAGGAAACACGGCCATCTTCATCTTCGTTATTTATCAATAAATATGTAGTACTATTCTAATAAATTGAGAGTTAGAATATTCAGAAAAATATATATGTTTACTCACCATTTTAAAACACCCCCACGCTATCAAATCGTATCTTGAGTATAAATAGAAACAACATGGCTTAAACACCGATACTTCAGAATGCATTTTGTATGTTGCTGTATTTAACTTTAAACTTTAGCGAATTAGAACAAAAATATAAAAAAAAAATGTTTTAAAAACACTTAATAAAAAATTGAGGTCATCATAGTATAATTATATCTTATCAATGTAATACGACTATTCTCAAGAAATGTGACCTTTGTAATAATATAAGAGGAATAAACGACGTTAATACATATTTCTTGTGAAAACAACAGATAAATGAATTGGTTGCTTGATGACTTACAATATTTAAATGTTTCTCGTATAATCGAGTAATGAAAAATATATAAAAACACCGCTCCTATTAACACCAAGTATTTCAATATCCCGTACTTAATGAGCGCATTGATCAGGTTTTTGAAATTGCTCCAAATACTCTTTTCTTGAAAGATTAATCGATTAAGAATTACCACGGCGGAGAAATTCTTACAGAATTTGGTTGTTGAATTTTTCGAAACGTGTATATCGAAAGAGTGCTACTATTATTATCCAAGTGAGGCGCATGTATTTTTTAATGATAGCGTCGATGGTGGAAAACTGCCGCCAGAATTACTGATAATAAGATTTCCAAACGAAAAATACTTATATAGCTAAACAAATGAAAATACTATTAGAGTATTGTGTATACATCTAAATGTATACACAATACTCTAATAGTATTATCATGTCACAGTTGTTAGATGGCGCTGAAGTATTTTTCGTGCTTGCAGATGTGGTAGTTTAGACTCGAACTAACATACACTAACATTTACTTTAGTATTATCGTCTGCTAAATAAAAGGATCTCATCACAATATACTATACCATAGATCCCCTATTATAAATCAATACTAAGAACTTTATGGGTGCATTAAGGAATGGGGTGATAGCGGGCACTACTGGTTGAAAAAATAAAATAAAATTAACACTCAAACTGATTTATTTAATTCAGTCTACATTGGCAATCCTAATCATTATTATTTTTAAATTCTGTAGTTTTAACTTCGTTAATATCGTTAAGCACCGTTCCTTCATTATTGCAATCAGCTAGTGAATTTTTGTTTTCTTCTGCATTGTTTATAAATCTACACGACACATCAATGTTAAGTTTCATTATTTCACTTCTTACAAGTAAAAGAACGTACATTTGTAGAACTGAAAATTATAGAGAAAATAAACATTCAAAGCGAAATCTGAGTAAAGTTGGATAGAAAATAAACTACAGGATCTCAATTGTAACTGAAACTCTAATATTTGTTTCTTCACCAGTTGTGGACTGTATTATATGACCGGATTATACCACGGCTCCACAGAAAGCCGGTGTGAAACAACGCCTGCGATGTGTTTCACCGAGTGAGTGAGGATACCGGAGGCCCATAATCCAACCCTTCCTGTCATGTCCCTCTTCGTCGCTCAAGGCCGGCAACGCACTTGTGACGCCTCCGGTGTTGTGGGTGTCCGTGGATGGCGGTAAACGCTTACCATCAGACGACACGTCTACTGGTTTGCCCCCTATTCCATAAAAAAAACATCGTTACAGGAAGTAACTGCCGCCGCCTATGGACACTTACTATCGAAATTATCAGGACGCGTTGCCATTCTTTAGTTCTCTTATCTTAGTCTTGTAATTTTCCTTGCAATACTGCAATTTTTCATAACATTGGTAAAACTTCTCAGAACTGAGAAGTGACAGAGTTCACTTTTACAAATAATCTTCAGAAGGTACTGCTCAAAATCATTTGACTTTTCTTCTGGTATATACATAAAATTCCGTTCGAACTTGCTTTTTACAGATCCATTTTTTAAATAAATGATATTCTTTTACTGTTCATCTCACAATATTTATGAAAGGTTGCAACATATACAGTTAAGTCTGCTGGGAGGGGTCAGGATGGTGTAAGAAAGCGGTACCCGGATCCCTCCCATCTCAGGCACAGAGTGGCATACCGTGTGGTTTTAGTCGGTTCGATTCCGACACACCGCCCCGCCGCAAACCCCATTCCGGATTCCACACGTAAAAAAAAAAGTGTTCAGTCAAGTCTAAGGTTTTCCAAAACAAACATATGGTTACAAAAAGTCTAAATCTGGAAAGGTAAGACAGTTCAACTTATTGTAGAAATGAACAGTTACATTTATGTTTTACATAAGTTTAAAATGAACCGCATTGTGTCGAAATTCGATCACACGGCAATATCTAAATCAAAGTATTTTAATATTTATGTATGTATACTCACTTAAATCAACTGCACAAGGTGGTATTTTGGAATTCAGTATACTCATAACGAGTTGTTTGAGGTAAAGCCATTTACTACACACTATTACAACAAAGTCTGCAAAGTTTATCAGTAACTTCAGAACCAGTAAGAATATACTACAGAAGTAGTATACTTTTAAAAGCTTTATTTTTTTCTGAAAAGAGAAAACAATAATGTATATTTAATTGATGCTGACCGCTACAGTATATATTTTGTACAATACATACGGACTAAAATTAAGTAATTAATAAGAAACGAGTTTCATTTAGATGTCCTCTCATAGTCGTACCAAAACATTTATTGTTATCGGCCATAGTAATAAAAAAGACCAAGTTCAAGAAATCATCCATTCACCTTTAATAGTTTCCTCGCATAAGAAAGTTTTGGCCTACTATACCCAGCAGGACAGACTGGTTGGTACAGAGTTTGTGTCAAGTTTAACTTCTCTTAGCTCTGTTGTCTTGTGTAGATTGCTCAGGTAAAACTTAGATTAAAAATAATTATAAATGATGATGTACATCATTTATAATTATTTTTGTAATCTTTACTAATTCAGAGACTTTTGTTACATGGTAATATGTTAGTCCCATCGTACCTTATCCAATGTTATATTCTATATAAAATCGAGTCGAAGCTTTTGATGCGTAAACATTCCGAATAAGTCAAGTGCAACATTTGAGGTTGGGTTTCTTAAGGTCTAATAAACATACCAATATCATAAATATTTAAATCGTATTTACGCACCAACGCCTCCCTTTGTGTTCGCTACTTTGCATACTCCGTCAGTATATATACATATATATCAACCATAGTTTGACCTTGAGTTGTTCCTTTCTTTTAATACCTAATGCATATGAAAGGAGATATAAATGTCTTGGGTTATTCTCTACCAGTCACACTTCAGGTTTTGTAGAAATAAGATGGTGGGCGCAAAAATAAAATACAGAATTTACCTTATGAGCTCCAAGGACAAGAAACACATTTAAAATAATTTCTGTTGTTAGCACGGAAACAATAGCCGATAATTTTAGGATGTGACCAATAATATAAGTGTCCCTCCATTTAATAAAAAGCATCGAGAAATCCCATAATGAATTTGAGAAGTAAATCAGCAATAGTGAAACAAATATCTGAAAAAAAAGTAGGTTGTTATCGTATGATAACAATCGTGAAGCTTAGTTGGAAATTTTTGGCAAGATTACATAACCACAAAGTTGTCTTTGCAAGTCCCCAACTTGGCCAGCGTGGCAACTAATGGCCTTAACCGTATCCTGAGGGGGGGCCCGACTCTGTCAGTTGGACATAATGGGTTGTTGATGATGATGACACATAGCAGTTCGATTCCTTACCAGGTAGCAGGATTTCCTGCACAATAGTAACCAACCTATTGATAAAAGTACTGAACTATATACATATATTCAATAAATTACTACCAGACACAAAACAAATGATTGTGCTCATTACATAATATTTATACTAAGTGTGAATCGAACTCACAAACTCTAGCTTAGCTGTTAGGGTCAGCAACCACTAGATCAAGGTTTCCCGAACTGTAAGTCGCGATTCACTGCTGGATCGCGAATGAATATCTAGTGGGCCCTAGCTGTAGAATGACACACAAACCGTGTGTTTGTGCGTTCATAAATTATTAAGCGACTTAAAAAGAGAGAAGGCCAACAATTCGACTGTATTTTTTTTAGTCCCGTTCTGGCTGTGACATCATCATCAACATCCCATAATGTTCCACTGCTGGGCTCGGGTCTCCTCTCAGTAGAGGGTTAAGGCCATACGTCCCCACACTGACCGAGTACGGGTTGGGGTAGTCTTTAATTTGCATTAAGTACGTTGCGCGACAATTAGATGAATATCTGCCAACTGATTTCAGGATTCTTTTTTTAAAATTCCATTCTGGACCCATTCTAATTTGGTCCAGTTCTTGAAGTCAGTTCTTTGCTGTTAAAATTTAATTAGGGAAAAGTTCTATTAACATTTTCAACATTCTCAATTTGAATGTCCTCCTTTATGTGTAGTCAGTTGAACTTTTTAGCTTTTGTAACCCAACAGGCTTATAATCAAATGTCAACGGATCTGCAACCAGTTATAGACTTATATTTTGTCTGTGCCGTGTTAAAATAAGAGTGATTGCGCACTGTATCCCATCCGAATCAGATTCAAACCCGTAGCTTTAGTCACTTTATGTAGAGCCACACCAGAGCATTGACGTCATTGATCATAAGTTCTTTCAAAAGTCGTCAATTGCTGACCATACTGCTTAAAAACAACACAAAAGAATTAAATAATGCTGGGTGTGTCACTTCGGTTCTTGTTATTTCAGTTGGTCAATAATTTTCTGCGAAACAGGGATTCACGGATAACAGAAATAAATTAGATGATGGAAGTTGGTATTATACATATCCATATACAGATATATTAATGAGCGTAGATCTTACGATTATATATCCGTATTCAGCATCTAATTTCATTTGAATAAATGTTTTCTCGATCTCTGTTTCTTTGTTTTCCAAAAAGTGGAGTACGAAACAGCTTAGTTAGTGCAAATTATATACCTATTTAAAAATCATAAACGGCGGAAAAATGCTCATGTATGTTTGTAAAAAATTAGTACAAAATTTAGGTACTCACCAACTTTAAATAACCCCAAGCTATTAAACTTCTTCTCAAAGGTAAGCACATACAACATCTTGTGAATTTCGGTAAATCTAAATGTACTTTTAGATGTGTACAAAAGTTCTCCATTAGAAATATTTATTTTATTTGTTGAAACAATTACAAACTTATAAACTAATGAGTATAAAGTTTTACATTACGACTATTTCCAAGTAATTATATGATTATACTGGTATATGATGATACAAGTCAACATATCCAGATAACAACGCGAATGCAGATAATTTTAAAGTTATGATCTTTATACTTTAAACAACAAAAACATTTTTTTTCATTAATGACCCTGCCAAAGAGACTGATGGAAAGGCGTGAATAGAATCCAAGAGTGGTGACCATACTCACTGCGAACGCAGACAATGTTACAATGGCCTGATGATGGCGTATTAAGATGCTTCTGCATTATTAGGCCTCCGACTCAGACAGACACGACAGCACAAATGCTGTCATTTTAGGTTGAACTACAACAGTCGAGCCGGCCCGTGCTGATCGGGTCGGCTCGACTCTCGCGATCAGCGTGCCTCTACTATCTTGAAAAAATAATAACTTGAGATTAAAAATCTCCAACATAGTTTTTGGATGATACAGATTTGCATGTTTGTTTGAGTTTATACCGGTTATCAATAGTTTATTTTCAATCAACGTCTTCAGGTCTTACAGGATGAGTTAGTGGTATTACTGATTTTTTATTCACATCTGTTGAGCAAGCCTTTCTCATATCATATGCATCTTAATCTGGATCTCCAGAATAATATTGTAGTACAACTCTGTACACTATATAAATTCTACATATTTATTGCTTACTTTTACAAAGAAATATACAAAGTATGCCTTATAGTTATCCGATATTGTTCAGAGAGGAAAAATAACCATTCTTCATCGTCAATGTTCTTTTATTATCCTCGACTGCCTACTGTGACTGGCTAGATAGGTTGGTAAAAGGTTAAGATTTTTTCTCTTGGCAGAGATGTAGCTCCCCATAGACGACACCCGCGGGATGAATCAGGGTAATGACGATCTGTATTCTTAATCTGTTGACATACGGAGAATCCATGCATTCGTTCTTTAATTTATACTTCTCACTTGGATAAGTTGTAGTATGCGTTAGGGCTAGAAGCTGGTTTAAACAAGTTACAGGTGTATAAGGTACTGGTTAAAAATGAGCAGGTACTTCTTTAAGAAGTTCGTCATTTTTGAAGTTAGTAACCTGAAACTTTGTCTTCAGGTTTTTGATTAAAAATTAATGAATACTTATATCAGCTAAAGATTAAAGGAGGCTGGTAATCTGCCACATAGGTTCTCCTTTTTTTTTAACGTGGTAATATCCTCATGGATGTCCTCCGCCCTGGGGAGAGGGCGAAGGGGTCTGTCAGACTTTTACTGACTAAAACCCCCCGGTGTTCCGTCTCTCACCTACGCCAGGGATCACGGGTACTTAAAAGGCATTCGCAATCCCCGACTGGTGCCGGCCCGTTGCTGCGGACCACATCTCGTCAGCGAGAGAAACGAGGTGTTTGACTCCCCTCGAGACTTCAAAGAGGGGCGCACAGGAACACTACGCGCCGCCACCTCGGGTCCGGTTGGTTGGAGGCAACAAACATCTCAAAGTCCACCGCCCCTGGACCCAGTTAGGGGGACCGGTGGAAGTCAGCGTATGCCCTCCTCCGACGTCAGGTGCACCTTCTGCAGACTGAGAGAGAGTTCAGGATCTCCTTCTCCCTTTCCGCAGCCTCCTTCTGCGAGATGACGGTTTCGTAGAAGGACACCACCGCGTCCCAGGACACCTCACCGTCGACTATAGAACGAACTACGGCCGGCAGCGAGAGGTCACTGCCTACTACAGAGATGAGGTAACAGCGCGGCCCCTCCCAAGCGGCACACCCTGCCAGCGTATGCCACGCCGTATCCTCCCGACAGTCAACGCAGTGGTGACACCGAGCGTCCGGCTCCCTGCCTATGCAACACAGGAACCTCCCAAAGCAGCCATGCCCCGAGAGCCCAGTCTCTCACACATATTCACCTACTCGATCAAATGGCACTGAATTTGTGAACTGATTTTTGTTAACTATCCTGTGGGAGAGAGAATTAATAAACGATTTATTATTATTATTATTTTCTACAGCATGTAAATTAATGGAGTTCGAGAAAAGATAACACAAAATATTAAATCTGTAAAACTATTGAATTGTCGCTGCGAGGGGCGAAGATATGCAAACCGAATTAATACTAAATAAATATTGCACTAGTGCGAAGTAAATGGAATCGAAGACGCAACCTATATAATATATACACACACACATATATATATATATATATGGCCTTAATTGCTTGGCTCAGAAACAGACATTAGCTTCGTCTTCTTACTTATGTTAGGATTAAAATACAACAACATCCCAAATAACACTAAGAACACATTTCTTCCTTTCTTATATTACTAATTTTCATTGCACAATCATCATCAATTTCTATAATATCCTTATCAGCATCAGATGTCTTCTCTGTGGACGTGTCTTCAATAACCAAGATACATTCAGCTTCAACTGCATTGTTTACAAATCTAAAAGACGTGGTATTCTTAAGCTTGATTATTTCACTCCTCACAAGTAGGATAAGGTAGATTTGGAGAACTGAAAAACAAACGAGGTCAAAATATATTATTATCTATAAAAAATTTTATTTTCTACAAGATTATATTTAGTTTCACTTGTCCCGCTAATTGTCTATAAGCAAATCTTGCAAGTTAAATTTGATCCACTTCCCAATTTCCGATTGAATAGAAATTGGAAATGTCCGTTTAGTTCTGATGACAATGCAATTATATATATTTATTATGATTATTACAAACGTAACAAAATAGCAGGGGCATTAAATGTAAGGGCTTCTAGTTACCTTTTTTTAAAAACAAGTAATAAATCTATTTTTTAAAAAAACCTTTTTTTATTAAATAACTTGTCAACAATCACGCAGTTCTCACACATGGCTGTTTACTCTTAATCTAGACAGAGTTGCAGAGTATATGATAATGATACTTTAAACTAACTCTTAATACATTCGTAGGTCGTCTAGAAGTTTCCGACGTAATGATACAAGACACTTTTCCTTATCTTTGAAGTTAAAAATTTCTAAAGTTCCTTAAAAATGCTGAACGTGCCTAAGCGCACAAGTGAACTAAAATCAAATTTTGGTAGTGAGAAATCTTATGAACTCGTGTCTTCGCGTCACCGTTACCATTACCGACATGACTTCACAAAACTTCTTTAGCCGCGTTGAGCTCTTTTTATAGGGATAATCTTATAGGTACGCGATACCGTCGTGCTAATGTTTGATGTTGATAATTTCAATTTAAACATTACGCAATTTCTAATTTTAAACATTAACCTTATAAATAACATTCTAAGTAATAGGTCTTGCTTAAATTTTTCTACAATTCTACACACTTTTTCCAGCAATGCACAATTCAAATGGAAAGATATACAGTCGCTAGTTTTTATTAACGAGTGCTGCTACCTTCATGTTGAGGTGGGAAACTTTTCATGTCATCTCATACATTTTTTAGATAACAAAAAGAATAATAATAAAAATATTCATTTCCAATAAGTTGAAACAACCACCCAAGAAAGGAGTTATACAAGACATATGAAACAAATGACTTTGGAACACTGATACCTATGGTGAGATCTAAATTGTTTTCTGTATATCAAGTTACAGCAAGGGTCTTTAACATTTAACTACTGTTAGTTCAGTCAATGTACTACGATTTTAAGGAAAAATAATAAATTAAAAGATCTAATGGCGTGTGTGTGTTTGTATTTTATCTGAACAGCAGCGTTAGTAGTAGCGCAGACTTAGTTGAAATACTTGTATTTAAAATGCAAGTACAAGATACGTATATTTTGTTCTCATATACCTTTTTTAAGTATTTTTATTTCATTTGAAATGTATTTTATATTTGTTAAATATCAAATATTTTTACTGGTATGTTTCGAAAGCATCCCCACTCAAATATGGCCATTAGAGGCCCTGCAACTTTGAAAGTCTATGTGCAAATGCAAAGTGACGGATAAAACAAAAGGAGAACTAACATCCTGCGGTATTCGGAGCTTAAATTCATATTCAAAATTATTTATTCAGTTAAGACACTAAGTGACATTTATTAATTTTAAATAGAAGCTACAGATAAAAATCATAGATCGACACAAACAGACGTCACAGAAGTACTGTATTGCCAAAGTGAATTAGGTGAAAACACCAAAATCCACTGCCTGATTGTATTGATCCATAAATTTCAGTTTCCAAAATATGTTCAGCCTTATGAGAAGAATATTGGCAAATAAACTCTCTTTTTAAAAGTCAGAAGGTCTTAGAAGGCGACAAGCAGACTTTCTTTAAATACCTGCAGCCAGAATTGTATAGAATGCAAAAAATGTTGGACTTATAGAAGCAAGCCATTCCGAGTATATTGTGGTGGTAAACTTTTAACAAAAAAAGACCGACTTCAAGAACTGGGCCAAATTGTAATGGGACCCCACAACATCGGTTCACCCAGTCAAAAGTTCTGAGGTAACAAACATTAAAACAACAGTCAAATTGAGAACTTTCTCCTTTTTAGAAGTCGGTTAAATATAACTTACATGATACTCGTGCCAAAAACAGCATTTCAACAGATGTGTCATATTCCTTTTACAAGTTAAAGTGGATGCCAAGAACTGGATTATGTAAAGGAAACGTTTATGGCAGAAGGGCGAAGAATCAGAAAAGAACATTTAAAAGTGCACACCACACTTATATAAAAAGAAGCAAAAAGCAGGTCTTATTATATGCGCAACGATGCGGACATCTCAACAACTTCAACTGATGGCAATAGCAGCACCCTCATGGATTTGGAGGCTTTCCAATATTTAAAAGAAGAAGACGCAAGTCTGACTATTCTTAACACACACTCAACAGTAAAAAACAGTGTTTTTATAATACAACACCTGAGTCCCTAGTTTGGCACAAGTGTATCGATTATTTTCATATAGTGGTAAAAAAATGCGTCCACACAGACGCAACATGTCTGATGGTCTTTTAGAATAGTTTGTAATGTAATTCTTTTTTAATAAACAAAGGCCATTAGTTTTAATGTAAAAGTAATTTGTATTAAAAACACAAGTATCTGCTTAGTTTGGGAGACAGTATCAGTACCTAAAGTACAATACTTTTAGTTGTATCTAATTATAAAGCAACATGTAATTGTACAAATTTGAGAAATAAATAAAGATTATTATTATATATATACGAGGAAAATTGAAACCACAGCCTCAGGCTTGTAAGTCAGGCTCACATGAAACTACGATTGCCTGTTGATTTGAGTGGAAGAATTTCCACTTATGCTATTCTTCATTATATCGGATTTGAAGACGTCTGAAAGGTAATGGGTAAATACTCACGTGAATTAACGAATAAACTTGATAATTCGGAGAAAACTTTAACGTTAAGGGGACTATTGGATTTAATAAAGATTCTATTTATCATTATTCCTGTGCATGTAACAAAGACTAGAAAACTTATTACTGCTAAGATTATGCTGTGGATGTAGTACACATTTAAAAGCTTAATATCTTTCTGAAACAAAAAATACTTGTATTAGAATTGTTTATAAACTAAAATTTTATGGGGAACAATTTTTTTTTTCGCTTTAGGATTTGACGAGAGCTCCATAGACTCTGGTTTAGTTTATATGTATTTGTAGAAATTGTCTAGTTGCCCATTTATGGTCCTCACTATATATGGCGACTTCCGCATACCTCGAAAAAAATATATTACAGCGCCATCTATCAAAGAAATTTCAAACTACGGAGTAACTACTAATCCTAAATTGCGATGTAGAAATTCTTGAGTCGATTAGAATACTTACGACTTTCCGACATCACCCTGTTGGAGGAACGCGATATCCGTTCCTTCACACCAAACATTTCTTAGTTTTCTAATAGCGTTAACGTTCGTATAAAATTAGTTTGGATAAGGGGGCAGATGTGTTTATTACATTTACTATAAGGGGAGGGTTTGATGGTTTGATCCTATGGCAGAAAATTACATATATTTTACCTTTAAAATAAATTTGAGACAAAACTAACCGAGTGAGCTCCAACGACGAAAATTATGTTTAAAATAAAATCTGCGGTGACGATTAACAGGGCCGTAGCGTAAATCACCATATAGATATCCATATAAATCTTGCTCATACTCAAGTGGATTACAGTGACATATAGTGCTATGAATAAATAAAGGAGCAGAACCGAAGCTATGATCTGGGAAAGAAATTTAATTATAATTAAATAGGTGCCTCTCATCAAAGTATCCTAGAATATAGTTTTGAAGTTTGACTTCCACATTATGACAGACCTTCCACATTTCGGCATGAAATATATTTAGGTAAATAATAAATTTACATTAGTGATCGTTGGCGAGAAGGACCGGCCTAGTTTTTTTACTATATTGTTTGTTAATGTTATAGTTTAGGTATAGGTGTAGTTTGTTTATTATATTGTTTATTATATATAGTTTGTTAATTAACTTTTATATCATTCCACTGGTCATTATCAACAAGCCATCGTAATTCACAGCTGCCTCTGTATAGAAAGGCTTTTTTCGCTGTTTATGTCACGCTGGCGAGAAGCATTGGCATAGTTTGTTTATTATTTTGTTTGTTAATATATAGTTTATGTATAAGTATATTCTGTTTATTTTATTGTTTGTTATATATAGTTAGTTAATTAATTTTTATATCATTCCACTGGACAACATCAACAAATCATTGTGATTCACAGCTGCTTCTGTATAGAAAGGATTTTTGCGCTATCTATATCACGCCGGCGAGAAGGATTGGTATAGTTTGATTCAAGTTTTTTCTTGTCTTTACAGTGTTTTTGTTCTGCCCAGTTTGTTCCCTTAGTAGGGCTTTTACGACACAAGCGGTATGAATAGGGGTGGCAACACTTCGTTGTTGTAATCTTGGCAAAGTCTTTAAAATTCATTCAATCAAATTAAAAGTAATTTGTAAACAGTAATTTCATCATCCTCACTGACAATATTATTTATATGGAGTTTTTTGACGACTTTTGACGAACGACTGCCTTGTTGGTCTAGTGGTTAGCGTAAGTGACTGCAGATCAAGAGGGCTCGGGTTTGATTCCCGAGCCGGACTGCTGTTGGGTTTTTCTTACAATAAAATCTTAATAGCAGCCCGGGGTATAAAAACAGGCGGGGTTTCCCGCCCATGCCTCGGGGAGTCCTTTAAGCCGTTGGTCTCGGTTGTCATGAACATCTATGGCAATCGTTATTGGGAAATCAGTTCCCTCAAATATGCTGCCAACTAGTTCAATCTTCGAATTCAGTGCACCCTCAGGGTGGCGGAGGTCTGATGCCAGTCGCTCCGTGTAAAAACTGATATTCAGGTAAAACCAGTTGAACTAGTAGCCAACCCCAAATCTTGGGAATAATAAAGGCTAAGAAGATGATGAAGATTTTATAAAAATAATCGTTCGAAACATTTTCAATTACATGCACTAATCGGTACCCTACCACACTTAACATTGAGGTTGCATTAAAAGATAGACGCAAAGATGAGATGAAAAAGCTTTGAATCCGGTTTAATATCATGTCAGAATTTGAGCTTAAGCGCTGCAGGATATTAAGGGTTAATTTCTACGTTTGTTGCTAAAGGCCCTGATAGACCCACGTGAACTTATTTTCCAGTTAATTACAGACTTCAGATTCACAAGACTTGTCTACAGACATACTATATCGGGTCAGACCAAATATTGGTATGATCTGCGTCTAACATGTGTATCAGTTGTCTAGTACCCATGACACATGCTCTGCTTAGTGTGGGAATAGATGGTGTTGGTGTGTTAAATGTCCGAAATATTAGTTATTTACATACGTCAGATAGATATAACTTAAAGAATTAGTATCATGGTAGCAGATTCATGCTGATCAGCACGACCGGGGTGGTACTGAATCAAAGTAAAATGGCAGCGTTCGTGGTGTTGTGTTTCGTTGGTGAGTGCGAGACAGTAGACCCGATGATGCAGAACCATCACCGGGTATGGTGACCACCGCTCTTGGATTTGTATTATGGAGTACTAGACAATTGATAAATACATACACATATATATACATTTTTTTTGTAAATACATAGGTACATATCATACATAGAAAACACACAAACTTCAAAACAAACATTTGCAGATCATACAAATATTTGATCCCACCCGAGATTTTTATTTGTTTAATATTGTGTAATTATACGAGAAAACTATCTGAAACTTTATGAAGAACTGGTGGTGCTTAGAGTTACTAAATACTATTAATGAAATATACTTACCAGCTTAAAATATCCCCATATAAGTAAACCATACCTCAGGGGTAAACAAAAACAACACCTTCTCAGAATTGGAACTTCGGTACGCATCTTTTCCTTTTCAACTATGGTAAAAGAAATATTTACGAAATTTATTAACACTATTTAAAACAGTCGGTTTTTAACTTTTGTGTACTTTAAACATCACAGTTTGTTATTAACTAAAATATTATTGCCACGAACTACTTATATTATAAGAATCAAAACAAGGTGATAATTTATGTTTTAAGCCAGATAATATCAAATTTATAAGTCATTCAAGGGTTGTGAAAACGATAATGCTAAACGTATTGCGGTCTGCTGTTTTAGACTTGATCGAAAGCTTTTTTGGACCTTTGAAGATTTAAATTATAACACTATATGTAATTTCTATTAAACTGTATATTTGGTAACCCTTTTCCTAAGGAAATTCTGTAATCTTTTTTTAGATAGTTAAAAAATATTGTTCGTGTGATCCACAAATCTTTTTCAGGGTTAAATATGTTTGTAAAGTCCAACGTAACATTGGATATATAGTTTTTTGGTTTAGTTATATTTTAAAAAAGAAATCTTTCTTTCCTTGGAATAAGCTTTGTTCTTCAAAAGACTGCGCTAAACTAGTACCTAAATGCCATGTACAGTTCTCAAATTAATATGTTAGAAGAATTAAATTTATTAATGAACCTAACTTATCTACGATATATATATGTATACTTTTTTCTTGCACGGATAAACTTTTGGACTGCATTGAGTGTCGAAGCTTCGAAACCTACTTAAAAATCACTTTGTCTGATCCTCAAATTGTTGTTCTGATCAGGATTTTCTTTGTGTCAGTTTCATTAATGTTGGTATAGTGCACGCATGACACTCCCAGGACTCCCACTCCTTCCTTGCGGCCTGTACTCGTGCCCAGAGGTCCTACACCGCAGCCGGCGGCGTCATCGTGGAGACGCGGAGAACTCTGAAGCTGGCCATTAGCCGCGTCAAAGAGGAGAAGAGAAAGGAGATGCTGGAGGGTCTCGATCGTGACCCCTGGGGTCGACGATATCGTGCGGTACGTCAGAAGCTCCGCACCGGCGCCTAATTACGGAGACTCTCCAGCCCAGCTTCCTGCAGGAAGTGGTCGAAGGCCTTTTCCCACAGCGAGCAGGGCACACACCCCGTAGATGGCCTATTCGGTCAGACGACAAGGGCGGAGACAACAGGGTCGGTGACTATATCCTGTGGCACAGGATATTCATATTTATATTGCGAGAATTGTCTTTATCGCTTATTATAACTACCTCTCTGGCTCTTCAATCCTTTAATAACAGAGCCAAGTATATTCATAAATAAACTAGTTTATTTATTGATAGTGTAACCTCTGCCAGATAAAGCGGTCAGTAAATATTTTCCTGGAAAGAGAGTGCCATCATAACAATAGGTATATGACGTTTCATCATTATCATGTTCTTAGTAATTAGCTGAGTCCCGCTCCACTAACGTGGCACCGCCGTTTCGCCTTGGGACAAAGCTGGTCTCAAAAGAGGAGCCTAAGTAACTCCTTATATCATCAGCTATCTGCCAATGAAAATCACGTAAAAATCAGTCCAGCCGTTCCAAAAATTAGCCAGAACAACAGAAAATTGTAAAAACGTTATTTTGGTATATGTATCGTGTATACATACATATGCATTCAGTAAAAAGCTGTTACTTTAATATTATTTTACAAACAGACACTCAAATTTTATTTATTTGTATTGATGACATATTGGATGATAATCATTTTCAAACAGACGAAATAAACGTATAATACCTACGAAAGAAAGTACTATTAAATTATGGTCAACATAAAGCAGTAAAATAAGAAAAAGTTTAAAACCACTAGAAACCGACTTCATATCACTTTTCTAAAATGTACATAGCCTATATCAACCAAGCTATTATTAGGTATATATTGACACCTGATTCATTAAAATCAGTTCAATAGCTTAGGCACTACGGTGGAACAAACAAATATACGACTGCCTCTGTGGCGCAGTGGCAACGAATGCGACTGCTGTGCAAGAGGTCTCGGGTTCGATTCCTAAGTCGGACTAAATGTTTGATGATCTGCAAATATTTGTTTCGGAGTTTGGGTGTTTTCTATGTATAATATGTATGTATTTACAAAAGAAAAGTATGTAAGTATTAATATCAGTTATCTAGTACCCATAGTACCAGCTCTGCTTAGTTTGGGACTAGGTGGCGTTGTGTGTTAAAATGTCTGAACATATTTATTTATTTACATATACATGTGTGGCGACTTCCACATACAACGCAAAAACAGAAAAAGCAGTACAGTGCCATCTACCGAAGATACGCCAAAGTACGGAGTAACAACTTCTCAATATCAACCGTAGGGCAGTGGCCCGCCGCATCACCTCGCATGGTCGGAGGATACTCTCTTTGTTTTGGAGGAACATGATACCCGTTCCTCCTACATTCATAGAGTGTATTATTCCTTCTTTTTGGCTCGCCGCAGTGGAGTTAGTGAAAAAACAAATTACTGATTAAATTTTAAGATGCCATATGATAAAATCAACTTACAGTCAACGTTAATGTTTGTTGATAAAGTAATGTTAAGTATTTAAAAAGAATTGTGAAAAAAAGCATTACGAGAAATGGTTTTCTGAACTGCTCGCATGATGTATACGGAGGTGCGCCTTAAAATCAAACGAAGTTAGTCTTTCAAAGAAACTTTATCGCAGTAATATGCTGTAAAAATAATGATAAAGTTATTTCACTTTCAGCATCGGTTTTCTGTTATTTTTAATATAAAAGCTGTAGCTTTAAAAGGTGTGCTGTAAATTTCGAAAACATGACAGAACCGAGAATACTGTTAAATAAGGTATTGGACTAAGGGGTATGAATGTATGTTAGTCAATTATTTTACAACATTTTTATTTTAATAAGTACTCCATTGTGATTTAGTCTTCATTCTGGATAAATTTCTCCTTTCTTTCAGATTGAACATTCATGTCCTCAATGTTCAAAGTACATTCGGCATCTGCTGCATTATTTACGAATCTGAAGGAATTGCTGTTTTGAAGTTTCACGATTTCACTCCGCACAAGAATTATGACGTATCCCTGGATTACTGTAAAAATACCAAATTTATTAATCATAGTTAGTTAATACAGGGTCTTTTTTACCTTTGTTGTGTTATTTACACCAAAAGCATGGCTTCTACTATCAGTTGGGAACACGAATTAACCTGCATATATTTTAGTAACTATTTTACTTATTATAGTAATATAGAAACGGTTAAAGTTACCTAGTGCCACATGCATGAATAGACTGCCAAAATTTATTAAACTTCCGCTAAGCTTCACTGTAGTCAGATATAAAAGACCTAAAGGAAAAGTTAATAGAAGGGAAAGAATGTTATTTAAACATGTGGTTTGGGCCATTGCATCCAACAAAATATTAATATTTGGTTAAGTAAAAAATACTCACTTAAATTAAAAACCAAACTGCTGAAGTCTGAGATTAACAATAATAGCAAATGTTCCGTATATTCTTCAATCATACTTTTTATCGTTATACCTGCTGATATAAGACCCACGAGAAACGCCAACACTAGAAGACCAATACTATAGTAGTTGTAGATTTTAAAAAAATGTATGTGTTTCTGAAAACAAAAATTACGTTTACAAATGAAACTTACATAAACATTATATTGCCTTGTAGTGTCTGTTTGTAATTTAAAATTATTCATTTTTCACCAAATGCAAACGAAAGTATAAACGGTATTTACATAGTATTTTTGTTTTATATATTTTTTGTCTACGTGGCTTTCTTTGTGTTTGTTCCAGCTAATATTTAGACGGATTTTGACGGGACCTTCTGTAGCAGATAGCTGATGAAATACGGAGTAATTAAGGTAACTTTTCATAGATTAGCTTAGCCCCGCGACATTACCAGCGTTTGCTGTTGCAAAGGTACAAAAACTCAGCTAGTTTTTTTATAAAATGAAAATACCCGCACTCGTAATGTATATTGTGTCGCGAAAGACTTTACAAACATTTATGAGATAAACACAAAGAAGGTCTACACTCAGAACAACAAATTAGGGATCAATCAAAGTGTTTTTCTACGTATGGATCGAATTCACAACTCTAACCCCATTCTTGTAATCTACAAAATATAGCTTACAGCGGTAAACGTATTTTTTTCTGTTACTCAATAATACAGAAACATCTCAATATTAATAAAGAATTAATTATAAATAATAATAATAAATTAATGAATTATAGCATTGTCTGTATTCGCAATAAGTATGGTGACCACTACTCTTTTATATATTATTGCAATAATTTGTGAAATAAAACTGACCTTGTGACCTCCAATGACGAATATAACGTGTAGTGTTACATCTATAATCGCTAACAGTAACAGCACTACCAATATTATAATGTATTTAGTCAGAGTCTTCAATTTGTGTATGATATATAAGCTTACTACTTGATGGATTCCAAATAACGAATAAAGTAACACCAAACAAGCTACTGCCTGAAAAGTAAGAACAAAATCTGTAGTTTAAAAACTTGCTTTTGCCCGCTTTTCTGCACATATGACTGCCTCATTAGTCTAGCGGTAAGTATATGTGTGATTATAGAAATGCTTAATAAAAGCTCAAAAAAAAAACAAAAAAAACAACAACCCATAATGTCCCATTGCTGGGCTCGAGTCTCCTCTCAGGAGAGGGTTAAGGCCATACGTCTCCACGCTGGCCAAGTGCGGGTTGGGGACTGGCAAGAATACGTTGTGGCTACTTAAATCTTGCCGTTGGATGTTTTTAAGCCGCCCGAAGGCCTCCAACTAAGCTTCACGACTGTTATCGTATGATAACAACCGGGACCGACTGCTTAACGTGACCTTCGAATCACGGAGACGCTCATGGTAACATGCCACCAGCGGTCACCCATCCAGGTACTGACCGCGCCATCGTTGCTTATCCTCGATGATTGTTTCTAATCACCGAGTGCAACTGGGTTATGAGCGGCTTAATAACAGCTCAGAGATTGGGTTTTAGCCCCCTTGCCTCGGAGAGAACCTAAAGTCGTTGGTCCGGTGGCGGTGCCTGATCTCTCCCCAGTCGTATCGGATAACCGACCCATCGGGTAAAGAGAGTGAGGGGAGAGTACACCTCTATTTCCGCAAATATTTGTGCATTATAATATCTCCTACATAGTTGACTGGTCTTCAATGAGACAGGCCACCGTGACCGAAATCGGGTAGGAGAACATCATATCGAACATAATAATTTTTCGGGTAAATATTACATAGCTTATGACAATCACAAATAATGTGTCTTTCAATTGGTAAAATATTTTTAAAAATCGGTTTAGTAGACAACGAGACTACCCCCTACAACCTCAAGAACCTCACCTTTTTATAGTATTAGTTCTGTAGTTAAAAAAAATGCTAACTTCATACAATGGGTTACTCATTAAAAAATTCATCATCAACGGCCTTAGGAGACTTAATATATTCCTCTCCTTAGCAAGGTGGTTATGGGTGTATAAACGTAGTATATGCTTTTTTTTTTTTTGACGTCGTGGAATGCCTTTACGCACTTCGCTCCCCCCCGCGGGCACGGGGGGTTTGCTTTGTGTGGGGCTCCTGACTGACACCAGCCAGACTACCCACTAAACCACCACGGTGTGCCACTCTGCGCCTGATAAGGGAGGGATCCGGGAACCGCTTTCTTACGCCATCCGGACCCAAACGTAGTATATGCTACGATAACCAAACAGGTTGGTTTAGGTTTCTTTTTGGTCGACACTGCCTCCGCCCTAGGGCGACTTTTGCCCAATCTGGGTGGAGCCAGTGTCGCAACGAGAAGCCTCTTCACGGGGGTGGTCCGGTCGATGGCGCTGTACGGCGCACCGGTGTGGGCGTCGGCTCTGACCGCCCAGAATAAGGCGCGCCTCTGGCGCCCTCAGAGGGTATTGGCGGTCAGAGCCATACGCGGATACCGCACGGTGTCGACCGAGGCGGCGTGCGCCTTGGCCGGTACACCCCCGTGGGATTTGGAGGCGGAAGTGCTCGCCGAAGTTTATCGACGGGTGGCTGAATTCCGGGCGGAGAGTGGCGTTCGCCCTCCGCNTTTTATGATTTATATAATGAATATTTAAGACTTATGTAACATAAAAAGTGACTATGATGGATATGGATAGGAGGTCTAGTCAAAATTGTGGCTAAGCTCCGTAAATAAAGATAAAAAAAACAAGTTTAACTTACCAATTTAAAATACCCCCAAGCTATTAAACCAGGTCTTAGTGGAAAGCAGAAACAACATCTGCGCAATACTGGCAATTCTGATGGCATCTTAATTATTGTAGTGGCAAATATCGGTATAACAATCTTGTAATAAAGCTGTATGGTTCACAAATTTAAAATTAATAATGAACTAATTTTAATAAGTCGTAATATCTATCAATCTGGTTTTTCACGTGACTATCTGGAAGAAGTGTCTTCTTCGTACTGATAACATCGGATTCCGTCAACAATTTCTGTAATCTAATTTATAAGTAATTAAACGTTTTGTATAAATATCATTATGTTTATGTATCTTTAGGTCAGACGAAGATAATAAGGAAAATGTGTAAAGACGCTATATTGTGTTTACTTACATTGTTTAAGTCATTAGCTTAAATGGATGGGACAGAAATCATGTTATGAAATAGGATGGGGGATCAAATTTTTTTATGTGTATGAAACTGCCTAATTGACTACTCTGCCTGATGGAAAGCAGGATTATACTCACATAATCCAAGAGTATCTCCAACGACAAACCAATTTATCCGTCCCTATTTATCCCATCGATATCGTAAGAGTTAACTTTACAGTAGGAGAGCCACGCTTCGGCAGGAATGGGCCAGCTCGACTATAGATATACCACGGCCTCACAGGAAACCAGTGTAAACTAGCGCTTGATTGTTTTACCGAGTGAACGACGATATCAGAGGCCCATACCTACCTACACCCCCTTCCAAATCCTCCAAACGCCGGTAACACATTTGTGACGTCTCTGGTGTTGCGGGTATCCATGGGCAGCGGTAATCACTTACCATCAGGCGATACGTGTGCACGTTTGCCCAAAAAAACTTAAGTAGCAAACTCTGGAGGAAGTCAACGCAAAAATTAGAAAAACTAAATACAAACACAAAGTATAGCAATTGGAGAGTGAACTGCGATAGGCTGATGTTGATATACCTACCATTAGTTCTATCTATATGTTATATTCCTAAATATTATTTATTTATGTACGTTTTTATTCATTTATTTGTAACTAGCAACCCTTCGTACGGACTCTAGTGAGAAAATTTAATAGAGCCTATGGTTACTCTGAGATGTGTGACCTAATTTTATCCGACGTCCTTAACAAATATCGCTATATTTTAGCCAATATACTCAAAAAATTATTAAATTATATACGAAAGCCTTCCACAATAATCACTCTATCTATTGTTAAAAACCGTATAAAAATTCTTGGAGTAGCTTTTGAGCTTGTCGCGAACAGACAGACAGACAAACGCGGTGAAGGATTTTGACTTATAATATGTAGCGATAATATGTATTACAATTAATTCCAATGTTATTTACTTAAATCTGAATCATCCAAATTGATCTGACAAATTATGGTGTTCATTAGTTCACACTCACACAATTCTTTATCATGTCCACGACCTTTGGTTTAGGAGTCTGGATCACTACCACCATAATCCATACTAACATTACAACAGGCCCACCAGAAAAATATTTCATTGTACATTTTTACTTTCGTAGATAATTGATCACTGATTTGGTTTAACATTTTCACTGCATCATTCTTGATCATTTGTCCGTTAGTTTTTATTGACGCGTCGAATCAATAGTTCTATAACCTCTGCTACATACATGGCTATTCGATTACCCCTACATTTATGTTTTTTTTTTCAAAATTCATTTATGTATTTATGTATTTATAGACTAGATTTTGGGCTCAACTCCGCCCACGGTATATCCTATATCCTTTTTCAAGAATATCCTAGGCAAATATCAATAAAATCGTAACAGAAAGCGTAACAAGTAAACAAAAAAATTTACTTTCAATTTCATAATATTTAGTATGGACTAGTACAGAAAAAGTCACAAACCTACAAAAAATATTATTGGCTATCTTTAGTGCCAGAATAGTTAGAAATAATTGATTATTTAGGAATATCCAGCTAATCCTTGAACGGATTTATATATTTTCCATCATGTGTTTCCCCATTCTACAAATTTCAGTCATGGGAAAATAACATTTTTAAAATTTGAAGAGTCAAACGGATAGTAAACTACAACATAAAAAAATCGTCTTTATGTGTTGCTTTGGTCAAGAATCTTTTTAAATTTCCTGAAACTGTTTATCAAACAAAATATAACGAGTAAAATCTAAATTCAGAAGATAATCGTATCATATTGTTTAAAAAAATTTAAAAGAGATCGTTTAGTTATGTAGCTCTTAACAATATTAACTGAATATTAGATATTTCCCAGGCCAAAAAGTAATTCCTCAATAATCTTCGAGATCTTCGTAATATTCAAAGACAAGACGTAAGCGCTCAATACTACTTACCTTTTATTCATTTCTTACTACTTATATACTTACTCACTCTTGCTTGTATTCTTAAAAAATAACATCTTGAAATAGTCTCAGCATTGGGTCACCAGTTGGAAAAAATTGAATAATTGAAAGTAATCTTAAAGCTATGTTTCATAACGATTCCGGCGATATTACATTGTATACAGGTACCATACAGTTCAACCTTTGAATTCAGTTCACCTTCACGGTAACAGAAGTCCGATGTTAGTCACTCCTTGGAAAAACTGATATCCAGATAAAACCAGTTGAACTAGTAGCCGATCCCAAATCTTGGAAATAATAAAGACGAGGATGATGATACAGGTACCATACAAAACTTTAGAGGAATCTTCATTTTAATCACATGAACATCTATATCACGCAAAACCATCAAGCTATACTGACATATGTGTGTCGATACCGCGCTAAAGGGCCGTCACAGTTGATGGGTTAAAAGGAACAGGTAAGTAAGAATTGGACTCGCAAGGATTTTTATTGTCAGAAAAGTCTGATTTCTGAGACTTAAGGTATTTTTAATTTTAATTACATTTAGACCTAATTAATTATATTAAAAATTATACTAATAGTCTTTACTCAAACGATATTTCCTTTAATGTTTTCTGGGTTCGTGTTTGATATTTCTTTTTCTTCTGTATCATCTTTTTTATCTTTCTCCATTACATTTGTCTCATCTACATGTACTTCCTCACGTGGATATTCAATATGTAGTTTACATTCAGCTTCTGCTGCATTATTTACAAATCTGAAGGATCCAATATCATTAAGTTTGATGATTTCACTCTTTACGAGCAAAATGACGTATGCCTGTGTAACTGCAAGAATATTGGAATAGTTATTATTTATACATATGCAGATTATATTCATCATCAGCCTATCAGAGTTTACCGATAGACATGTACATAGACCAAGGTCACCGAACGTCATATATTTTCTGACAAAATAAATGTGGACGATTGAGTAGTGTTAGTATGTACAACGATCGCATGCCTAACTGCTAGCTTATTAAGACGGTCAATTTCCATCTATCAGGTAATCAAAGTACATAAAACATTACCATATCCGCGGGAAACCGAAGCTTGCGGCGCTTGTAGTAAACGGGCCCGGGCAGTATACATATCATGCACTGTGTAATATACACTGTTTTGTACAAAACGTATGTAATATATCAATTCCGTGTCTGTCCGGGCCACGTATATGGCATGCCCTAAGCAATGATCGGTCACATTTAATAGGTAGTAGAGCCACGCTGATCTCAGCACGAACGGGCCGGGTCGACCGGGGCGGTACTACCCTCGCACAGAAGACCAACCTAAAATGACAGCTTTGATGCCATCGTATTTCGTTGGTGAGTGCGAGACCGATGGCTCATGATGATGCAGGGGTGACAGTTATCGGGGTAAGTGTGTGAGCAGTGGAATGCTCGCAGAGTTTTGTTGAGGGTGACGAAGTTCTAACCGTCGGCCAGGGAGACCCGTAGAAACGGTTTTGCCGCTGGCCGCCCGCGGCATAGAGAGGGGCCCAACCGCGGTTAACCACCCTGGGAGGCTGCCCCATCAGGTCGCGCATAATCTGCGGAGTGGCTCGTCGTGCCGGTTGGTGACCGGACGGTGGGGTTAGACGACCACTTCCGGGAGGGTACGGGGGCCCTTCCGTCCGAGGGTTCGGTCACCGTCATACCTCACCGTTGTATGGCGCTGCAGCATTCCGAGTCTCAGTTTTACACTGCCACGATGACTGTCATGCCTTTTACGTTCCCACTCCCCTCCCCAGCTTACTTAATCATGGCAGCAAGGAAAAAGCACAAACGTTTAACAGCGGCACTCCATTCTCCCACCAACTCGCTTTTTGAGGTAGAGTTCACTAACATCCGTGGACTTCATGCAAACCTCAACGCCGTCCACCAACATCTTGAGACGGCACGGCCGGCCATGCTTTTCCTAACGGAGACACAAATACGCCGCCCTGCCAACACGACTTATCTCCACTACCCCGGCTACGTGCTCGAGGAGTACTTCCTCGCGAAGGCTGGAGTGTGTCTTTTCGTTAGGGCGGATGTGTGTTGTCGCCGATTACGCTGCCTTGAGGACCCATTCTTCTCCATCCTTTGGCTCCACGTAGGTATTGGCTCTATGAGCTAAATCTACGTATGCCTATACCGATCCCACTCTGGAGACTCCGAAACAACTAGACTCTTCGAGCATCTAAGTCAGGCGGCGGACACAAGCGCAGGAGTAGTTTCCGACCGCTGAACTGGTGTTTCTGGGAGACTTTAACGCTCTCCATGAGTCATGGTTGGGATCTACCAGAACTGACCACGCGGGTCGGTCTATCCACGCATTCGCTCTCATGCATGACCTCACCCAAATGGTACTCCAGCCCACCAGAATACCAGACATACCTAGGCAAGCGCCTTCCTAGCTGGACGTACTGATGACGAGTCGTCCAGCGCAGTACAGTGTATCGGTGCTCGCCCCTCTGGAATCCTCCGATCACTGCCTGGTTTCCACCACGGTGCCGCTTGCTGCCCCTCCACGACGAGTGGCAGCAAAAAGACGTTTACGGCACTACTCGTCGGCAGACTGGGATGGAATGCGGGATCACTTTGCATCCATTCCGTGGGCTCAACGCTGCTTTAAAGATAAAGACCTATCGCAAAGTGCGGCCGCCGTGACTGACGAGACCACTGTCGGAATGGAATACTATATTCCGTACAGTGAGGTCGCTAGCGCAACGACTCGGCCTTGGTTTGGTCGCGAATGTGCCCATGCTGTTGCGCGAAAGCAATCGGCCTACCGCGCTTGGACCAGGGGCCGCAATCGCGGCTACCCTGATGTTGATCGACTTAAAGCAGCATTTAACAAAGCCAAGAAGATGACATCCGCTCTGATGCAAGAAGGCTTACATAGGAGCGGATGCCCAGCGCATTGCGAGGCTTGGTCAAGAACTCATTGCATACCCTACGGGTAGCCGAAAATTCTGGCGATTGGCTAAAGCCGTGCAGTTCAACTTCTGTAATCCCTCGCTACCACCGCTGAAATATCCTGACGGATCACTTGCCCACCAGCCGCAGGAGAAAGCGAATCTGCTTGTTGATCTCTTTGCGGCTAACTCCCGAATCGATGACCGCGGCATACCCCCACCTACCATCCCATCCTGCGACACTACTATGCAGGATATTCGCCTCCGGATGAGTGATGTTCGTGCGGAACTTCTGTCACCCGACGTCCGGAAAGCCAGTGGACCCGACGGTATCCCAGCGGTGGTTCTTAAGAACTGTGCACCAGAGTTGTCCCCGGTTTTGACGCGCCTGTATTGCCAGTCGTATTCCTCGGGAGCTGTTCCGGAGGCTTGAAAAGAGGCGAATATTCAACCCATCCCTAAAAAAGGCGATCGCTCTTAATCTGCCAACTACCGTCCGATAGCCGTCACCTCCGTCATCTGTAAGGTATTTGAGCGGATAATTAACAAACAACTGGTCCATTACCTGGAAGATCACTCCCTATTAAATGATCGTCAATATGGTTTCAGACCGAACCGGTTCACGGGTGATCTTTTAGCGTACGTCACACACCTTTGGGGTGAGGCTATTGACAGGCATGGGGAATCCTTGGCCATCAGCCTCGACATGGCCCAGGCTTTTGATAGGGTTTGGCACCGTTCGCTTCTCTCCAAGCTACTGGCTTTCGGTTTGGCCCCCAAACTCTGCAATTGGACTGCCGCGTTTCTGCACCAGCACCGCATCAGAGTCCTTTGCGACGGTGCGGCCTCCGAGTATCAGCGGATTAACACCGGAGTACCTCAAGGCTCCGTCCTGTCGCCTACACTGTTCCTTCTGCATATCAATGACATGTTAGCCCTTGGTAATATTCATTGTTATGCAGACGACAGCACAGTTCATGGACAATATTTTGGACAGCCCTCTGATAAACCAGCGAATGTTGAAGGAAGACGACAAGAACTTGTCGCTCAACTTGACCATGTTCTGGACCGAATTTTTCAATGGGGTTGTAAGAATCTGGTCGAGTTCAACGCCAAGAAAACACAGGTGTGCGCGTTCTCAGCCAAAATGTCTCCATTTCTTCCTCTTCCCACTTTTCAGTGCACTCAAATGTCATTACAAAATAGGCTCGCTATCCTGGGCATGGATATCTGCCGAGACCTCAACCCACGCGAATACGTTGAGAGTATCACTAAAGCGGCCTCACGGAAGCTAGGTGTGTTAAACAGGGTGAGACGGTTCTTCTCGCCCGGGCATCTGTGTCTTCTTTACAAGACCCAGGTTCGCGCGTGCGTGGAGTACTGTTCTCACCTTTGTGATGGTGCCGCACAGTACCTGTTTGACGCTCTTGACCGGTTGCAGCGGCGAGCAATCCGTATTATCGATAGTCCCGAAGCCACCGAGACCCTTGAGCCTCTACAGTTGCGTAGAGATATCGTCTTCTTGGCAGTCCTCTATCGCCTTTACCATGGTGAGTGTTCTGAAGAGCTCTTCCAATTGATCCCCCCCTCTCCCTTCCTCTACAGAACAACACGTGCCGGCCTTAGAAGTCACCGCTTTAAAGTGGAACACATACGTTCTCGTACTCATCGCTTCGGTGCTTCCTTCCTGTGCCGAGCGGTCTTAACCTGGAACTCACTACCAGCGCACGTGTTTCCTTCCCACTATGATCCCGGGTCCTTTAAGCGGGGTGTGAAAAAGCATCTCACCAGGCCGCTATAGTGTGGGTCACCATGCTGCATTGTTCTTTTTCGCATTGAGGATGGTGACCACCACTCTTGGATTCTGCTCATGCTTTCCATCAGGCAGGACAGAGTCATTTTGGCAGCTTAAATATAAAAAAAAAACATAATTCTTCAATAAATCGAAATAACTACTTACGTAAGTTGAGAAACATGACAGCCCATGCCGATAACATTAGTATGTCAATATACCGGTAGATATTGTAATGTATCATTAAACCGACCCAAACCAGATCCATCAACAAAGTCAGCACCAGCAAAGTCAAAGAATAGTAGTAGTAGACTCTCAAAAATTTAACTTTTCTCTGAAAATATTTAAACAATTAAAAAGCTATTTAGATAAATTTTTGCTTGCCAGACTTAAAAATCCCATGGCTATTGTTAGCAACATTTTTTATAGGTTACCGATGATCATAGTTTTATTTTGAATTCCACATTATTTAATCTCTCTTGCATCATCCCAGTTTAGGGACTAATAAGGGAACACACGCAAGGTCATCTAGATGCCGTAAATGATCCGGGGTCTATAGGGTACTAAGTTACACCTAATTCTTCAGATAAGTACTAGTGCTTGACACGGCATGCAATTTTTTGTCGGTTCGAATCTCCACCACATTGCTGTACTCCATCATATTTGCCGGTTGACAGTACACAAAGGGATTTCCCCATGGAGAAATAAAAATGTAGAAAGGGACGTATAATTCTAGTTCCTCTCATGCAATACGGTAGAAGCCTTAGGACACTTGGTTTCCTGCTTATTACGTAATTAAGATTTGATTTACATTATCCAAAATTTTCAACCGGTTTATCAAATGCTAAACTAGCGTAAAGCATGTTATATATGAGTAATATTATTTACAATACTTGACTTGTATATATGCCATCTAGTGCCAAACTAAGCAGAGCTTGTGTTATGGATACTAGACAACCTATGAATACATATATCCACTTTTTTTGTAAATACGAATATATTATACATAGAAAACACTCAAATCCCGAAACAAATATTTGCAGAGCATACAAACATTTAATTCGACACGAGTTCGATACCGGATCGTTCAAGTCGGAACAAATGTTGTGTGATTATGGACGGGTTCATATCTTTCTAACTATCATATGTGTCAGCTGTTGTAATTAGGTAAAGAAATGAAAAAATAAGTTTTTTGTAGTAAACTGACCTTATGAGCTCCAACTACGAACAGTATATGTAAAATGATGTCTACAATAACCACGGATAATACCACAGTGAGCACTATTATCTCCTGCATAATCATCGAGCGCTTTAAGTAGAGAAATATGGTAATTGCCTGGTATAGTCCCTCTAAGCAATAAAGCAGCATTAAAGAAGCAATAAACTGAAATAAAATACAATTAAATTTTAAAAATAAAGATATCTGACAACGTGTTCTCATTTCAAGGCACAAGCAGAAGTTGTAATGTGGCAGCTACATTCTCTGATAGATAATAATTTATTTTTGTAAAAACATACAAATATACTTAAAACAAAAGAAAGTGAAGTTCCAAATTAAATATGTGGTGGTGGTCTTCATTATAATATTCAGGGTAATAGGCAGTCAATCATCTTCCTAGCCTTAATTATTTCCAAGATTTGGGGTCGGTTACTAGTTCAACCGGTTTTACCTGAATATCAGTTTTTACACGGAGCGACTAGCATCGAACCTCCGCAACCCTGAGGGTGAACTGAATTCGAAGGTTGAACTTGTTGTCAGTAAATTGGAGGGCACTGTCTTCCCAATACGATTGCCATAGATGTTCGTGACAACCGGGATCGAGAACTTAACGTGTTCTCCGCACGGGACGGAAACACCGCCAGCTTCCATACTCCAGGCTATTATTAAGAATTTCTTGTAACCAAAACTCAACAGCAGTCCGACCCGGGAATCGAACCCGAGACCTCTTAATCTGCAGTTGCTTACGTTAACCACTAGACCAACGAGGCAGGTAGCGTCAATATTCCTCAACAATTACTATCGAGTCATCTCATTTATTACGATGTTAGGAGATTAATAGATGGTATACAGCTTCACACAAATGAAAGGGTTTGGGCATGCTCTGACGTGGATGAATTCGTCGTTCAGTGCTGTTTGGACCTAAGGATTCTATCTGCACGTGGAGTCCTCTGCTTCGCGGGTAACTCCGCGTAACACTGAACGAGCTGTATTCACACTGTCCTCCGCATCAACAAAGTCCTCTCTTTGCTTGTCACCGAAAAAGTGAGATATCCGAGCCCCTCTGCTTGATTTTTCTAACATCAACCTTTAACTATTCCTGGAAATAGACTTTTCTTAGGATGGAGGTTTAGGCGTACTATATGACGATGACCATAAAGATTGGTACAGGATTTGGGTCAAGTTTTCTTTTTGTTTGGAGTGCTGTTGCTACGTAGTACTTCCTTAATCGGCTCTTATGACCCCTACAAAGGTGGTGATACTAAGTATTCTTAATTTGTCTTCGCACGGACAACACGTGTTGTATATGGAAATATTCAACTGATGGGTTTTGGGCATAAAGAAAACTAATTATTAGTATAAACCGAGATGTATTTTGATAACAAGTGGAGATAACTTTCGACACACACAGAACAGCGTACAAGAGCAGTGTTGCCACACATCATAGATGAAAATAACCAATATGACATTGACATTAGAATGACATATATTGTGTTTATAAAATATACACTAAGATCAACGATAGTTATATGGTTTACAAGAAATGAAATCGGTTGAAAAAGAGGAAAAATAAGTAGTTATTATTTATCTGTTTTGTGTACTGATTATTCATTTATTATTTTTCCTTCACAGATATAAATAGGGATGCCTCATAGTCTTATCATCGCGCAACGTATTTTACGTACAAACAGCGGACGCACATCCCGAATGTAAACAATTCAATCACACACGAATTAAACAAATTTGCTACTTCCGCTACTCTTTTGATCGTTTTGAAAATAGCTGTTGGTTTTACCTCAAATATAAATAAAATATTATCGTTTGCATAATTTGAATTTTCCACTTATTTAGAAACTAGGTGATCAACCCTACTTTGTTTAGGTTTCTCAGTTTCTAGGGTTCCGTAGATATCCATAGGGTTAAAACGAGAACCTATTACTAAGACTCCGCGGTCCGTCTTTTCGTCCGTTTGTCCGTACGTCTATTTGTCACCAGCCCGTCATTTTCATTGTCACTAATGAGATACAACCAAAACTGTGGTAGTTAGACAGTTGAAATCTTCACAGTTGATGTCTTTATGTTGTCGTTATAACAAGAAATACTAAAATCAGAATAAATTAAACATTTAAGGACTTCCATACAACGAACGTGATTTTTCTGCCTTCATTTGCGAGTGAGGCCTTGGCCGATTTTTTACATTATTTTTCATTGCCACTCGGTTCTTCTTACACGTAGCGTGATGTTAATTCGATATCCTTCCTCAGTATGTTTATCGAGGAACGAATGTATCCAATACTAAAACAGAAACAATGCAAAGCAGCCTCTAACCAACATGTATGTGTTTTGCGTCGATTCTCTCTCTACAATCGATAACTCCTCTATTCTCGTATATCATCGGCTAATATTTCATTTTAATCAAGTGACTTATCGTTGACAAGACATCATTCGCATATATTTCTTTGTTTTTCAATGATGATTACGATTGTAGGATGTCATTATGTGTAGAAGGGCAAGTAGTTCTTCCACATTTTTACTTTAATAGTAGCCACTATTATTTTGAATATTGACCTGGAGCAGTATATTGATGAGTCTATCCGTACTAATATTATAAATTTGAAAGTAACTCTGAAGGTTTGTTACGCTTTCACTGTTAAACCGAACCTCTGCACTTGCACTGGAAAAGTATGAAGATACTTTGTTTCTGGAGGTAGGAGTTTTTTTAGACTACACGAGAGGAGACAACAAAAGAAAGGAATCTATAATCAATATTATAAATTTTAAAGTTTCTAAGTCTGTCTGCTACTCTTTTACATCACTGATATCAATGAACTCAGAGTATCTGCTTATCAAAGTTTATTGAAATCAAATCTTAAGGATGGACAGGTGACCGCGATTAGCGATGTATTCGCGGTTAGAGACTCAGGCATAAATTATTGAGTAGGTCAGGTATTTCCGACGCGTTTAATTTTCAAAAAAAAGGACGTCCTTCTCCCTTTTCCCTCAAAGGGCGGCAATGCACTTGTGACTGTGCAGTGGTCACATTTCTCCAGGAGAAAACAAAATTACATACTCACCAATTTAAAATATCCCCACGCAATCAAGCTACGCCTGAGTGGTAAGCAAAAACAACATCTCTTAAATACTGGCACTTCAGCACGCATCTTGATAAATGTAAATAGTAATAAGGAAACTAATAAATAAAACACTTATTAATTTAACCCAAAACGCAGCGGATTTATATTAACAATTTTGTTTTTATTCTAACATTTATTACACAACTATCACTGAAGAAACTTGCGTTTACACTAGCAATTCAAACATTTTTACAATCATTAGTGATTATACTGAACGGAAACAGTCAGATCATTGGACTGTTAACATTGATAGCGTTGTATCTTGTTACCCTGCGGGTTAAACAGAATTAATAATACGACGGTAGCTTTTATCATGAGCACGTCATTACTCAGTACAGTACGTGTGAAATGCAAGCGACAGTCAGTAAAGCTTCTTCAGCCAAGTCATTTAGTCCAGACATCATAGTCAAAATTATGTATGCATTTAGTAAATTGAGATACCTAGCTATAAACTCGCTTAAACTTGTATTCTGATAATTTTCATTGTCTCAAAACCTACATATAGGTGGTTAAGGTATTAAAATTTAGGTTTTGACCTAGGTCACAAAAACTATACTTTGCATATTTTTTTTGCATATATCGCGTTTCCTTTCATTATTAATATTGCAGAGGATTGCATTCCCAACAAATTTTCTTTTAAAGAATTCTTTTCATGTATTTATTGTATAATTAGACAGCGCTAAAACAAATAAATTTTTGCTTTTAAAGTTATTACAGTTGCATTAACAAAGCGCATTCCCTGCCTGCCTGTATCTAAACATACCATGCTGAAGTCTACTTATTCGAAAAAATAGATGGCGTTATGTGTCAAATTTCCGAAAATATTTATATTATTTTGAAATATAAACAATAAAATATTTAAATAGATGTTCATGAATGAGCCTACTGATTTTTTTAGAATAGTAACATGTTATTGATGGATTAAGAAAATCGTTAACAAATAATACTATATTTCGTCCATTTTGTTGACAATCATGACAACATATTTGAGAGTCATGAATTTCAGTGTAATCTTGAATTTAAAATAACCTTTTAATAACCTCTAAAAACTAGAAATTTAAAATGTTATTATCCATGATATTAGCAGTCCCGGCCATGAAATACGAAAGGCAGTACAAAAGTGGAAGTATGACCACGTGTCTGCCCTACGTTGCCAATTAAAATGGTTACCTATTTGCCTGCGTCGCAATAATCAAGCACTTACTACATTATTTTCATTTCTCAACTCACCATTTTTACCTTCATACCTTGCTCCATACTTCCATTATCCGTCCTCTAATAACTATAGGAATCTTCGTTCAGAAAATAATCCGCTTCTCGTATGTCCCTCTCACAACTCTGACTTCGTGCAATCTTCATTCTTTGTCCAAACGGTACTGCTCTGGAATGCACTCCCATTCGAAATCAGGATTTCCACAAACCGTTTTACATTTAAAAAGAAGGTGCAGGAGCTCCTTCTTAACGAAATGGAAGAAACTACTAACCGATAATTGGTATATTTAAGTTTTAATAGTGTACTAATATAGTAGACTGTCATACAGGTCTGTCTTAGCACGGATGCCAGTCTATAGTCAGATAGAATGCATAGTAATTTGTCTAATGTCTGCTTATTTTTGTAATGCCTAATGTAATATTGTACTATGTGAGAGAAACAATAAATTATTATTATTATTCTCTTTATTACATTTATATATACATATTTATCACATTTTTAAATACATAAAAAAATAAACAATAATATATATTTGAAAACATAAAAAATAGTAGACCACCGACTTCGGGTACAGGGACCAAGAAACCGGTGGTTAGGGCTCCAAAGAAAGGAACCTCCTGACAATACGAGCCGTGTCAAGAAGGACTGCCTTCTGCATCAGACCCTTTTTTTTACGTGTGGAAGCCCCCTGGGGCTTCACCCCATCGGGGTTTGCGGCGGGGCGGTGTGTCAGAATCGAACCGACTAAAACCACACGGTGTGCCACTCTGCGCCTGAGACGGGAGAGATCCGGGAACCGCTTTCTTACGCCATCTGGACCCTTCTGCATCAGACCCTTGATCCAACCATCTAACGTGAGCCTCTTGAGGTGTTGGTTGAGGCTCTTGGCTATCAATTCGTGAACAGACACAACTATCGGAATAATGATCACCGAATCTACATCCCACATATCGACAATCTCGTGAGATAAATCCAAATATTTCATTTGTTTTTCTTTTACAACTTTCAAGAGATTCTCGTCATGAGGAACGGCGATGTCGACAATCATTGCGTGGCGCTCTAATCGATCTATTACCCCAATATCGGGCTTATTGGCAACAGTAGTCCTGTCCGTGATAATAGATCGATCCCAATACAACGTAGCACGACCATTTTCGAGAACTGGGTCGGGCACATACCTGTAGTATGGCACCTCTGAATTCACAAGTTTGTATTTGAGGGCAAGCTGTTGATGTACTATCCTGGCTACTTGGTTGTGTCTGTGCAAATATTCGCCGTTAGCAAGACGAGAACAACCAGAAATAATATGCCTAATAGATTCTCCGGGACGGTGACATGCCCGACATATATCAACCGTACCATCCTTTAGGATATACTTCCGATAGTTATTCGTCATGATAACTTCGTCCATAATCGCACAAACAAAACCTTCGGTTTCTCCGAAGAGATCACCATACCGTAGCCAGGAGGTCGACGCTTTGAAGTCTATATCGGACCCATTAAGAGCCCGATAAAACCGGCCATGGAGTTCTTTGCCCTTCCATACCTCCCTGCGATCATTAGTACTAAGTACTACAGGTTTGCGCCAATTCTCTTTAGCCAGAGCNATTAAGGGCCCGATAAAACCGACCATGGAGTTCTTTGCCCTTCCATACCTCCCTGCGATCATTAGTACTAAGTACTACAGGTTTGCGCCAATTCTATTTAGCCGGAGCGAGTGGAGTGAACCCAGTATCCACTGCAACCGCACTGCGATGCACTCCCACATCAGAGCGTAGAAAATAATCTCTAAGATTGTATATCTCGCGATTGTGCAGGGTCTTGATATTCAATAGTCCACGACCCCCACACTTTCGTGGGATATACAATCTCATAACCGATCTCATAACGTTTGCTTCATGTTAGATTCTGGTATGCCTAAGGACTGTGAAAAACTTAAATACTTGTAGGTTTCGGTAACAGACAGAGATCGAAGTTTTGTGGAATCTAATTAATTAATTGACTGCCTCGGTGGCGCAGTGGTAGCGTATGCGACTGCTGTCCATGAGGTCTCGGGTTCGAACCCTGGGTCGGACCAAATGTTTGTATGATTTGCAAACATTTGTTTTAGAGTTTGGGTGTTTTCTATGTATAATATGTATGAATTTACAAAAAACAAGTACATATGTATTCATATCAGTTGTCTGGTACCCATAATACAAGCTCTGCTTAGTTTGGGACTAGACGGCGTTGTGTGTTAAATGTCCAAAATATTTATTTATTTATTATTTATTTATCTAAAAGCTCTACTCCTTCAGATTCCTCAATCATTATTATTATTATAGTTGTGTGTATGTATATTTAAGTATTTCTTTCATTCTATTGTGTACTATTTACTGTTAGTTTCTTACGTAAACCTCTGTGCACCACCTACCACCTTACAAGATTTCAACATCACCCCAAGGTTGACTGGAAGAGAATGCCTTAGGCATTAAGTCTGCCAATGTACAAAAGTGCATAAAGTTTTAAATAAATAAATAAAAGTCTCCTATAAACCTGCCATTGCCCTTTTTTATATGTTGAATCGTCTTAACAAGTGTTTTGCGTATATTCTCTACGTACAATCTCTAACGGCTCTATTTTATTATTGGCTAATATTTTGTTTTGATCACGTGTATGGTGAATGTCAACCTGGGTCGGCAAGCACTTTAGATTCTGGACATAATTTTATGGGCGATGGATTTTAACATGAGTAAGGGGACTTACTATTTTATTTGTATGTCATTTTGTACATTTTTTTATGGAATCGCCTAGTTGTTAGCGATTACCGCCGCCCGTGGACACCCGTAACACCAGAGGCGTCACAAGTGCATTGCCGGCCTTGGGCGATGGGGAGGAGAATAGGGATGGGAAAAGAGGTTGGGGTATGGGTCTCCGATATTATTAAGTATCTCTTGGCCAATGACAAGAAGGAGTAAACCTGACGGCCTACCTTCAAGATTGAAGGTAGGCCACCTTCAAGATTGAAGAGGAACTTAAAGAAGAATAAAGTATCTCTTAAATTAAATCGTACGTAATAAATAGAAAACTATAATTTATAGGCAGAAATAAATTCTCACAAAAATATATATGTTAGAATTAAAACTCTTAATGGTCTAAAGTTTTTTAAATCGGTATTTGACAATCATCATTATCAACAAGCCTTTGCAGTCAACTTCTGTACAGAGTCCTGCCTCATTGCGCGCGACTTTGATTGATTTTGGGCTTCTAGCATCCTAGTCCTGCCAGTCATCTTGCGCAGATCGTTTCTCCATCTGGCCTGTGGGCGTCCAATCCTAGATTTGCCGAGAGTCGGTCTCCATTCTAGATCTCTTCTACCGCAACCATTGTTATTTCCGGGCTAATATGGCTAATAGTACTTTTGACTGATTTTGGCGGGTAAAAATTATTTAGACCAGTTAGGAGGTTTCATTACAAAAAAAAATAATTTACCAATTTCGTAAGATTGGAAAGGTTATTAGCAATGTATTCTACAATACTATACTATTATATATCTCATATATAAAATTGTCCTGTTGAGGTGTTAGTAGTTAAACTCCTCCAAAACGGCTTGACCGATTCTAATTAAATTTTGTGTGCATATCGGGTAGGTCTGAGAATCGGACAACATCTATTTTTCATCCCCCAAATTTCAAGGGTAGTTCGCCCCTATTTTTTTATTGCAAAGCAACGTTTGCTGGTCAGCTAGTATATATATAATACAAAGGACAGGCTCAAAACAACAATTTGTGTTTTGAGCCTGTCCTTTGTATTCGTTTTTTTGTACACAAAGTGTACACAAAAACTTTGTACACAAAGTGGCCTATCCCATGTGAGGTTACCAAGCGCAGTAGTTATGATCGTGACGACTGTTAAAACTACAAAGCCATCCATGCAGTCAAACCCAATAGCCACAAGAAGGATGCCATCCTTTAAGTCTCATCCACAGTCATATAATCAATAATGCCCCTCCCTGTAATCTCACTCACTTGATGATAATAAGGCAATAATGAACACCGGCTTTATATATGACTATAGTATGACTCCTTCCTCCTTCACCATCACCAGAGACCCACCTGCTCACCACAAGATTTTGGAGTCAGTCAATTAAGTAGGTGCAATCGTAAATAATAACTCAAAGATATTTTGAACATTTCTGGAAAAAAAAAATAAAAAAAAACTGCAACTCAATTGCGAAAAAACTTTAAAAATATATATGTAGCCTATACTACCCGGGTCATTATTACAAAGCTTTTAACACCTCATTTAACAAAATCACTGCACTATTTTAGGCCCAATGTATAACTTACAAACATATTTTACATAAATTGCTAAAACTATTGACCTGTCTGAGTGAAAAATCCTGTAGAGTTCTAAAATAAAACAACTGACACAGAACTGTAAAAATACGTTTATTCTCACTATATTAGATTTTACAGATTATGAGATTATACGTATTACATAGTAACTTATTATTCAGTCTTATTATTTCCAAGTATTTATAGTTTTAAAAAGCGAACCCAGATCAGGGGTCTCGAATTCGTGTCCCGGGTCGGACTGCTATCGGGTTTTAGTTACAACAAATTCTTAATATCAATCGTCATCGCCCTCAAATATACTGACAACTAGTTCAACCTTCGAATTCAGCTCACCCTCAGGGTTGCAGAGGGCCAATGCCAGTCGCTCCGTGTAAAAACTGATATTTAGGTAAAACCAGTTGAACTAATAACAGACCCCAAATCTTGGGAATAATAAAGGCTAGGAAGATGAAGATGATGATTTATAGTTTGAAAAGGATCAATAAATAAAAACAAGTAGCTATAGGCTTAAAAAATACGAAATACTAATTGAGCAAATGCAACTTACAATTGACTAGTTGATGATTATACATAGATTTATGATATTATAAGTTTACTAACAACATTCAGCATCTTCCAGATCTTGAGATATACTTGGCTAATCTTAAGGCTATATTTAGATTTCAATCCTCATGGTATAGTCGTCTTCAGCATCGCTATTTTCCAACCTAGCGAACACTGGTATTATCACTGGTGTACTTTCATGTTTCTTAATAATAAAGGCCAAAACATTTTTCAAGTATATCTGGATAACTAAAATCAAACGATTCTATTATTTTATATTAGTTTATGCCCGCGGCTCTACCCGTGTATATGTCGGTTGGTTGCCTGGAAGAGATTGCCGTTGAGCAATAAGGCCGCCAATTGTACTTCTGAATACCTAGCTTTAAGTTATTAACTTAATTATCTGGTGTACAATAAAGCGATTTATTATTATTATTATTATTTTTATTATTATGTCGGTTACCGCGGCATAGCCTATGTGTTATTATATATATATATATCTGATGTATCGGCTATATTACTACAAAGTTTCATCCAACTCCCTTCAATAGTTTTTATGTAAAAGAGCAACAAACATCCTCACGAACTTTCACATGTATAATATTGATGAAGATTGACGCTTAAATTCTTCAGGTTGTAATTCCATTGGTGAGAATGATAATGAGATGAGAAATAAGCGATCTTCGAAGTAGGTTGTATAGGAATTGTGGCAATATTTAAATTCAATTGGTGTAAAAATATTTGAATTATTAAGCATACGCAAACAAACTTATCAAGGTAAGTTGATTGGAAAGTATTCCATATTAGATGAAATGTGATTCAGATTTCAAAATTTTGGGTTAACTATAGCACCTACTTCTGGTATTATGAAAATTTTTTTTGCCCTTTGTGGACCTTGATGTACTATAGAACTAGGTGTAATAAGGCGAGAGACCACGGATAACAAACGACAGACTAAGAGAGTCAGTATAGAATTAAGTATAAAGCTTAGTATGCATAAATCTGTTTCCATTTTAAGAGCAGTCAGTATACCGAAAAGAAAAACTTGAAATAATCCTCATACTAGTACGTCTGGTTAACGTGGTATAGCAGACTAAAATCTCCTTTTCGAGGATATACATATAGCCGAAGTAGACTCCTTAAGGATAATCATATCCTAAAACAGTGCACCATCAAAACCATCAGATAATGACGGTACACTATATGATGTCTGCTCGCGTGGTCTCCACTAGAGGTAGTTTCTTAAATCAAAAATACAGATATACTTCAATACTTACGCAGACAAACCAATATACATATAACTATTCCGAAGCAATATACGTCTTCAACAGCCCCGTTGATCTCGCTCAAGGCAAATGTAATACCACTCACAACAATCGCCACAACTAACGCTATTGTAAGAATTATGGAATATTGGTTGTGAAACTTCAAATACTCGAAACGTTTCTGAAAAAAAAACTATTTATTAAAATATAGATGTTATCGAAAAACATGATAATTGCGAATGCAGAGAATGCAACTATGCAGCATGGTGACCCATACTATGACAGCCTCTTGAGATATCCGGTCTAGTATTCACCAACGAAACATGGCAGCACGAATGCTGTTCTTTTTAGTCTGATTTTCTGGGAGATGGCAGTGCCGAACCGAAGATATCAGATTGGTTTTTCTGAATTTCGAATTGAATCAAAATTTATTTTAGCGATTTGGGTTTATAAACGTTCGTTTGTCTAAATAAACTATTATATTACACTGTGATTGATTATGTTAGATACTTTAAACGACCTACTGATAGTTCTCGTGCCCTTACCCATGATTTTTATTCTTCTCTTCTGCCGCTTGATTCAGAAATAATGATTTGTTAACAAAAACTGTTATTGTTAATACTGTTTATTTGTACACCAAATGACAATAGTAAACATAAAATGTATAAATGGGAACGATACAGAAATAAGAGATATCTTGGGAACGACTTTTGGATGGCCAGGAGTGATAATAAATCCCAACGCTTTTAATTGAAATGTATATTTATATGTTTTTTTATAAGATATCACAGGCAATAGTTAAAGAGGTACAGTTTTGTTTTGTGAATTTGAGAGAATTAACAACTAAAGTAGCTAATTTTGCATTATAATTAAATAAATAAAAAATTAAATAAATATAATCGGACATCTAACACACAACGCCATCTAGTCCCAAACTAAGCAGAGCTTGTATTATGGGTACTAAACAACTGATATAAATACATATATACTTTTGTTTTGTAAATACATACATATCATACATAGAAAACACCCAAACTCCGAAACAAACATTTGTAGATCATATAAACATTTGATCCGACCCGGGAATCGAACCCGAGACCTCAAGAACAGCAGTCGCATACGCTACCGCTGCGCCACCGAGGCAATCATGTATATGCTTATCGTGAATTTAAAAAGGTGAAATCACTCAACTATAAGTGTCGTTGATTATAAGTGAATACAAGTGAGCATGAGTGAGTGTAAGTTTATGTATGTAGTTTATGCTGACCTTGAAAATTCCAACCGTAAAGTAAAAGTGGAAAAAAGATTCCACGATAAGGACGACCAGCACACAACTGGCTACGATGAAGCGCTTCAATAGTAAATCATTTTGACCTTTAGTATAATTATATTCAGATACAAGATGACCTATGTGTATTGGCAAAACCACAAGCAGGAGCGAGATTAGCACCTGAAAAGAGGAGAAAAATAAAATGTATTATTTTTTCTCTACCCTATTTTATCGTGAATAAAACCCTATGTTCTATTCTCAGAACATGCTGTACTCTAGCCCATTTTAACCACTACAGCCTTTGTCTATAGAGAACAGCCGACCAGTCAAGAGATATTATAATATAAACACAAGTGCACTCTTTGTTCCTTCACTCTCATAACCCGGTATCTCATAGTCTTTCCGATTAGGGAGAGATCAGGCCCAGGACCAACTTTCAAACTCCAGGCCGTTATTAAGTATTTCTATTATCAATTTTCTAAGCAATCCTAAGACGTAATTAGCGCACAAACTTTCATTATCCCAATCAAACTTTCGCTGTCGTAATTTAAATTTAATTTTAATGGACATATTGAGTTGAACTTAAGCAATAATTAAATGACTTAGCGTCATAAAAGATTCTCGAGAAGGAATGCAACAGCACCATGAGTAAAATAATCATATAATGAATTACAATAACTATAGTTACTCTAACTTCTAAGCCCGGAAAACATTTGCTAACAGTCACTATAGTAAAAATCTTTGGTTGCATTCTGTAACAGAAGTGTATTTGAAAGATTTCAATTTTTTTTTAAATATTTCGCCACTGACAAAACTAACAATATCTATTATAATATAATTATCTAATTTACATGCTTATCAAAATTAATTTTGATCTGATAACCTTTCTCTGTATTTTAAACAGTAAAACGATCATGAACACAAAAATCGTGAATCGTGAAAAGATTTGCAAATAGGCAACAGCATGCATGGTTTTTTTTTATTTCATAATCTGATCGTTAAGGTCTCTAAATCATAGAAAAAAATATAAATAGGCTTGAAAATAGTCTAACAGTTAATTTTGAAAGTGAAATTTAAAACATTGACTAAAGTTTAGCTATTCAAACGCCGCCATTTTAGGCGCGCTCTTGACATACACAAAGACGTCATTGTCATTTTGTGTATGTTTGCTATTCATTGTTTCAGTTACTTTATACTCATTAACAATTTTAATTGCTATAAAAATCATGGAAGGAGTTAATATTTTCGACAAAAACTAATAAGACAGTTTGAATTTCGAATCCGATAATTTTGATGACGTAATCATTGATGTCACATTTCTTTTCGACCAATAGTAAGCGCTTATTAAGTTTGAATTTCCCTCTCTTACTGTCACTTTTTATTTAATATTTTCTAGGTTTAATTATTATTATTAAATAAAAAATACGTACTTTCAGTATATTGTAAAGACAATAAAGAATCTAGAAAATAATATTAGAGAATTTTATGCGTATTCCCTATTATGATTGAAATGGGTTTAATGAAAAAACTCTCCCGTCCCACGTCTCCAGCAGGTAAACGAGAGTACAATAGAGTAAAGGAAGGGAGATGAACAAAGCTATCCTTTGCTTTTAAAGGTAACTGAAGCTACTTTGGTATCTATTTGCAAATTTATTTTGTAGTTCTGTGCTCAAAATTGATGAACCATTTTGTAACGTGGTACGAAATGTAGACAATTGCCAATAGTAACGGTTTAAAATTCCAATTATACAGTCCTTTTACATTAGTTTTTTTGGCGGTCAAAATGGCGGCACGGCATGAGTAACGATGAAACAAGTTGAAAACAAACGACAAAAAAAATAACGGTAATTGTTGCTGTTTACTTAGTCTACAAAATTTAATAATATGAAATAATTATAATTTCTTTGACAAGAACTAAACAAAGAATACAATTTTTAAACCATTTTGAACGCATTGATTTATTCTACAATAGCAAAAATAATATCAAAAGTCTTATAACTCATGAAACAGAAATACTGTTCTAGTATGTTCCTCTCTATTCTAGTACGTTCTTTTATATTTTATGGTTTATTACAGTGTAATTATATTTTACAGCACTGTCTTCTTTCTACATGCGGAAGCTTTTAATTGGCACATAGAGAAGCAGTATTATATGTTTATTGAAAATTTCGCTATAAGCTCCCCGAATAAAATAAAATAATTAAAATTAATATGGCGAAACAGAAACATAAATGTAAGTAATGTAAAAATAACATATAACAAATGAAAACGTAATACTCACTAACTTAATAACTCCCCAAGCCTTCAAACCTTTGTCGACGGAAATGAAGAAACAACATTTTTTGTATTCTAAAGTTTCATAAATAAACTTGAACATGTCTTCTTTTTTATTTTTAAATCTTCAACCAAACTTTTTTATAATCAAACTTAAACCAAACAAATCTTTTAAATCAATGACTATAAAATGCACGTTTCGAACAGTGCGCCTGCAACCCCACGCGAGAGACTGCAACGAGGGACTAGACCCAAGCAAATGAAAGTCAATAAAATACCCATCTGCTTCTATTTTGGATGCAGTGTGTAAAAAATTTGAGGTAGTACAATGGAGACGCTTCAATGCAACGTGTGACTGAGACAACAAGCAAGCGGGTCTTAGAAAATTAATGATTTTAATTGTTTATAGATAAGTAAAGTCTAATGGATTACATTATTATATTTATTTATTCGGGAATATTGGCTAATCTTAAGGCTATATTTAGATTTCAATCCTCATGGTATAGTCGTCTTCAGCTTCGCTATTTTCCATTATACACACTACCATTGGTAGACTTTCATGTGCCAGAATGGTATGCTTCACAAGTATATCTATGTAGGACTCTGTTACTGAAATCAGATGATTGTATTATTTCATATTGATTGGAGTTATATTGTGGATGCATTGACGAGAAATAAGCGTTAGCGTTCCAGTAAGTTTGGAACTATGTTAGAATTTGAACTCCATCGCTGTACAACTAATTGACTGGTTATAGTAAATATAGTAATATTAAGGTTAATGTACTTGAAAGGATCATTAATTGGATGAAATGTGTTTCGAATCTAAAAAGTTGAGTATACTACAGTTAGTAGATCTATGTAAGCATGTGTGGTGTTTTATATGTATTATATGTATGTATTTACAAAAAAATGTATTTTTGTAATAATATCAGTTGTCTAGTACCCATAGCACAAACTCTGCTTAGTTTGGGACTAGATGGCGTTGTGCGTCCGAAAGTCCGAGAATATTTATTTATTTATTTTATTTATACGAGAAGAGGGCCAGTATAAGATTTATTTTAAAGCTTAGAATACTGAGATTTCTTTATCCTTACATAGCAGAATAGTACACCGAAAATAACATAAATAATAATATTAAATCGTTTTACTGTACAAATATGTACAAGGTAATCTATTCCAGGCAACTATGGAATGGAAATAAATAACGAGATAGGGCAGATGTATAGGGCAATATACTTGAAAATATAATCCCTATATCAACACGTCTGGGCATTGAGGTGCAGTAGGCTATAATTTCTTTTTGGAAGAAAGACATGTGTCCAGGAGGAGACTGTTATAGGCTATATCTGATGATAATGGTATATGTAGTATTTTCTGCCTATGGGTTTTCCAAAAACAAAAATCTAGATCATTAATATACTTGAACTTACCGAGAGTAGCGCACAGAACCATAAATATCCCAAAGCTATATAGATCTACACATTCATGGCTCAACTCTCTCACAAATAAAGTAATAGTTACAACACCCGCTAACATCAATGTCAACAAAAGAGTTATATAATGTTTCTTGTAGAACTTTAAATACTCTACACATTTCTGAAAAAATAATAGTTAAATATTAAAATATATAACAGAAATATGGTTATTTAGTTTTGAAAATAACAATTTGAACTTTTGACCGTTCGTTTGTCAACAAGAAACTCTACAGCATTGTACAAGAGTATATATTGGACACTACATGCGACCTAATAAGTTTTCATGCTCTTATCCATAACCTACATTCTTTTTTTTTTCTGCTTGATTTAGTGAACAAAGGATAGCTAACAATAGTAATTATTATTGATACTGATTTTGTATACCAAATGAAAAACAGTAAGTAAACATAAAATAAATATATGATTGATATACCTATATATATAGAAATGTCTGATTCCCGGGTCGGATCAAATGTTTGTATGATTTACAAATGCTTGTTTCGGAATTTGGGTGTTTTCTATGTATGATATGTATATATTTATATAAAAAAAGAATATATATATATGTTTTTATATCAGTTGTCTAGTACCCATAATACAAGTTCTGCTTAGTTTGAGACTAGATGGCGATGTATAAAAAAAACAAGTGTGATTAATAGAATAGAATAGAATAGAATAATCTTTATTGTACACCAATTGATGCAGTTTTATTTGAGCTAAACAATATAATGACCATGTACAAATGGCGGCCTTATCGCTAAAAAGCAATATCTTACAGGCAACCTTTGGATGGACAAATCGACTGTAGAAACACGAAATCATATAAGATATATATCAGTAGTCCGTCACATTTCTATCAGGAGATGGATGATGCTTACTGCATAAGCTTCGGGTCTAGTTTAAGCAGCGAAGTGTCAACTTGCTTCAAGTACCGTTGTCATTACAGCTACCTACTGTATTTTTTAAGGAACAAATCAAAGTATAAGCCTATGTAGACTAGAAACACTACCTACTTTCACAATACTATAACATGGGTTTCAAACAAATTATTGGAAAAAATATGGATTTTTGTATTTTATATTGCGGTGAGTGTATTGAATACCAATTCCACAATTAACCTGAGTAGTACAAAACTGTCTAACACAATGTGCTTCTTGCGACAAGATCAACACCTGGAAATAAGAGAAAAATAAATGTTTATTTTTATTATATTAATATATATATATAT